>OX155901.1:13266503-13866503 GCA_944588485.1 Phosphuga atrata
ATTCCTTCATGTGATAGAAACCTTATTCTATTCCTTTAAATGAAGTTTCAATTCCTTTAGCTGAAGCAAGGTTAAGTACTACGTACCCCATGTAAATAGATCCTGGCTCTTGAATTAGTGAGATGTGCTCCTCAACTGTCATAGTCCTGTAGCATTTACCACCGTTTTTTTTAAATAATCTTCAACGTTTTGTTTTTTCTCCCATGAAAATATAAAGCAGACAGTTTTCGGATTGCGATCTCCTTCATTAACTTTTGTCTAGTTTTAGTTCTCACTCTTCGTACTTTACATCTGTCAATGAACTCGATATCAGACTTAATGCCCAATAAAATAGACGACGCAATCGCTGCTGCGACTTTATCTGATACTCCATTCCTGTCGCAGGTCTTCGATACGTATGAAAATCGACGCATACTTTTTTTTTCTTTTTTTCGGAACGCTTTTGTTTATGGTGTTAGTGTAATTATCTGAACTACTACGCCTTTCAGACGCTGACGGTACCGGAGAAATAACTTCTATAACAGATAACGAGGTATTTAAGGCTGTAGTTGGGCGGCTTTCTCGTTCCTGTTTCCTCTTTAGGTTATTTTGCAACTTCTTCGTCACACTTACGTCGATTCCATCTATTATCGTACTTCGAGAGGTTCTTTGATCAATTAAAAAAGTATGTTTTTGGGAACCTTTTTATTTGGAAATCTTTACACGTGCATGCAGCAATATCAAAAAGTCTACTACTTTGTCGAAAACTTTCTAACCTTTCCGGAGAGAGCCTTCTGACAGAATTCAGTAGCTTTTTGCCTTTTAAATGGTATGCTTTAGCACCTGTACGACCCTAGTTCGTGTTACTATCGGAATAGATACAGTTTGCCATATTTTCAAATCTGGATGTAACTATATCTACTATTTCTGAAAATGTGGGTACTTTTGCAGTTTCTAATTGCAACTTTAGTTGATGTCTAGTCCATTTTATGTCTAGTCTAGTCTAGTTTATTTTATTACATCTTCGCAAAAATAGGACATTTAAAGACACTTGTGTTCTTTGCATGTTTTTTACGAAACAAAATAGAGGCTAGGTTACTTGTTAAATAACTAGCGCAAGTCTAATTCGAGCCAAAACCAATAGTCTACTGACGACGCGACAAGTGTTCTAATTCCTCCTACGTCCCCTCCTAAGCTTCCTCGCTCCCGTTATTTTATATTATAAACTTAAGATCATGCATTTTTTTATCAAAAATAAACTGTAGTTATAATAATTTCTTGGAATCAAATACGTCTGTTTATTAAAATTTCTTAAAATTAGTCTAAACACCTTTTTTTTAATTCAATGACGTTGCGGAGGCTATTACTATAAATCAAATAATATTTTGCATGGATTAATTTGGATCTAAAAGGCACCGATTTTTCAGTATTAGATCACTCACAACCCAAAAAAATATTTCGCTCGCCCCTAATATTTACTTAAAACCCTGTATGTAAATAAACTAAATCTAAGATTTAGTTAAATATAAGATTTAGATTCTGTAACATTAATTTTTATTATGTAACGTTAAATTAAATACATTGAATGCATCAACACTATTCCCATTAATTTAAACATTATACAGTAAAGTATTCCCTATCTCCATGATGAATGACCACTGTTTACATAAGACAGTTTTTGGCATGGACGTTGATTTAGCACCCGAACGCCTTTACTATTAACCTTTTCAGCGATACTGGTGAGTTCTAGGTGAAGATTCGATGGCCAAGAATCGAGAATTTCTGCTAATTATTCGAAAGCTTGACGGAGGTTTGACTCGACCTCTGGCCCTTCAGATACGGACACTTTCTTCGATCACGGGAGAAAACAATCTGCACGAGATTTACCAGCTCTACCGGATTGCATTTTGCGGTTAACCGGCCACCGCAAACGTTGCAAACTATTTATTATCTCAACACCGTAATCTCTACTAATCATTGTATAATCTATACGATATTATGCAATTTGAATATTGTATTACATTTTAACTAGATTCGTTCTTTTCGTGCGCAACTTCCATTATCTAGTCTTACTGACAATGTCTTGCATTCTAATCTACCTGATTTTATCACCTTGTCAAATAAAATTCAAATTAACTTAGTTTGATCGTCTAGCTTAGTCTGTCCAGTCTTGTTTCTCAAGTTTTGTCGATATAGTCCTGTCCGTCTAGTCTTGTCCCTCCAGCCTTTTCTGTCCAGTCTTATTATCTATTCAGTGTTATATAGAATATTGTCTTTTATCTCACAAATATCACCAAAAATAGGACATTTAAAGACACTTGTGTTATCTATCGATCCAGTCCTATATATACAGTCTTATCCATCCGGTGTTATCTATCCAGTCTTATCTATGCAGTCCTATCTATATAGTCTCGTCTGTATACCTAGCCCTGTCCAGATTGTGTTATTTCTAGTCTTCTGTATTCTGTACGTGAATGATTTTTTCAATGTGAGAAGAATGTAACGTGGTCATTAAATTTTACAAGCGATTGTTAGATCCTGATAATTCGTTGGCGTCGAAGTGAATGAAAGCCTGCCCATATTAATTATTAAATCCGTAATAATAGAATAAATTGATGGATCGAATATAAGCGAAGTGTGTAACAGATACGGCCATTGTTTATGCCATCAAGTCACATCAAATTCAAAGTGCCATAATAATGATTTATCTATTAAACATCTATTATACGTAAAAGGTATACATGGAGACTTTCTATATCGATGCATAATATGTAATTAAATGTTTATAACTTCGACTGCGAGCCTTATATGGAAATTGACCTATTCGGAAGATTAGTAGACGTGATATTAACATATTTAATATGGAAAAGTGTCTGTGTTATTAATGGGATCTTCTAAAAACTGTTCTAATCCGTCTTGCAATCTCACTAAAATGGATACAGGCATTAGGAATACGACGATTTTGAATGAGGGCGCTTTTAAATTGGTTAACAGCTGGCCCCCTCCTGCCAACTGCATTATTAAATTATTATTTACGGTATTACGTAACGCGCCGTCCATACAAACAAGGAAACGTCTTATTTCGTACAAGTCTCTTTCTCACTCTCTCTATTTTATTAATATTTATTCTCAGGTTTACCTAAATAACAAATGTATAAATATAAGTTTTACCATTTTCCTGAAACACAACATAGTCGTTTCATTCATTTAAATTACAATTCCAAATAGATAAAAACTAAAGAGACTAGACATACAAGAACAGACAGATAAGAAGAGATAGATAAGACTGGACAGAAAATACTAGACAGAAAAGACTAGACAGATAAGACTCCTGGCTTCGAGTCCTGGTCGGGGAAGTGACAACTAGGGCTGTTTTCACTAACCGTCCGGGCTGCCCACCCCGAATGAATGCAAAATATGCGATACCGGGGTGTCGCATACTAAAAGCCAAAGTGGAATAGGGGGTTTAGTGAGAGCTTCCCCGAACCACTTTTAGACAGATAAGACTAGACAGACAATATTAGTCAGACAAGACTAGAGGGCAAGGCTAGATAGACAAGACTAGTCAGACAACACTAGACAGACAACACTACACAGACAAGACTAGACATACAAGACTAAGCCTTTCTACCTACTCTTTACTGTCTAGTCTTTTCATTCTAGTTTCGTCTGCTAATGTCTCTATGTCTATTTAACACTTCTAGTCTATCCAATCCTGTCATGTGATATTTTCGGTATAGTTTCGTTTATTTAGTTTTATTTGTCCACTCCAGTCTGTCTAGCCTATGTAGTCTAGTTTAGTTTCTAAGGTTTTATTTGGAATTGATATTCATTACAGAATGGAGTTTCCCATGCGAATTTGTATTCCGATTTCCTTCCGCATAATTCATTCCACTGCAATTTCAATGACAATATGCAATGGATTCGAATGAAAATTTATTCTTTGCAGAAAATTGTACACTGTAACGCGATTACATGACTTGGCAGGATGTGACTGCACATGTCCAATATCAAAGTCAACAGTAGATGCCCGCTAATCACCTCGTTCGTTCATATAGAAGTCATTAAGTTGATTGTCAAACAGTTAACAGACAGGATCCATTTGTCATTAGCCGATTCTTTAACGCTTTATTGGCAACAGTTTGGATTTCTATGTATTTATTAATATTAGAATGGGAAACCATTAATATTTTTGAGAAAAAGGAAATATGAGAGAAACAAACTAAATCCGTCTGAATCATATTGTCATCAAAACTAGATTGATTGACAGGCAAACAGAAAAATGGAGACTAAACTAACATAATGGGATAGATAATAGATAGCTCAGCTTAAGATACCTTGGATAGACTAAGAGACTCAAGTTCCAATGGAAGAGAACGAGTAATCGACCAGGGTGTGCAGACTTGGACAGGTGCAGAAGAAGAAAAATGAAGTTGCAAATATTGTTGATAATATTAAAAACTACGACTGAAAATATATATTTTTGTGATATAAATAGAATGCCAATTTCTCAGTAATGATATTTGCATATTTCCATATCATGTCGAATTATTGAAAATAAAATCCATAAATTTTTGTCCGTTGTAATGTATCATGGAAATTTAGTTCTCGAATTATTTAATGCACTTTGTGAATTTATTTTAATTAAAATTCATTAAAAAAAGTCAATATCAAAACGGGATAATTTATCGTGCGGTGTTCATTTGTTAAATTTAATTATAATAATTATCTTTACATTTATTCCACATTATTTACGTATAATATAGCTTATAAAATAAATATATTCTTCATTTAAATTTATTTAAATGATTTTGGTTTTATTCAGAACTAAAATACGTTTTTATACGATCGGAACTAGATTATACTTATATCTATAACTATTCTTCTTCTTCTGGCGCTACAGCCCAATTTGAGCCTTGGCCTCCCCTAGCTTCCTCCTCCATTCCTCTCTTTCCCGGCCCACTTCCTTCCATCTTCCTAATTTAAGGATTCGTCTGGCGTCCTGGTCTACTTCATCCTCTCATCTTTTTCTTGGTTTTCCTATCGGCCTCTTCCCCTACATCCGGCCTTCTACCATCTGGAATTCCATATCTATAGTTTCATGTATATCGACACTGGTTGGCCTTTAAGAGCCTGATTTACTTCCTTGTTGTGTCGCTTCCGATTTTTTTCATTTTTCCGTACTGGTCCTTAACATTTTCCTCTCGAATGCGTCTATTTTTGTTTCGTTCTTTACGGTGAGGATCCACACTTCGCAGCCGTACGTGAATATTGGTCGGATGATTGTTTTGCACACCTTAATTTTTGTGTATATGTGTATCACATTGGACTTGAGTACATTCGCCAATGAGAAATTTGGATAGACTACGCTTTATTACTGTCGATACTAATCCCACCCCAAACCATAACTTAACCACCTACAAATCTTTCTGGACAGTAGCAGCTGAGTACCGTTCTCCTGGGCGTCTATAAACACGCACTCGGCCATCGCAACGAGTAATACGGAACCTTGATTCGTCGGCGAAAAGCACAGACTTCCTTTGTTGAGTTGCATGCGACATGTTTACTTCGAGTAAAATTCATCCTTTTGTACTTTACTTTTACTTTTTCTAGTCTGAAATCATTCCATTCCAAGTTTTTCTGCCCAGTACCGGACTACGTCTATGGCATTTTCTTCTTTCTTTTTTAAAAGTTTGGTCCGATGTGGATGGGTATTAACCCTTCAAACACTGCGGCCTACTTGTGGCCTATTGTATTTTGCATTCACATTCACTTATAGGCCCAGAAACCTAGTTGTTATTGTTAATTGCGCTAATTAATATTTTTCACATTTTTCTTTGGGGATTGAACTCGGTCCCTCTATACTTGTTAGCTAGCGCTCTAACATGAAGCCACGAGCGTCACCTCTACACCACTCTCGTCGGCCTATGACATTTTCATTTGCAATCCATATGTCATCGATGGAGCACGTTGCAGGGCATAATGTGCATCCCAGCAGGTGGCCCATGTTTTGTATTTCCCCGCATTCACAAAGGCATTGTTGGTCTTCCTCAATTTTCCACTTTAGTTTGTTTTTAGGGTTCCGTACCGAAAACGGAACCCTTATAGGATCACTTTGTTGTCCGTCTGTCTGTCTGTCTGTCTGTCTGTCTGTCTGTCCGTCTGTCTGTCTGTCAAGACCTTTTTCTCAGGAACGCGTAGAGGTAACAAGTTGAAATTTGTATCAAATACTCGAGTCTGCGGTCTCTTTCAGCTGTGAAAAAAACAAACTTGTAAGTCAACGCGATCAAAAGATATGACCGTTTATGTCGCATATTTTGCGATTTCACGAGGGAATCAAAACCTATAGGGTACTTCCCGTTGACCTAGAATCATGAAATTTGGCAAGAAGCGGTGTCTTACAGCACATGTCAAGGGAAAAATCTGAAAACCGTAAATATGTAGTTTAATTACAAGAAAAATGCGAATTTACTATTAGAAACTTCACTAATGTTGTCGTAGTGGTATTGTCAGGCTCCAGAAGCATATGGGTTGCATACAGTTAGGTCCTATTCTATGTTTATTCTGAATTTTCTTTGTTTATATTCGTTATGCATTTCATCACGTACGCTTTATATACATAATATATACAGGGTATATATTATGTGTAAATGTTGCTTTTTTATAACCGACATGCGACATACTCAAATCCCGTAACATCCTGTATATATTATATTTCGTCTAATTTTTCTTTATAATCTACATAATATGTTGTGAATCTACATAATAATACTATACTATACAAGTTTGTACGGAACCCTCGGTGCGCGAGTCACAACTCGCACTTGGCCGGTTTTTTTTTACGGGTGCCACGCGGGTTTGTATTCTGTTTAGCGTTCTCCATATCTTCCAGCCCAAATTTGTTCATGCACCCGCTGTGCTTTCGTTTATAGGGAAGTTCCACGGTGGCACATTGAACATTTTTTCCCTTAATTTGAGCCTTTTTCTTTGCCGTTCTTGGCCATAAAGGACATCGAACATCGATCAATTCAAAATCGACGGTTTGCTTAAATTTCTCTACGTGCTCTATACCCGTTCTTCTTTCACTTGGTTCTTGCTTTGTACAATTGGTTGATTGGTGTTGGTTTCATGCAGCCAGTAATAATCCTACAAATTTGGTTTCAGGCGATATCGACTTGTTTTGCATGGCTTGATCTGCACCAGACTGGTCGGGCATATTCTGCAGTTCAAAAACAAAGGGCTTGCTCCAGATCTTTCGACTTCCTGGACAATAGCAAATGAGTACTGTTTTAATGTTTGAATAACTGGACAAAAACGAAATGGCTTGCTCGCGGATGTTCTCAACAGTTGAGGTTTTGCACCCCATTTGCTTCCAGTTAGTTTTTGTACAAGGCCATTTCTAGCAACTACTTTTTGTCTGGTTTTGTGACAGTGCTGTTTGTAAGTTAGTGTTATATCCAAGATTAGATCCAGATACTTTGGTGTTTCGGCGTATTCTAGTTCCTTGCCCTGCCAGTACACGTTTAGTTTGTTGTGAGCCTTGTGGGTATTCAAATGGAAAGCACTTACTTGGGTTCGGTTTTAGAGAGTTTTTTTCGATAGTATTTGGACATAGTTCCCATTGCGTCCTCCAGCCTTACCTCTATCTCCCCGAATGTTTCACCTTGAACTGTGACAACTAGGTCGTCAACGTACACGTTGTGTTTGGCGTTTCCTGTTATAGGCTGGTCATTGGTGTATATTTTAAATAGAGTGGGGGCCAGAACACTTCCTTGTGGGAGACCGTTTCTTTGGATTCTACATCGGTTTTTAAAGTTCCACATAAAACCTATTGTATTAGACAGTATTGATGTTTGCGCCCAGGTACTTGAAGTCGTTCACTTGTTCCAAGTTGTCTTGTGTTTGTATTCTTCGTGTACCTTTTCTACTTTGCAATAGCGTCTTTGTTTTGTCGATGATGTATAAGCTTCCTCCGTGGCTCGTTCCATTGTTACTCCTTTGTGGTTTGTCATTGTCATCCTATCGCCTTTTTTGTATATCATATTATGGCATATTCATATGTATGGCATATTATGCTCTCTTTCCATTCTTGCGTAATGTGTTCCTGTTCCTACTTCCATATTTCCATTAGGAGATGGTGTAGGTAGCATGCTAGCTTTTCGCCACCCTGTTTAAATATTTCGCTTTGTATTTCGTCGATGTGTGGTGATTTGTTAGCCTTTAGCGTGTTAATTGCTGTTACAACTTCTTCTATAGTTGGTACCATCGTGTGTTCGCAGTCTTCCTTCATTGGCAGTAGCTCTGCTTGTCTTAATGGTGTTACTGGAGCTATAGTTTGCGGTCTACTATCCGTAGTGCTCGGATTTAGCAACTATTCGATGTGCTTTTTCCAGGTGTCCTCTATCTTGCGTTCGTTACTTAAGATTGTTCTCGTGCCGTCCCAGCATAAAGTTGTTTGAGGTTTGAAACCTTCTCCTCTCTGCTTCAGGTATTTGTACGCATCTCTAGCATTGTATGCTCGAAAATCTTTTTTGATATTTAGGATTTATTCGTATATTATTTCGAATTTGCGCTTCTTTTGTCTGCAGAGCTTATCCGATTTTTGTCGTGCACGTTTGAATGCCTCCCTTCGTTCTCTTGTTTATATTTGAAGCATTCTTTTATGGGCGTTGTTTCTTTGTTTAACGCTTTCTCTACATTCATCGTCATCGTCATACCACTCAGTTCTCTTTTGCTTATTATGCCTAATTCCTAGTACTTCCTGTACCGAGTTCCGTATCATGTTCCTCACCATGTTCCACATTTCTCTTAAGTGGGGTCGCCGGCGCTGTAGATTTGGTTGCATCGTATTTCTTTTGTTCTTCTATTGTCAGGTTCTCTTCCGTCTTCCCAGCAGGTTCCAGTGTGGTGAGTGTTGCCTTTTCATTACTTGATATTTCCGACTGTGAGATTTCTATCCACGAGTTTGTTTACATTAGTTTCTGTACGGGATTCACTACATTTTAATAGTTGGATGTGCGCTTCTAAGGTAGCTACGTAATTTTTAATAATATCATTTTTAAGTTAATCTGTGCTAAGAGACTTTACATGTATAGACAACCCACCGTACGCATTATGCGCATTCGCATTGGTAGGTTTTCTAACGGAAATGGACATAAAACCTCCAGTGGCGCGTAAACCGTTGGATACGCATTTTTATTTAAGGTTACGACTACGAATTCGTATTACAAGTTTAGTTTACTTTATTATTTTACAAATCGAAACACAACGCATTATTTAAGGTTAGTGCGAAGAATTAATTTCGCAAGTTGAAAATTATTAGACTGTTGGTTTAACCCCGGTTAGATTAGGTTGCCCGCCGCGAAGCGGGCAGATAAATTAAGACAATATACGCGCGTCAGCGCGAACTCTCGATTCAATTTAGGACAAAGTGGCAAGGACCGTTGGTTTAACCCTGGTTAGATTAAGTTGCCCGCCGCGAAGCGGGAAGATAAATCAAGACAACATACGCGCGGCAGCGCGATGCCTCGATCCAATATAGGACAAAGTAGCAAGGACCATTAGTTTTACCTTGGTTAGATTAGGTTGTCCGCCGCGAAGCGGGAAGATAAACAAAGACAACATACGCGCGGCAGCACGAACTCTCGATCCAATATAGGACAAAGTGACAAGGACCGTTGGTTTTACCTTGGTTAGATTAGGTTGTCCTCCGCGAAGCGGGAAGATAAATCAAGACAACATACGCGCGGCAGCGCGAACTCTCGATATAAAGAACAAAGTGGAAAGGACCGTTGGTTTTACCTTGGTTAGATTAGGTTTAGATCGCGGCAGCGCGAACTCTCGATTCAATATTGGACAAAGCGGCAAGGACCGTTGGTTCAACTCCGGTTAGGTTAGAGTTGTTGGGGTTTATTAGGATTTTAAACAATTTTTATATACCCCTTCAAATTTATTTTCCGTACGCCTTTGTGTTTTGCCCCCAATGCGCATGCGGATAAGGCGTACGGTGGTTTGCCTATACATGTAATGTCCCTTATTGTTAGCATAGATTAACCAAATTTTTGTCCTTCACTTCTTCAAGCAGCCTTTGTAAGAACATATTTTCGTTGTAGTTGATATTTTCTTCAGAATCTTCTTTCGCATTTTTCTCGATTTCCATAATTTCTTGCATGCAACCATTGTGCAACCTGTGCGCTTCTTCTTTGCTGCGCAGCCGGCATGAAAATGATTTTTGCATTTTATACAGATCACTGGTTTTAACACTTTTGCAATGACTGCAGATTGTTTCACTTTGCTCTTTACCTTCAGCTATCATCTACTTGTCTTACCTGTCGAGTCTTGTATGTATAGTCTTATCTGTCTAGTCTTGTCTGTCTGGTCTTATCTGTCTAGTCTTGTCTGTCTGGTCTCGTCTGTCTAGTCTTGTCTGTCTAGTCTTGTTTGTCTAGTCTTGTCTGTCTAGTCTTGTCTGTCTAGTCTTTTCTGTCTAGTCTTGTCTGACTAGTCTTGTCTGTTTAGTCACGTCTGTCTTGTCTGTCTAGTCTTGTTTGTCAAGTCTTGTCTGTCTAGTCTTGTCTGTCTAGTCTTGTCTGTCTAGTCTTGTCTGTCTAGTCTTGTCTGTCTAGTCTTGTCTGTCTAGTATTGTCTGTCTAGTCTTGTCTGTCTAGTCTTGTCTGTCTAGTCTTGTCTGTCTAGTCTTGTCTGTCTAGTCTTGTCTGTCTAGTCTTGTCTGTCTAGTCTTGTCTGTCTAGTTTGTCTGTCTAGTCTTGTCTGTCTAGTCTTGTCTGTCTAGTCTTGTCTGTCTAGTCTTGTCTGTCTAGTCTTGTCTGTCTAGTCTTGTCTGTCTAGTCTTGTATGTCTAGTCTTGTCTGTCTAGTCTTGTCTGTCTAGTCTTGTCTGTCCAGTCTTGTCTGTCTAGTCTTGTCTGTCTAGTCTTGTCTGTCTAGTCTTGTCTGTCTAGTCTTGTTTGTCTAGTCTTGTTTGTCTAGTCTTGTCTGTCTAGTCTTGTCTGTCTAGTCTTGTTTGTCTAGTCTTGTCTGTCTAGTCTTGTCTGTCTAGTCTTGTCTGTCTAGTCTTTTCTGTCTAGTCTTGTCTTCCTAGTCTTGTCTGTCTAGTCTTGTCTGTCTAGTCTTGTCTGTCTAGTCTTGTCTGTCTAGTCTTCTCTGTCTAGTCTTGTCTGTCTAGTCTTGTCTGTCTAGTCTTGACTGTCTAGTCTTGTCTGTCTAGTCTTGACCGTCTAGTCTTGTCTGTCTAGTCTTGTCTGTCTAGTCTTGTCTGTCTAGTCTTGTCTGTCTAGTCTTGTCTGTCTAGTCTTGTCTGTCTAGTCTTGTCTGTCTAGTCTTGTCTGTCTAGTCTTGTCTGTCTAGTCTTGTCTGTCTAGTCTTGTCTGTCTAGTCTTGTCTGTCTAGTCTTGTCTGTCTAGTCTTGTCTGTCTAGTCTTGTCTGTCTAGTCTTGTCTGTCTAGTCTTGTCTGTCTAGTCTTGTCTGTCTAGTCTTGTCTGTCTAGTCTTGTCTGTCTAGTCTTGTCTGTCTAGTCTTGTCTGTCTAGTCTTGTCTGTCTAGTCTTGTCTGTCTAGTCTTGTCTGTCTAGTTTTGTCTGTCTAGTCTTGTCTGTCTAGTCTTGTCTGTCTAGTCTTGTGTGTCTAGTCTTGTCTGTCTAGTCTTGTCTGTCTAGTCTTGTCTGTCTAGTCTTGTCTGTCTAGTCTTGTCTGTCTAGTCTTGTCTGTCTAGTCTTGTCTGTCTAGTCTTGTCTGTCTAGTCTTGTCTGTCTAGTCTTGTCTGTCTAGTCTTGTCTGTCTAGTCTTGTCTGTCTAGTCTTGTCTGTCTAGTCTTGTCTGTCTAGTCTTGTCTGTCTAGTCTTGTCTGTCTAGTCTTGTCTGTCTAGTCTTGTCTGTCTAGTCTTGTCTGTCTAGTCTTGTCTGTCTAGTCTTGTCTGTCTAGTCTTGTCTGTCTAGTCTTGTCTGTCTAGTCTTGTCTGTCTAGTCTTGTCTGTCTAGTCTTGTCTGTCTAGTCTTGTCTGTCTAGTCTTGTCTGTCTAGTCTTGTCTGTCTAGTCTTGTCTGTCTAGTCTTGTCTGTCTAGTCTTGTCTGTCTAGTCTTGTCTGTCTAGTCTTGTCTGTCTAGTCTTGTCTGTCTAGTCTTGTCTGTCTAGTCTTGTCTGTCTAGTCGTGTCTGTCTAGTCTTGTCTGTCTAGTCTGGTCTGTCTAGTCTTGTCTGTCTAGTCTTGTCTGTCTAGTCTTGTCTGTCTAGTCTTGTCTGTCTAGTCTTGTCTGTCTAGTCCTGTCTGTCTAGTGTAGTTTGTCAAATTCTGTCTTTCTAGTCTTCCCTTTCCTCTGTCCAATTATTAAAGGTATATTTTTATTCAGACATATTAGCAAATTTTTATAAAAGTTAGATTAAATGATAAAATAAGATCTTTAAAATTTAATCATCTTAATTATTAATTTAATTTTATGTCTTATGTAACGTAATGAATTGATACAAATCTGTAATTAAATTCAATTTTAATTGCCATTAGTTGATTACGAGGTATTTTGTAGTAAACATTTTATATTTAAATTAAGTCCTTTTCCTTTCTTAGTAATTAAATTTCTTGCAAATTATTTTTAGTGAGAAAATTATTTCATTGAATAATATCCAGCTCTTATCCTACCCCTGTATAATATTTTCTTTAGAAAAAAAAGATGGAAAAAGTTTTGAGTAAAACTTTCGCATTTTGCAAGAAGCCGTTGTGGCAGATAGTAGTAATCGATTTACTTGCGATATTTGACGTGTATGCTTGACAAATGATTCCGCATTAGTAAAATGTGGAGCTCAGGGGGCTGATCCCCATGCAAAATTCATAAAATGAGAGAGCCCCACGAAAGTTCTTTAAAAGGAGTTAGCCGGCGCGGAGAAGTACAAACTAAAGCCGCCGCTCTCCGAAGCCGCTTTAGTATTCATCGCATAGGTGTATCATCATCATAATTCACGAGATGATCAAAGTTCTGAGAGAATTTCCGTATCCTTACGATGAGATTATCAACCCCCGCACAGGTTGAATATAATCCACATTGTCAACACGCCTCAAATTTGATGAGTTTTGTTACAATACCGCGCGACGTCGTCTCTGGCATACTGAATGAACATTATATACCATCAGACATTTCCCTTCTAGTTTTCCGCTGAATCACAGACCTCCTTGACACAATACCAAATAAATATTACCAATTGTAAATATATTATCAACCCACTAAAGAGTGTTCAAAAAGCTGCAGGATAACATTTGTTGACAAAAATGTCAAACCATAAATAAGACAAACCATGTCCACTCATTCTTACTGTCATGATTCGACAATTATTTTCTGATCTTGTCTTATCTTTTGTCTGGTCTAGCCTGGACTTGTTATATGTTCTCTGGTCTTGTTTGATCTTGTCTGTTTTTGTCTGGCCTATTCTGGTCTTGCTTGGCCTTGTCTAGTCTTGTCTGGTCTTGTCTGGCCTTTTCTGGTCTTTTCTGGTCTAGTCTGGTCTTGTCTGGTTTTGTCTGGCCTTGTCTGCTCTTGTCTGCTCTTGTCTGTTCTGGTCTTGTCTAGTATAGGCTTGTCTGGTCTTGCCTGGATTTGTCTGGTCTTATCTGCTCTCCATTCCTCTTGTTTGGCCTGAACTTGTCTGGGCTTGTTTGATCTTGTCTGTTCTTGTCTGGTCTATTCAGGTCTTGCTTGGTCTTGTCTGGTCTTACATGGTCTTATCTGGTCTTGTTTGGCCTTGTCTGGTCTTGTCTGGTCTTGTCTGGTTTTGACTGGTCTTGTCTGGTCTTGTCTGCTCTTATGCGATTTTCTCTGATTTTATCCGGTCGTGTTTCTGTTACGTCTTGTGGTCCGTCTAATGTGGTCCTGTCTGCTTTGGTCTCGTTTTGTATGGTCTCGTCAGGTCTTTTCTGGTCTTGTTTGGTCTGTCTGGTCTTGTCTGGTATTGTCTGGTGTTGTCTCGTATTTTCTGGTCTTGTCTAGTCTTTTCTGGTATTCTCTGGTCTTGTCTGGTCTTGTCTGGTCTTGTCTGCTCTTGTCCGGTCTTGTCTGGTCTTGTCTTAGTCTTTTCTGGTCTTGTCTGGTCTTCTGTGGTTTTGTCTGGTCATGTCTGGCTTTGTCTGGTCTTGTCTGGGCTTGTTTGGTCTTGTCTGGTCTTGACTGGTTTTGTCTAGTCTAGTCTGGTCTTGTCTGGTCTTCACTGGTCTTGTCTACCCTAGTCAAGTCTTGTTTGGTCTCGTCTGGTTTCGTTTGGTCTTTCCTGGCCTTGTTTAATTTTTTCCGTTCATGTTTGGTCTTATCTGTTCTTGTCTGGCCTATTCTGTTGTTGTTTGGTCTTGCCTGGTTTTGTCTGGCCTTGTCTGGTTTTGTCTCGTCTTGGTTGATCTTGTCTGGTTTTCTCTGTTCTTCTTTGGTCTTGTCTGGTCTTGGTTGGTCTTGTCTGGTCTTGCCTGTTCTTGTCTTGTCTTGCCTGGCCTTGTCTGGCCTGGTTTCCTCTTGTCTGCTTTTATCTGGTATTCTCTGGTCTGGTTTTGTCTCGTCTTCTTTGATCTTGTCTGGTCTTCTCTGGTCTTGTCTGGTCTTGTCTGGTCTTGTCTGGTCTTGCCTGTTCTTGTCTTGTGTTGTCTAGCCTTGTCTGCTTTTATCTGGTATTCTCTGGTCTTGTTTGTTCTTGGTTGTTCTCGTCTGGTCTTGTATGGTTTTGTTTTATCTATGAATTAATTAGATCTAATTTGTGACAAAATGAAGTAAGACTATTTTTGAATGCAATGAACGTCTGTGCCCGTAAAATAAGATTAATGGTGTGAAATTTAAAGGGGTGGCAAGTAATGAAATTTTTGCAAATAAAATTATCCAGATAACAAATTTAAGCGAAAGAAAAACGTTCTGGAGCTTCGAACGGTCCGCGTTTAGTATGTAGGTGGCGAAGCAACGGAATAAATGGCACAACATAAATTCATTATATAGTTCTCAAGTTTTCCACACGTAGTTTAATTACACTGACTCATCACACGAACGCTTTAAAATTATCGCGCTTAATTTATTATTATGAATCAGCTGCATACATTAACAATAAATACGCTTGCCGGCAGAAAAATTTCAGGTCAAACACAATGTTAAATTATCAGCGATGGGAACACTTCATGACTAGGAAAAATCGTAATTACACACTCGCTCAATGTATATTGAAACTTGAAATTATACACCGACTCGATAATGCTAAGTTAATTTGTATCTGCCTAATAACTTAATAATCATAATACCATACCTAATGGAACCATAAAACTCTCGCAAATATTTCTGATCGCACTCCCCTTATTATCATACTGCGACAAAGAACAGCACTCCTTTTACTTGTAAAAGGCTATCGACCTCACCAACTGTGTCTCATTCAATTACATTCCGAGCTATTAATAATCCATGAATAAATTCCACATCGTGAGATAACCAAGCCAGATGAGAAAAGTACGTTTAAGAAGATACTAATAATAAACTTCGAGAAAGAATTATGTTTTGTATGAGTATAGTCCTGCCTGCCTTGTCTCTTCTGGATGCCTTTTCTGCCTAGTATTATCTATCTATTCTTGTGTGTCTAGTCTCGTTTGTCTAATCTTTTCTGGTTTCAAGAAATCTCATGAAGATGTTATTAAAACATCATTTAATTTGGTTTCATAGAATGCGAATATACTAATTTGAAACAGAACTATAAAAATAATTGTATCTAAAATTTAGGCTAAAGTTATTTCGAAGAAATTATTTCGTTTCGTATTTTCAAGTATGAATTATATAATAAATTGCAGGAAGCTGTATTTTATCGAATCAGCAAATCGTATGAAAAGGTGGATTATGCGTCAGACGAAAATAAAATCCCTTTGTATATTTATATCTAAATTGAGCTTTAATCCTCGCAATTTCGCTGACCCAAATCTAAACGAGCCTTAAACTTATTTTTAAGCCTCAAACTAGTTTCGGAATTTGCATTTTTATTTAGACTTCAGCCCGCAATTCTTTTAATAAAAAAGGAATATTTGTTTCAACGCTTTATTTATGATAAGATAATTTACAAAATTTACATTTTATTTCGTAATCACTACTGAAATAAAATAACAATATTAGCGCATTGAAGTTTTATCAAGGCCCCTCTATAAAGGGGCTGTATAAATATAACACTTGGAATAGGAAAAATTTAATTTATCTAAATTAAAACAAAGAAAAAATCACAGCAAAATAATATTTGTTATTGAAACAATCGACAATATTCAAATGGGATAGGAATATCTGTATCAGATTCATCCTTGGTTCCGTTGGAAATTGTAAAACACCAAAGTAACCAATTAACCTTACAAGAAATAGTGCCTTTCTGCAATAAACTTCATTACATCCAATAATCTTTTTATTCCTCGACACTTACCGGCGTCATTAACACGAGCCATATTATCTACTAACTCCTTGCATCTCGTAATTATAGATTCATAACCATTCCATGCAAGACGTTTAAAAACCTCGTAAATCCTGCACTATTATGATATCATTTCACATTAATATTCACCTGCAATGTATAACAATTTGCGGACAGATTAAATTCTTTATTTAACTTGAAATATTTCTTCATTATGAAGGCATCAAACTATATATGGCTGATTGTCTATTACAAATTCATAAATTATTGCTGGCTGTCTACATGCCATATAGATAATTTATCACGCAATATTCATACTAGTAATTATTTGAGACAAGACTAGAGACAGAACACGAGTTGCATAAAAATAGACGGACAATATTAGCCTCACAAGACTAAATAGGCTAAAGAGACAAGACTAGATAGACAAGACTAGACAGACAAAACCAGACAGACCACACTTTTTTTATTTTTGATAAGGGGTGTAGATGGCACCTTACGGTTAACCATACAAGTGATCCCCCTGGAAATAACCGAGCACCCTGGGACTGCTGTTTGCATTACATCAGGGTGGTTGGTTGACCTATATTTATACTGGCTCTTATCTACTTCCCCCTTCCGCTCTAGGAACGATTAAGGGTTCGATACATTTCACTTGCCTCTCATCATCTTCTTTTTGGGATATGATTTTTGTTATAATTCCAGTTATTGTGTCCTAGTCTTTCTTGGACTGCAAGAGTAGATCCATCATATTTTTTGGGTCGAGTTTTATGCCTTTTAGTTCCAGCCGTTCCTTATCCCATCTTGGACACTCGTATATAGTGTGTCACACTATCCACCTCAGATGTCAGATGCCCTCCCGATGTAATGGAGATTCTCTAAAGAGAATCTCTAAAGCATCCGTGACCCGTGAATACCTGGGTTAGGTGGTATGATAATTCTCCATGTCTACGACTAGTCCACGTTTCTACAATCGGGATGAGTATTTTTGTCCACTGGCTCTTTTCTGAACTTGAGCACGCCTCTTGCCATTCATTTCTGAGCTTGTTGTCGGCCTCTTTCCTGGCAGTTTTGTTTTGTTTCCTGCAGGTCTTTCCTGTACATAACTTGCAGTTCAATTGGGGGAATTCCTGAGATAACGAGGACTGCGTTTCGAGATACCGTTCTACAGGCGCTGCATATACATAGGGACATTTTGCTTTGAACCGTAGCTAGTTTCGCTATTTTTACCTTATTAAGAGCTTCTGCCCAGATGGGAGCACCGTATAGCATGACAAAATGTGCAACAGTGCTTAGTAGCCTGCGCTTACTACTTCTAGGTCCTCCTACGTTGGGCATGAGCTTTTCGAGCGCTGCTGTCATTCTCATTCCTCTCTCTGACGCCTTTTGAATATGTTCACTGAAGCATAGACTTTTGTCAATCGTGATGCCTAGATATTTAACGCTGTGCTTCGGTTTTATATCCACGCCCATCACTTTAAAAGAGATGTGGTCCAGTTTCCTATAGCCCGTCAGCAGGACAGCTTCGGTCTTTTCAGGTGCAAGGTTGAGAGACCGACTTGACAACCAGTCAGTAATCAGCTCAATTGCTAGATTAGCCCTGCCTATAATGCCCCTTTCTGTTTTTCCAACTATGGTGAGAGCTAGGTCGTCTGCGAAACCTATAATGTCAACTCCCTCGGGGAGTTTCAACTTGAGGACACCATCGTAGAGTATATTCCATAATGTAGGGCCCATGATGGAACCTTGCGGAACACCGCTGGCGATGTTGAAGAGTCGGGAAGCGTCTTTTGCTTGTAGGATTACGCTACGGTTACACAAGTAGCTGCGCACCATCCTCAGGAGATATGGAGAAATACCTCTGTCTGTCAGTTCAACCATTATGCGCTGCCAACTAGCGGAGTTAAATGCTTTCCGGATATCTAGTGGTATTAGTGTGCATATTTTACGAGTTCTTTGGGTACCTTCTTTGGCACTTTTTGCTACGTTGATTACATATCTAATTGCATCAATCGTTGACCTCCCCTCTTTAAAACCGAACTGCCTTTCGCATAGATTCATGCCAGGAGTTCTGTTTTCAGCCGTGCTAAGATTAGTTATTCCAGCAGTTTTCCTACGACGCCCAGAATGCATATAGGTCGGTATGACGAAGGTAGATCTGCGGGCTTGTCTCCCTTTTTGATGAGCACTAGATTGGCCTGCTTGGCCTGAGACAGACAAGACTAGACAGACAAGACTAGACAGACAAAACTAAACACACATGACTAGACAGACAAGACTAGACAGACAAGACTAGACAGACAAGACTAGACAGACAAGACTAGACAGACAAGACTAGACAGACAAGACTAGACAGACAAGACTAGACAGACAAGACTAGACAGACAAGACTAGACAGACAAGACTAGACAGACAAGACTAGACAGACAAGACTAGACAGACAAGACTAGACAGACAAGACTAGACAGACAAGACTAGACAGACAAGACTAGACAGACAAGACTAGACAGACAAGACTAGATAGACAAGACTAGACAGACAAGACTAGACAGACAAGACTAGACAGACAAGACTAGACAGACAAGACTAGACAGACAAGACTAGACAGACAAGACTAGACAGACAAGACTAGACAGACAAGACTAGACAGACAAGACTAGACAGACAAGACTAGACAGACAAGACTAGACAGACAAGACTAGACAGACAAGACTAGACAGACAAGACTAGACAGACAAGACTAGACAGACAAGACTAGACAGACAAGACTAGACAGACAAGACTAGACAGACAAGACTAGACAGACAAGACTAGACAGACAAGACTAGACAGACAAGACTAGACAGACAAGACTAGACAGACAAAACTAGACAGACAAGACTAGACAGACAAGACTAGACAGACAAGACTAGACAGACAAGACTAGACAGACAAGACTAGACAGACAAGACTAGACAGACAAGACTAGACAGACAAGACTAGACAGACAAGACTAGACAGACAAGTCTATACAGACAAGACTAGGCAGACAAGACTAGACAGACAAGACTAGACAGACAAGACTAGACAGACAAGACTAGACAGACAAGACTAGACAGACAAGACTAGACAGACAAGACTAGACAGACAAGACTAGACAGACAAGACTAGACAGACAAGACTAGACAGACAAGACTAGACAGACAAGACTAGACAGACAAGACTAGACATACAAGACTAGACAGACAAGACTAGACAGACAAGACTAGACAGACAAGACTAGACAGACAAGACTAGACAGACAAGACTAGACAGACACGACTAGACAGACAAGACTAGACAGACAAGACTAGACAGACAAGACTAGACAGACAAGACTAGACAGACAAGACTAGACAGACAAGACTAGACAGACAAGACAAGACAGACAAGACTAGACAGACAAGAGTAGACAGACAAGACTAGACAGACAAGACTAGACAGACAAGACTAGACAGACAAGACTAGACAGACAAGACTAGACAGACAAGACTAGACAGACAAGACTAGACAGACAAGACTAGACAGACAAGACTAGACAGACAAGACTAGACAGACAAGACTAGACAGACAAGACTAGACAGACAAGACTAGACAGACAAGACTAGACAGACAAGACTAGACAGACAAGACTAGACAGACAAGACTAGACTACTAAGGTAGCTCTTTTCCCATGCGTAGTAGATACGGTGATATACCTGTTGATGTTAGGCCTTCTATGATCTGCTTCCAGATAGCGCTTTTAAATGCGTTTCTAACATCGAAGGTTAGCAGCGCACACAGTTTCCTTGTTCTCTGCGTGCCAGACTTCGCCTTTTCGGCAATCTCTATGACAGATCTTAGCGCGTCAATTGTGGAATTTCCTTGCCTGAAGCCAAATTGTTTTTCTGACAAACCACGCCGAATCTCAAGTTCTCCTTTTATTCTGCTTAGAAAAAGTTGCTCTAAGAGTTTTCCCGACGTGGGGTTTCCTATTTCTTTATCTCCTTTTTTGATGAGAACGAGCTTTGCCCTTTTCTATCTGGCCGGAAAGTTTCCCGTTGTGAGCAGCGTGTTCACCGTGTCCAATACGAAGCTTGATTTGTGCTGGGCAGCTATTTTTACCACTTCTGGTGGTATGCCATGTGGCCCCGCTGCTCTGTTGTTCTTAATTCGCCTGTTTGCGAGCGATATTTTTTCGGCAGTGAAGAGAGGTATATAGATCACTTCGGGCTGTTGCCAATCGACTGGAGTGTGGTGTGGAAAGAGCACATCAGCTACTCTACGTACTGCTTCTATTGTTAATGCAGAAATTTGTTAGCAAATGTTTATATTTCTTCTTATGATTTGAAAGACTTCTCCCATGTGTCATTTTCTAACTCAGAACATAGTTTTTTCCAATGCTCCTGGTTAGCTTTGTTTATTAACTGAAGCAGCTCCTTCCTTCGGCTCTTATACACCTGACTTGCCTCTTTGATAACTTCCCTATCAGCATGTGTTGTCCTTGGGCGTTGGAACTTTCTCCTGACATCGGTGCAAGCAGCTCTTATACTCGAAATTTCCTCGCTCCACCAGTATGTTGTCTTTTTTATTTTTGGTCGTCCTTCCCTAGTTATTGAGTTTTTACATGATTTGTGCATCATCTGACCCAGTATATCTGCACTTTTTGTGTCGCTATTGCTTAGTTCTTGAGTTAGGCATTCTTTAATTTTTTCCTCATTCAGGTGCTTTATTGTCCACCTAGTTCTTGATAGGGGAGCTATTTCTTTTGACCTTTTGTTTTCTTGTATGCTGTAGATGATGTAGCGATGGTCACTCAATGATTCCTTGTGCAGCACTCTCCAGCCCTGGAGCTTGCTTGCGATTAAGTTATTGCAGAAAGTGATATCTATAATGGACTAAGAACTTCCTCGCCCAAACGTGTAATCATGTCCCTGGTTTTGTGCCAGAAGGACAAGTCTAGACGGACAAGACTAGACGGACAAGACTAAACAGACAAGACTAGACAGACTAGATTGGACGGAGAAGACTAGAGAGACAAGACTAGGCGGACAAGACTAGACAGACAAGACTAGACAGACAAGATTAGACAGAGAAGACTAGACAGACAAGACTAGAAGGACAAGTCTTTATGGACAAGACTAGAAGACAAGAAACAGTTAGATTATTTATGTATCGTATGGCGATCTACAAATTCACTTATAAATATAGATAAAGTATGTACATATATGTGTATAAAATTATCACTTTTACATATTGACTAACAATCAAGATAAATATATTGTACGAATACATTTGAAATATAGGCTATGGGTTATAAATCGATGTCTAGCGAGGTCAACCAATTCACGGCAACAGGGGAGGCATTCAGAATATCGTTACATTCTCCTTCAAATCTTCTTATTGGACACTCGTGGGCTATATGAGCTACGGCTTGATCTGGCGCATGACTGGGTGTCCGAGAGTCCCCACTTGTACAAAATGAACTTACATCTAGCGTGGCCAGTTCTGATGCGGTTATGGCTACACCATGCTTTCATAGACATTTGCATTCCTGGGAGAGGAACGGTAGGATCCTCAAGTTCCACAGATCCACAGTAACTTGTTGTCTCCTCAGGTCTGGTAGTGCTAAATTCTTTAGTGCGTGGAGCCAAGGTACTGGAGTGAACTTTAGTGTTCCTGATATGATTCTCATGGTATCATTGAGTTGCGCTTCGGCTTTGTTAGGAACAGAATTCTTGTACCACACTGGTACACATGCAGTTTAGTAACAAAAATGAAGGCCCTCAGTCCCCAGCTGGGGGAAAAATCCCTACAACGGCAGCTGTAGCCAGAATTGAACGGTAGATGGTGCAAACAATAACTGGAAGAGATCAGGCTGCCACACAAACATAAACATTGCTACGTACAACATTAGATTAATGGCGACGGAACACAGAACTGAAGAACTGGAAGCGGAACAGAAAAAAAATCAAATGGGGCGTAAGTGAGACAAAGAAAAGAGGCGAGGGCTACACCAAGTTTATATCCGGGCATAAGCTCTACTACAAAAGACTAACAAGAGACTAACAGACAACTTAAAAATGCTCAAAGCTATATTCGAAAGAGTGATATACGTAACGATACAAATAAATAAACTGGAAACACTAAAGATAATTCAGGCATATGCTCCCACAAGCACCGCCGAAGACGAGGAAGTCAGCAAATTCTACGAGGATATCTCAAAAGAAATGCGCAGCAATAAAACATCACATGTTGTAGTGATCGGCGACTTCAACTGCAAGATTGGAGGCCAAGCAGACCCAGATGGAAAATACGTAGGCAAACACGGGCTAGGCTAAAGAAATCCCAGAGGCTTAATGATGGCTGACTTTCTGGAAGAAGAAAATTTCTATAACGCTAACACCTTTTTCGAAAAGAAACTCAGCCCCAAATGGACATGGGAAAGCCCAGGCGGGAGAACTTTCAACCAAATCGACTATATTTTAACGAAGAACATCTAAATAGTACAAAACGTCGAGGTATTGAAAGAGGGTTGAAGGTATTGAAGATTTAATACTGGAAGTGACCATCGTCTGGTGAGGGCGAGGATAAGCCTAAATTAAAAACTAGAGCGTTGTAAAAAAAATCATAAAGTCGATACACAAACAGATTGACAGAGATAAACTCCAACAAGACCCAAATAATTTACAATTTATAAACTAACCGCTCTAACACTAAATATGGTAGATAAAAGATTACAACTTATAGCACATATGAAACAGTCATCAGCAGTACAAACACAAATAAAATCGCCAGAAAGATGGCGGAGATGGAAAGGAGAACATCAGAAAATACAATGTGCAAATCGCGCAGAGTGTACCAACCACTTAATGTTTGCCGACGACATAGTAGTGATAGCCGAAAGCAGAGAAGAACTGGCCACACTTATCGAAGATAACAGGGCCACGAAGCGCATAGGCCTAGAAATTAACTTTGACAAAACAAAGTACATGACATCAAACGTAGATGACGAACCAGAAATTTTCCTAGGAGACAACATAATCGAGAAAGTAAATGCATACAAATACATAGTATAAACACTAACTATTGGCAAGGCTAATCAAGAACTCGAAATAAATGAGAGAATAAGGCAAACTTGGGCGGCATATTCCAAAATAAAAGATATCTAGAATATGGACATATCCCTAAACATCAGAACCGACTTATACAACTAGTGTATCCTACCAGTAACTACTTACGGGTCACAAACTTGGTCCTTCACGAAAGCAATACTTGACAAACTTAAAGTAAACCAGAGAGCTATTGAGAGGAGATTACTTGGGATATCATTAAGGGATAGGAAAATAAATGAATGGATCAGGAGAAGAACAAAGGTACATGATGTCGTGCGGCGCGCCGCCGCTCTGAAATGGGACTGGTCGGGACACGTCGCAAGAGACCAGGATAAGTGAAGTGGTAAACTAATTCGATGTAGACCATGGAGCAACAAGCGGAGTATAGGAAGACCGCAAGTGAGATGGAGCGACGATTTGAAACGAGCGGCAGGACTGAACCGGTACCAGGTGGCACAAAATCGTGGCAACTGGCAAAATAAGAGGGAGGCTTATACCCAAAAGGTAGATAACAGCAGAATAAAATAAATTAATAGTATAAATAAAAGTATTCTGCCGTTGAAGCCGTTAGTGTTTCCGCTTTGGCTCACCAAGTAGTCAAAGCCAGTTTTCTATTTATGTTGTTCCTGGTTTTTAGTTTTTGTCCAGTTATCTCCAAATGTCTTTTAAATGTTAGGGACCGCTATAGTGTTACGCCAGGGTATTTCCATCATAAATGTATTGCCCCAGGGATCAGTTCTAGCCCCTACACTCTTTAACTTCACGCCAGTGACATGCCGGCAACCAACTCCCAGAAGTTCTGCTATGCTGATGACATCACTATAGCCACTCAAAGCAGGCTCGTTGAGGATGGTGAGGAAACTCTAACGGCGGACGAGAAAACCTCGGGAGATACTAGACACAGTAGCGACTATGCCCAAATCCCAGCAAAATCGAGGTATGTGCATTCCATATTAATAACTTCTTTGCAAATAAAGACCTGAATGTCACATTCTGTGGTAAAAGAATAAAACACAACATTTATATAACATTAAGAGATGTTGCATGAAGCAGCTTTTCCAACTCCTAAATAACATTGAACCATATGATTTAGAAGAGTTTTTCTCGAAGCTCTAACACGGAGTATTATATTCACACTACCGACACATTTCATTTAGAATGTATTTGTAATATTCTTACTATACTTGCTTAAATAATGAAATAAAATGTTTTGATTTTGAATTTGAGTAGACAAACAAGACTAGGCAGACAAGACTACACAGACAAGACTACACAGACAAGACACAGACAAGTAATCATACGGTGATCGAGGTACGATCACCGTAGAAGAAATACCAATTCAATCAATCGAGAAACACATAGAAATCTGTGGAATCGTTTGGAAATCCAAACGAGAATCGACCATAATAATTAATTTATATAGGCCACCAAATGGATGTATAGCAACCTTTATGCTTACGCTCGATTGCGTACTTCGCCAGTATTTTAATAAATCAAAAAAACTAGTTGTTACTGGAGACTTCAACATTAACTGCACTGCAATTCAAAAGAAAAAGTTAATTTAATAAACCTTATGTTATCGTATGGTTTGGAGGAACAAGTTAGAGAATACACCAGAATAACACCTACTTCACAAAGCTGCATTGACAATATTTTTGTAAATTTCAGTCAAACTTCGACGTCCGTTTCCGACTCGGCTATAACTGATCAAAGAATCCTTGTCTCAGCAGAGATGTAACCGTTAAAGCAGATACTTACTACTTTAAACGAAAATTTAGCCAAATGCATAAAGAACAATTTGCTCAAAGTCTAGAAGAGGAATCATGGACAAAGATATATGAGGCAGCTAATATAAACGACAAATGCACATATTTTCTTAACACGCTGCACTATCACTTTAACACATGCTTCCCTATAGTGAAAGTTCACCGAAGAGAAAAGACTTGGATAACCAATGATGCTAAAAGGGCAAGTAGGGATCTAAAAGACCTGTTTGTACTCCAGAAGAAGTACCCTTTCTTACGAGTAGTTTCTTAGGCTTAGGTTAGGTTTCGTAGGCTTCTATTTAACTCAGCTTAAAAAACAATTCTTTAGCAAATTACTAAAGACCTCGGAGTGCAAACAGAAAACAGTCTGGAAGATTACCAACTAGCAGACAAATAAGTCTATGAGAAAAAAAGAGATCCATCTAAACCACAATGGCTCCAGCATCGACGACCCGGAGAGAATATCAACTCTTTTCAATGAATTATTCTTACAAGCTCCGGAGTTAATAACCCAAAACATTACTCCATCAAGCATATCAAACCATCATATATCTTTCAATAGCGAAACCATGTATCTGGAGGTTTTTTCAGAGAATGAAATCACCTGGTTTATAAAAGGGAAATTTAAAAACAAATTAACATGTGGCCTAGATCTACTCCCATGCAATGTTTTTAAGCAATACGTAGATCTGTTTTAAGCAATACGTAAAGCTCGTCCTATTACACATATAGTTAACTATTCATTCGATACGGAAGAGTTTCCAGAAATACTAAAAACCGCCAAAATCGTGCCGATCTACAAAGGGGAAAAAACAATTCTAAATAAGTACGGACTAATTGCGATATTATCTGTAATGTCTAAAGTGATGGAATACTGTATGCTTCAT
The DNA here is from genome assembly GCA_944588485.1 of Phosphuga atrata. NCBI lineage: Eukaryota > Metazoa > Arthropoda > Insecta > Coleoptera > Silphidae > Phosphuga > Phosphuga atrata. Next base: position 13,292,654 of record OX155901.1, read on the forward strand.
AGGCTTACTCCTTTTATAGAGAAACATCATCTGATCCCCAAGGAACAGCACGGCTTCCGTAGGGGAAAATCTACAACTACGGCGATCATAGAATTCTAGTCCAAGGTTCTACAAGAAGTTGATGATGGAAAACATCCAGTCGGGATTTTTTGTGACCTTTCTAAGGCTTTCGACTGCGTGTCTCACCAACAATTATTAAATAAAATATATATAATGGGCATACGAGGTAAATCGCATAATTGGATAAAATCATTTCTTCAAGAGAGAAGGCAATGTGTGGAAATCAATGTTATGAATTTAAATATAAAATAATCTAATCTTATTAAAAAACATTTAAATCTGTACCGGCAAGTATAAATATTGGTGTTGCGCAAAGTGTCCTTTCCCCTACACTCTTCCTTCTCTATCTAGCAGACCTAACACGCTTTATAAATAGTAATTACTGTAAAAATATGCTGTTGATTCTAGCTTTCTCGTATCGGAGATTTCAAGAAATCTGACTCAAATAGAACCAACAAACTATTAAGCAAAATCGTAAACTGGTTCTCCAGTAACAATCTGTTCCTTAATGGTAGCAAAACAGAATACGTAATTTGTCAAACTCAAAGAAGCTCCCGAGCAGATAACATTTCCATATGAACTAATAATCTTCAATTAAATATAGCACCGGCTACAAAGTTTCTAGGACTGCAAATCGAGGAATCCTTAACATTTAATTTGCAGATTGAGAACTTATGTAAAAGAGTGCATAATAAGGCTTACTCAATCAGAAGATTATGTCGGCTATTGAATAGATCTGACATCCTTATCTATTACTTCTCTGAAGTTCAGTCAATATATCATATCTTATGGTATTTCAGTATGGGGAGCCTCTCCCAAAACTGAAATTCTCTTAATTGCTCAAAAAAATGTGATCCGTGCAATAATGGGTATTCCTAGAACAGTGTCATGTAGAACTCACTTTAGACAACTGGGGATCCTAACAGTCGTCAGTCTTTATATTCTGGAAGTGGCCTGCCTAATCCACAAAAACAAAGCAAACTTACAAAGAAATATGGACAAACATAACCATTACACAAGAGGACATAGAAAGTTGTATGCTCCTAAAAGCAATCTTACAATCAGTAGCAAATCTCCAACCGTCTACGGAGTCTTCATTTAAAATAAGCTACCAGCGAGCATGACAGAATAAAAATACCATACTGTTTTTAGAAAAAAACTGAAACTATTTTTGTCGAGGGAATCAATCTATAGCCTACAGGAATTCTTCAACTTATGTTAGGATTATTTTTGTCATTTTTGTTGAAATATAATCAGTTCAATTACTGTAATTACTTCTTATTATTATTCTTTATTATTTATATATGCTATTTTGTTTTTGATTTTCTTTCCATTTGACTTTTACACATATGTTTTCTGTACATCTATACTGTAATAAATATCTTTTGATTTGATTTGATTTGACTAGTTACAGAAGACTAGATAGACAAGATTAAACAATCAACACTAGACAGAAAAGATTAGATAGACAAGACTAGATAGTCAAGACTAGACAGACTATACAGCCTATTTGTATTTTCCTTCATGTGCAGACTAGCGCACAAAGGCTAGCATTCCGTCCAAAGGACACTATGCTGTTTATAAAGCTATCAGTTTTACTTCTCTTTTTATGAACTTTCCCGGGATCTCTGAACCTTCTCTCTGGAGTTATTGAATTCTAAACTGTTCATCATGGTCCAGTCTAGATAATTGTTTGCCATGTTTATCAAATACAAGCCACCACCCTCTCGATTTTGGACTAGGCTATACAGACAAGACTAGACAGACGAGGCAAACAAGACTAGACAGATAAGACTAGACAGACATGACTAGACAGACAAGACAAGACAGACTAGATTAGACAATCAAAACCAGTCAGACTAGACTAAATAGACAAGACTACACATACTAGACTAGCCAGACAAGACTAGAGAGACAATAGTAGGCAGATAAGACTGGACAGGCAAAACTAGACAGACAAGACTAATTAAATAAGATTAGAGAGACAAGAGTAGACAGAAAATAGTAGACCTACAATACTAGACACACTGGACTAAAGAGACAAAACTATCAAAATATTTAGAATATTGATATTGTTATTTAATAAATATTGTAGCGTAAATAAATCAATTTTAAATATTTGTTTATAACCACACATAAAGCATACTTGTAGAACGTAAAGAAGTGCTACTCTTGATTATAATCCAGGGCACCCCTGAAGTGTCCTTACGGCATACCACTACCCTACACCCTTACGTATTATTTGGACTCTTTAGCATCTCGTATTATCTAGTACTTCTATAAAGTTGTACTTTAAACGACATTTATTTCTTTTTAATAAACAAAGAGGATTTCTTTAGTCTCGTCTAATCTAGTCTAGACTACTTTCGTCGACTCTTGCGTTATATTAATGTACCATTACTAATGCAAGTGCTACTAATATATAAATATAATCTTCTCTAGTCTTGTGTGTATAATCTTGAATGTCTAGTTTTGTCTGTCTAGTATTGTCCCTCTAATCTTGTCTGTCCGTTTTGTCGATCTAGTCTTGTATGTCTAGTCTTGTCCGTCTAGTATTGTCTATCTAATTTTGTCTGTCTAGTCATGTATGTCTGGTCTCATCTATATTATCGTATCTGTCTAGTGTTATCCAAATAGTCTTTCTGTCTAATCTTGTCCGTCTAGCCTTGTCTGTCTCGTAATGTCTGTCTATTCTGGTCCGTCTCGTTTTGTCTATTTTATTTTACCTGTTCTTGTCTATTTGTTTATTTTGTTTTAGAAATTCTCTTTCTAATAGTAAATAATATTTGTGGCAATAATGGCTTTATGGAGCGTTGGTGTGTTATTGGTGTTTGTGAAATGTTTGGTATTTTGCGTCGGTTGGCTTTTGGCAAAGAAACGAGCGAAACCTTTGGCAATGGATCATGACTCGACATCAATCTAAATAAGACGTTTCAGGTCGAGCGCCTTGTCACAAAAGTATTCGTGGTGTACGCATCGCGTTCGTGCCGGCAAATATAGGAATGTACGGCAAATCGATTGTAATGAAAAATTGCATCTATCCACATTCAATATTTGTTTAACGGCGAGCGTGACTCGATAGGCTGCTATAAATTTTAAAACTCAGTTTTTTTTTCATTGCTGCACCCCTTTCCAAATTAAAGTTTACATTTTTTATTGGTTTCCAATAGCTTATTGAATAGTTTTGAACACATGGCGTTTTCGTGTTTGCATACATTTTTATATAATGGAGCTTTATTAAATATATTTTTCATTTAATTCAATCGAATATCATTTATCGAGCAACTTGGACTCATCATTTCTAATTCACTTTTGTTACCATTTTATTCTATACATTTTTATTCATTTATATATGTTCAACACAAACAAGTTTTTTAAATAGGTAGTTTCACATTCCTAGCGTTATTTCTCTTTCTCACTATACTTTATTAAACCCTTTGAACAGCTTTAATAAAGAATATGAATGTATTCCAATCGATTTTTCTCCCATTAAAATGATTGTAGTTATTACTATTTCGAGCATAATAAATTGTGCAAAACGTACAACTATCAGGAGTATTTCTTTAAAAAAATTATATATTGCAAAATGTTACTGGTTATCAAATCGCATTTTATTGAATTCTGTATTAAAAGATTGTGTATTTCTTTATTTATATACTAATATTTCTTTATATACTAATAATGTATTTCTTTTACTGGCTGTTTTCCTTGATTTTCATTGATTCACCTTCTTCCATTTATCTGCGGAATTGTTCACATTGACTGCAATAAAACAGAATTTCAGTTAATACACCAAATCAACTAACAAGCTTATTTCTCTAACTCTAGACTTATTTATAAATCTTAAGCACAAATATTCATACAAATATAAAGATAATCAGGGATCTATCACACATCACATACTTAGATCTAAGTCCTCGCACTATACTAGTTTGTGAAGTTTTTGTCTTTTCAGTCTACTTATTCTCCGTGTATCCAGGAGTTGGATCGCTTCAGCGTTGAATTGGTTGTGGAGCCTTTGTTCGTGGTTAGCAGCAAGTTTTTTAATCGCACTGGCAACGTCTTCGATGGTAAGGTCCCGATGAATGTCGCTATTTCGTACATACCACGGTGCAATATTTCCTAGAACCCCGTTTTGGAATCGCTGATTTTTGTTTATGTGGCAAGATTTGGCATACCCCCAGAGTTGAATGCCATAAGTCCACAATGGTTTTAAAGTCTGGTTATATAATAACGATAATAAATAAATAACTTATATAATAAATATGTTAAATAATAAGTTATATAATAACGATAACCTAATAGCCAATACATTTTACGATATTTTATACCTAATGCTTCCAGTTTTTTCTCTACATGTTCTTTCCAAAGATGTTTTGTATCTAGGGTTATACCTAGGTACTTTGCTGTGTTTGAGTATGGTATAATGTTATTCTTAATGGTTAAGGGTATTTTGTCCCTGATTTTCTTGTTTGTAAAGTTGATATGAGTAGATTTGGTTTCAGCTTTATCTTCCTGTCTTGCATCAATCTGGATATCTTACTATTAGCTTGTTGAAGTTTTTCTGTAGCTTCAGGGGCTTCATCTGCAACTGCCATAAGTGCAGTATCGTCTGCAAATGTTGCTGTTCATATGCTTTCAATTTCCGGTAGATCGCACGTAGAGAGATGATAAAGTATAGATTCCAGCACACTACCTTGCGGCACACTTGCTTGTATTTCTTTTAGCTCAGTGTAATTATTTTTCTGTTTTATACGAAACATTCTCTCCGTAATTTATGACTAGCAGTTCAACAAACTGTTTTGGAAGAAGTTAGTTTAATTGATGGACAAGTCCCTGGTGCCAAACATTGTCGAATGCCTATGCAACATCTAAGAAGATCGATGCTTAGTAATTCGATGTACCTGACCTATTGTAGAATGCTTTCATATAAATCCAAATTGGTAGTTGGGAATTAGGTTTTTCTTCTCAATGATTGGTTTTAATCTCTTTAAGAGCAGTTTTTCAAGTTTTCAGTTTGGGGATTATCGTTAGTAAGGAGATAAGCGTATATGATTTGACTTCATGTGGTTGATAGCCAGGTATTGGTATCTGCCAGGTATTTCTTCTTCTTCTTTATATGGCATCTCATATGGCATTTATATGGAATCTCCTTTTTTAATGGAGATTTGCAATCATCATCGCTATCTTCACCCTGGAAGCGGTAGCTCGGAATAAATCTTGGGATGTGGTATCACGTTCCAGATATTAGGAAGCATGTCAGCATGTTCCAGGTAATAGGAACATGCTTTAACCTAAACGCTGTATTGAACAGGTAAGTTAATTTAACAATACATTTTCGTGGGAGCTGTTTTAGGATTTCTCCTGTGATTAATGGTCGAATCCTGGTGCGAATCCTGGTGCTTTCGTTGAGTTTAAGTTTGTTTTTATCTCGTTCGTAACTTCTTTCGGGGTGGTTACAGGGATTCTCCCTTCGTCTTGGTTAACTATATCTAGCAGCGTAGTGTCTGCTTGTATTTTATTCGACATAAAAATTTCTTCCAGATACTTAGCGAAAACTTCTGTTTTTTGCATGTTTTCATGTTCCCAGAGACTATTTTCAATTCTTAACGGCGGAGTTTGGTTAATCAAACTTGTTGCTGCTTTCCATAGGGAGTATTCGGTATCACTATGCGCTGTTAGACCTTCAAGGTAGCTACTAATCGAATCTTCTTTAATTTTTTTGATTTCTCTATTTTGTCGCTGTGTTCTGTTATTTAGAATATTTTTATCTGTTGGGTCCCTGAGTTGTTGCCATACCCTTCTAACTTTCCACTTTTCCTTTGCCAGTTACCTGCTTTCATTTGGGTAGTTATTTCCCATTGTTTTCCTGATAGAGGTTTTGGTATTATTACATGCTGCTTTTTGTATGTCTTTCATAAAGTTTAGTGCTTCAGTATCAAGCTGCTCTTTGGCTCTTAATTTAACCTTTAAGTTGATTATATTTTCACAGTCTATTCTAAAACTCTACCAGTCAGTTTTATCAGTCTTATTTATCAGGGTGGGCTTTGCTTTACTTGGTGGGCCAAGTTCTCTTTTAGCACTTCTTAGCTCTAATTCTTAGTTTCTTAGGTATTACTGAGCATAGACCCCAGTCTGTAAGTTTGGAATTATAATCTCCTCCTACAATAAATCTGTCTTCGGCTTGCTTGAGTATGTTCTTCTAGTCATCTTTCTTTAAGTTGTACCTGGACGTATATTGCCCCAACTAATAGTTTCTGTTTGGTTGATTTAATTACTACCATTGTTAGCTGCACTTCTTCTCTATGGAGGTATTGTGACACGTAGTGTTTGATACTATCTTAGATTAGGATTCTAAATTTCACTTCCTAATTTAGCTTAATTTCGGGGATAAGACGTGTGGTAGACTTGATACCCCCGCAGTTTTATGTGTAAATGATTTGTGTGTCTCTGAAATAAGAGATATGTCTATGTTCTGTGTGTCCAGGAATAATTGAACTTCATTTCGTCTGTCAATTCTAAAATATCGTCGGTCCAGATAAATAAGGTATTAACTCAAAAAAGCCAGAAGCGCGATTTCAAGTTTTCAAATCAATATATTTCCATTTCTGTAAATAATTAGTTAACCTCTCCTATAATATCTTTTAAACTATTGATTAACGTTTATTGATAACGTTTTTATTCACTTCCTCACTTTGTCAATTTTGCTATTATTGAGAAAAAAAAATTGCAGGAAAGAACATTATGAATTAATACCCTGTTCATCCAAACGAACGATGTGTAAATAACATTTTTTATAGATTCTTAATAGATAGGCTCTTTCAACAAGGACTTCCAAATTTTGACAGTTGCTAGCGGCCATAATGTTGAAGGTCAGTGGAATAGGCTGTCATTTATTCAGTCTGTTTTGCTAAATCACCATGAGTGAGTGCTAAATCACCAACGGAGTTCTGTTATATTCGCAATATTCGCCATTATATTCGCCATATTCGTTCCACCGAGTGGACTATACGCAGAATGTCGGATAAATTTGATTCCACTGGTTCAGAAAACTATAAACCAACACCCGTAGAATAACGAAATGCAAGATCTACCGAAAACATCGCCGCTGTCCGTGAGGGTGAGCAGGAGAATCCGAGGCAGTCGATTTCGCGTTTCTCACAAGAACTCAGCCTTTCGCAGACCACAACTTTTCGAATTTTGCATCGTAACTTGGACCTGTACATGTACAAAATCAACTGACCAAGGAGCTGAAGATAAACGACCATAGACAACGACGTGTGTTCGCTGAATGGGCCCTGAAGCAATTGGAAACTGACCCTAATTTTCATCAAAAAATTATCTTCTGATCGTTGAAAATATTTTTTCCCATTTCTGGATGAATGGGTTCGCCAATAAACAAAATTGTTAAATTTAGGAAATTTTGGATTGATTTTGGGCTGGCGTCGTCATCGGTCCATATTTCTTTGTGAACGACGTTGGCCAGGCCATTACCGTCAACGACGATGTCTATACGTCGATGATTACCAACTGCTTTTGCCCTGAATAGGATGATTTGAACACCAACGACATGTGGATTCAACAGGATGGCGCTACGTGCTACATAGCTCATGGCATATTGGACATTCTGCACGAGCAATTTGTGGGCATAGTCATCTTAAGTGTAGGTAATGTATACAGACCACCGAGATCGCGCAATAGACCTATTTAGGTTAGTCAAGCGCATGCGCATCCGCCAAGTTTGAAGGCGGCGAAATGAGAGCGAAAAGTTCGGCCACTTTTTGACGTATAACATAGCGGCCAAGGTCGCTAGGGTCTTTAATTGACTGCTTCGGTATGATTTCCCATAAAGCTTTGGACCCGTTTGTAACACATGTAGGATCTTGAGGTTAAAAAAAGATTTTTTAGTACTTGAAACTAATTTGTGATGTTCGTATTTCTGAACGAAATACTGTTTTCTTATTTCTGGATAATTCTTTTGCAATATAAACATATCTCTGTGTTGAGCAGCCGATTTTTTCTACATCTTTCAGCTTCCACGATTTCAGCTTATCTTTAGCTTTAACCATTGGAAAGCAGTCAAAAATGAAAACTGGATGCATTTAATGAAAGCGATTGCTTTGCTGTTGCTGTTTGTTTTTTCAAAGGCGTCGTCCCATGTTTATTTTAGAAGGTGTTTTTTTGAGCGAATCGGATTTTATTTGCATGTGAGAAATTCCTGATTAAATTCAGCGTTTGTCCTCATAACTGTTTGTTACTAACGCTCAATTTTAATAATCCATGGTCCGACAGGAGGGATTTTCTACAGAGATCTTCAGCCCAAGTCGACTATTAGCAAATATGTTGTCTATTCGAGTTTTTTAACTGAATGTTATTCTAGTATATTCTTTTACATATTTTTTTATACAATCTATACCATATGCGTCCAATAGATTAACGATACTATATTGTTCTTTTATATTAACTGCAAAATTTATATTAAAATCTCCAAACAAAAAGATTTGCTAATTATTTTCAGAAATTGTATGTAAGATATTGTCTAGTGTCGTAATGAAAGTGACAAAACATCCCAGTGACCCCATATATATTTAATACACCCCAATATATAGACCCTATATATATATATATATATATATATATATATATATATATATATATATATATATATTTAAGAATATTGTGCGGATACCGTTCATGTTTGTTTCTACTCCGCATGTCTCTATACTCTTTTCAATAGAGAAATTGTTTAGTGCAATTTTTTTATACCTGACTATTTTTATAAACGAGGAGTTTATCTCGAATATTTCCATACTGTCAATACGTGTGTGTGTGTGTTCAAACTGTCCATACGACAAACTGTTATATGACAATCTGTTCAAACGACAAACTGTCTGTATAACAAAAAGGATATATGAGTTTCCGTACGAAACATTATCACATGAAAAGTATTTAGCCTCCATAAGAGACATTTACCTAAAAAAATGCTTAAGTGTGTTGATTCAATCACATTTAAGTATGTTTTTGCAAACAAACAACATGTATAAATACTGTCTATATAACAAATTGTCCAGACGACAAACTGTCTATACGGCAAACTATTTATACGAGAAACGGTCTACATAACAAAGATATATGAGTTTCCACACGAAACCACTATCACACAAAAAAGTATTTAGTCTCCATACGAGACACTTACTTAACAAATGTTTAAGTGTGTTAGTTCATTCACACTTAAGTATGTTTTTACTCAAAAACAACATATACAAAAACTGTCTATATGACAAATTGTCCAGACGACAAACTGTTTATACGAGAAACTGTCTGTATAACAATGATATATGAGTTTCCATACGAAACCAATATCGAATAAAAAGTATTTAGTCTCCATACGAGACATTTACTTAAAAAATGCTTAAGTGTGGTGATTCATTCACACTTAAGTATGTTTTTGTACAAAAACTGTCTATATGACAAACTGTCTATACGACAAACTGTTTATACGACAAACTGTTCATGCGACAAACTGTCTGTAGATCAAAAAAGATATATGAGTTTCCATATGAAACCAGTATCACATAAAGAGTATTTAGCCTCTATACGGGACACTTACCTAAAAAATGCTTAAGTGTGGTGATTCTTTCACACTTAAGTATGATTTGTTTGTACAAAAACTGTCTATAAGAAAACTGTCTATATGACAAACTGTCTATGACAAACAGTTTATACGACAAGCTGTCTATATGACAAACTGTCTGCACAACAAAAATGTTGTATGAGTTTCAATATGAAACCGGTATTACATAAAAATATTTAACCTCCATATGAGATACTTACATAAAAATATTTAAGTGTGGTGATTCATTCACACTTAAGTATGACTTTGTACAGAAATAACATGTACAAAGAGCTGTCTATACGACATACTGTTTATACGAAAAACTGCTCATATGACAAACTCTCAATACGATAAACTGTCCAAACGACAAACTGTCCGAACGACAAACTGTCCAAACGACAAACTGTCTGTACGACAAACTGTCTGTACAACAAACTGTCCATACAACAAACTGTCTATACGACAACACTCCATACGACAAACTGTTTTAGAAGAAAATCTGGATAAAATGTTGATTCCGGTAATCTCATCCAACAATCCCCAAACGCAAGAAATAGCTCTTACTGAAGACGTAGAAGCAACTAATGCTAGGAGAGCATTCTGACTCTAAAAAGGAAATTCCAATTAAAACAAAACCTCAATGAAAAAGGTACAATACGACAGAAGCATTGAGTCGATCATCAAATCACAGCCGGTCATCCCTCACAGCATCAGCAGCCCCTAAGCAAGTAGATAAGGTAAAGGACTCAGCAGGCAGTCTAAAATATTTTACACAAAACTGGGAATAAATTACCTTGGATAAATTTGTCCTAGATTATCTGAAGGGTTATAAAATACCTTTCAGAGAAATCCATATCAACCAAAACCACTAAAAATCGGGCTAAAAATGGTATTATAAAAGTAGGCATGACATAAATAAGCTCTTAGCTAAAAATGTAATAGAGCCTTGTCAAAATGAAGATAATGAATTCATTTCCTCTTTGTTCTTAGTTGACAAGCCAGGTGTCTCCAGTAGATTAATTATTAATTTAAAAAATCTAAACACATTTATCAATACTATCCATTTTAAAAATGGAAGATATGAAGTCCACCAAACATTTAATATGTATTGGATTATATATGTGTTCGGTAAATCTAAACGATATTTACTACTTTATATTTTAAAAGTTTTAATTTAAGAGGCAGCTCTGCCAGTTTCTTTGCCTTCCCCTTGGTTTATGCACAAGTTCTTTTGTTTATACAAAAATTATGAAACCAGTTATAAAAAAAACAACTAGGTACTTTATCAATTATTTACCTTGATGATCTATAAATTGTGGGAAATTCGTATGAATCCTGTAAAAATTCATCAAATTTGTTGAAAAACATGTTGGAACAATTGGGCCTTGTCATAAACCACCAAAAAAGTTCACAAACACTAAGTGAAAAATGCAAATACTATGGTTTTATTATAAAATCAGTAGATTTTAGACTTGTGTTGAAAGACGGCAGCTTGCCCAGGGGTGGCATATGGATTCATCTACTGTAGAGTAGAGAGGCAAAAATAACTAGCCTTAATTTTAAGTGATAACGACTACGACGGTACAAATTATGTTAATAAACTAATAATGGAAGAACTGTATTGGTGGACAATAAATACACCAACAGGTCCTAACCTAATTAGAACACTTCAGTTTAAATTTGAGATATCTTCACAAGCATCTCTGAACGAGTGGAGTGCACACTGTAATGACGTAAACGCTCATGGTTTCTGGACGAGAGTGGAAAGAAACTTTATCATAAACTATCTACAACCATTAGCAGCGTTCTTTGGTCTAAGATGTTTCGCGAAAAAAGTATCAGACGGCAAAATTCTCTTAAGAATTGATAATACGTCTGCAACTTCCTATATCAATAGGGCAGGCGGCATTCAATATCCCCACTTAAATGCATTAGCAATAGAGGTCTGGAAATGGTGCGAGAAGAGAAAAATCTGGATTTACGAGTCATACATCCCAGTTATGAATAAAGATGCTGGTTTGGCATCGATAATCACTAATATAGATACCGAATGGGAGCTATGTAAAGAGTCATTTGAAAAAATCAATAAAGCGTGTTATTTTCTCATTGACCTTTTTACATCAAGGTTGAATCGAAAGTGCCCTAGATTTTGTTCTCGCTTCCCAGATCCAAACGCGATGACAGTAGATGTATTTACTATTAAGTGAGCCAATGAAAAATCTATGTTTTTTCCTCCTTTCGCACTTACCCTTACAACTAGCGAAAAATAATAACCGATAAAGCTGAGGGAACAGTCGTGGTATCATTGTGGTAAACCCAGCCCTGGAGCCCTCTCTTTAAATCACTACTTACCGAACAGCCTTTAGTTTTTAAACCTCACAAAAATTTATTATTGTCTCCTTCCAAGCAAGAAATACATCCACTAGCACACAAACTTTCATTGGTGGCAGGGTACTTGTACGCAAAGCGTTTCTAAGTAAAGGAATAAATGAAGCATCAACAGAAATCATGATCAAGGCCATAACACCAACAACACTCAAACAATACCAAGGTACCTTAAAGCTATGGCGGAAATTTTCTACAACAGAAAATATTCCAATATTTAACGCAATTACAGTAAATATACTATAATACGTTTTCTAACGGAAAGTTAGAAGTTTAGTTAGCTCTGCCTTTGAACTGCAACAGATAAGCTATATCACTCATCTCTACCCAAGATCTCGGTAAGGATAAACTGCTGTCCCGATTCTTCAGGGGAATGTTTGAGGAATGGCTACAAGGTTTAAATATACAAGTACAGGAGACACCAGTTTTGCAGGAGTTGGCCTGATTAAATCAGCTAAAAGTAGCTAAAAGCTGCTAAAGGGTGCAGCAGAAAAAGTTTCAACGATGCTTATTATATCTGCAGCACAGCAGACTATCAGACTAATTAATGTAAAAAACATATCCATTGACAAATAGAAAATAACAATAAAAATACCAGACCTGATAAAAATGTCAGGAAGAAATAAGCCAGAGCTTATACTACCTTTTTTATAAACAAAAACCTGGGCTATGTGTCGTAATTCACTACTTGAATAAGACAAAAGACCTAAGAAATGAGCAAAACAACAAATTACTCATATCAAACATCAATCCATACAAAAACGTAACTTCTCAAACGATTGGTCACTGGGAAAAATCCTTGCTGTCTAAAGCAGGCATTGATACAAATCACCTCACAGCACATGGTACAAAATATGCTGCAGTATAAGTGGCTGGTTTTGGAAGTGGATATAGAGACAACCAGACGTACTGCTGGTTGACCGACGGCGGTCACAGGTCACAGACCTTCGCAAAACTTTACAATCGCCCGATGATTGCGATGATTGCCCGTGATTGTACGAGACGTTTCGTTAGAAGATGATCAATCTCCCTCCTTACATGTACCCGTTAATAAACATACCCTGGATCATCTTGCAAGGAAAACTCAACTTCAAAAATCGCTAAAAATATGACTTTACAGGGCCGGCCGTGCGCCGTCCCCAGGCGCCAAATTTCAAACTCTTAAAAGTGTGAAATGTAAGTAATGACGAGTATTACTACAAATTATCATCTTCGAACTAGACGTTTCGTATAATTACGATCGAACTTCGCCCGCCTTCAGCGGGCTCTTTTGATCGTTCAATTATTTTGCAATTATTTATTTCAATTATAATGCACGAATATGCAGAGTTTTATTAAATTCTGATATCGACAGTATATATTATACCTTAATTAAATAGAAATTTATTTCCTATGGCTCGCTGAATATTCCCTTGGTCCAATGGATTTCTTACACAATTTAGTTACATTCTGTTATCGGTATCGGTCTGTATATATATTTTAATGATTCGTTTCAGGTCATTATATTAATTATTCGGGTTTTCGAAGTATTTTAGATCCTTAAAATTGCAATTAATCCAGAGAAAAATTAAGAAAAGTGTCATAGGAAGCAAAATAAAGAAAGAATTGATGGGGAAATTATTATCTTTAAAAGTTTATGTAGCAATTAGATCTGATTGAAGTATATTAGGAATGAATCAACGTTCAATTTGTCAGAAATAATAACTGTTTAATTTTAAGGATGTTGACGATGAAGGAATTGAAGAAAGGGCATTCATCAGACCTTTCAAAAATAATATTAGCGGTCTTAGAAGAATATGAGGTGGATTTGAGCTCTCATAGAATCTTTAGTATAACAACAGACAATGGAGCAAAGATGCACAAAGCGGTACGTTGGTTAGGAGAACCACAAAGCAATATTAGTCGCGATGAAGAAGATGATGAAAAATGAAGATTTGATAGTATTCTATGAAGTAAAATTTGCAAATCGGGTTTTAACTGTTATTTAATTTCGGTTCACGAAAACGAGAACGATATGCTATGGATGAGAACATAAATAACGAAAACCAAATTTGAACACTTACAATGAGAAATGCCTGTCACACAACCTGAAACTCAAGCACTACACATCGGTCTTGCGACCAGAAGTCCTGCATGTCATGGAGTGTCTTTCCTTGAACCGAAGAGGACTAGGACGTAGAGAAATTTGAAATCAGAGAGAGAAGCATCCTTAGGAAGATCCTAGGCCCGCTAAAGGAAGATAGGGAATTCCGAAGGCGGTATAACTCTGAGCTCTACGAACATATTGAGATGCTCTCTGATTGTGCAAGGAAAAGAAGGGTAGCTTTCAAATGGCCACGTTGCAAGATTGCCTCCAAACCGACTAACGAACCGTCTGTTCACCTTCTGGCAAAACAAGAAGGTTCGTACCACTTGGTCTACAGAAACCAAGAAGGATATTAAAGAACTGGGAATAACCGATCTCCAAAACAGACAGTCTGTGAGACGCACTCTGAAGGAAGTCTGTGGATTTCAGGAAAAACCCCGTAGGAAAGGTACCCCCTGGACAGAAGAGAGAAAGGATTTACACCGGCAGAAGATGCGACAATACTGGGCAAGGGTCAAAGCCCAACAGTTGAACAAGCCAAAGTAGGCCTATTCGAAAGAAGAAGAAGAAAACGAAATTTTCCGTTTTTAATCTGATCAGAAACGAACAAAATATATTTCGTTTTTAGTCCCTGGTCCAGAGTGTACGGAGGTGATTCCAAGGGGGCCGCTTGTCTGGAGAACTTATTTTCTTAACGCCACCTACGGCCGCCCCCCCCCTCCCCAAAATAGGCTAGTCTGTCTAGTCTTGTCTAGTATATTTTGGTCTCTGTGGTGATGTCTGCCCAATCTTGTCTGGCTTGCTTGTCTAGTTTTGCCTCTCTAGTCTTGTAGGTATAGTCTCTGTCTAGGACGTGAATTCTTGAGTATCATATTATTATTGCTCTTGAAAATTTTGTAAACTAGAAGAGCATTCGTCGAGTGTTAAACTTCCGTAATTACAATTAGGTTGTCTAGTCTTGGCAGTTTTGTACCCTTGTATATAATATATCTATATACGTGCTAGATTATATAATATATATCTACTAAATAATTGCTAACATAATCCCAGAACTAATGGTGTATTTTGCTATATAACAGAATATTTTGACCAAATAATAGAATGATTTTATGCCCAATTAGTTTTAGGTCGGAAATAACTGTGAATACTTAAGTATAAAATTATTATTGCACTTGAAAATTTTGCTAACTTGGAGAGCATTCGTCGAGTGTTAAACTTCCATAATTACAATTTCATAACAAGACTCCGCGCGTTCTAAAGGCTCCACTGTTATCCTAAAGTGCCATAAAGGTTCAACTCATTTAAACTCTTGACCAGCAAGCATTATTTTATTACGTTATGTCCGGCGAGTTTTTCGGGTACGGCCAGAGGTGAAATCCGCACTGAACCGACGGTGCTGATTGCCGCAGTTATTTTACGTTTAATTAATGGATATAATACGGCTGTCAATTCTACGGCGTGCGTCCGGATATTAAGTTATTATTTTATAAACGTTTTCCGTTAATATTAGAATAATTGAGAATAATCCAGCGGTTTTAACAAATTTTGTTCCGACTGAGATGATTTCTTTTGTAATAGAAATGTTGAAATTATTAAGCACCACGTTATAAAATTATTTAAATTTGAAAAATTTATTCTTTGGGGGAAATACCGACAAATAGGGAAAATTAAGAAATTTTGTATGGCGTACAAGGGGAAAAATTGCAACTTATTTGTTAGTTTCATCTTCGAGGAAGCAGTAACATTTACTTTGATATATTTGTTGTTCGTTTGTTTAGTTCGTTGAACGTATGGAAAATAGTCTCTAGTAGATTAATCACTCATTCAGAGTTATTAATTAATTGATGGATGCATTTATTATTGGGTTTGGTGCGGTATGCTTGTACGGTGTGTAGAAACAGTTGCATTTTATATTTTTACGTCGATGATATATACAAAGTGTTAAAGAATGTGTTTTAAACGCTGTGGTGATCTTAGTTTCCTCCTGCGGACGAAATGAAATTTTTATTGGGTTGTATCTTCGTTAAATAATTAGGTTGAAGTGGAGTTTACTGTGGGTGTAGAGCCGTAAAAGAACAAGAAATGAAAGTATAAATAATATTTCATGCCCGTTTTCTTCCTACCTTCATTATATTTTCGCATGCAATTCGCTCCGTAACAAAGTTAAACATTTTATTGAAGTAAAGCAATTCTATAATTGCTTTAGGATGGTTGAGGATGGTGAGAGCGGAAAATATCCGGCGTCCGTCCTTGTTAGTCTGGCAAGGGATACAAAGGGGAAGAGCCGGCTGCTGCTTTAATATTCTTTCTAATTAAATATATTGTGGAGAGAAGTTTTCACATTTCCAATCTCTTCTATAATCTTGAAGGAAAGACAGATAAAAATATGCACGGCGAAGGAAACTAGTATTTATTCTGCGAATTCACGAGATCCAACTTTCCATAAACATTTTCTAACTGTGTTTGCTTTCCTTTTTGCTCGTTTACAAACATTTCCTTTTCGCTAATTCTATTTTTCCCTTCTCTTTGTTTTAACTTCTTTTTATACAGTTAACTAAACTTACGGGATTAATGAGTGTTAAGTTATAATTCACAAAAATAGTAGGTACATAAGTAAATCTTATTATGGCATACGTCATGTTTTTTATAAAAGTAATTTTAGTCATGCTCTAGTCTAGAAGCTTTAGTCTATGCAATCTTTTTATTAACAAACGCCCGTGCTCCTATATGCTCGTGTCGTTTCGTTGTGATAAAGCATAATAACGTGTATAACCCGTTCGCTGCTATGGACTGCTGTAGCAGTTCAATTGATTTGACGCCCAGGTGTTATGGACTGTTAAAGAAGTAAAATTGATTGGGCGGTCAGATGTTATGGACTGCTATAGCAGTCTACAGACATCATGAATGTATTGTGGCTTTTTAAACATAACAAAGAGATTAATAAATACATACACTCTTATTGGAGCGTTGTGTTGCCCTGGGTGAAAGATTCGGGACTCACTCCTGCACCAAGGGTCTTAACGCTGGAGAGATGAATATTTCACAAAATCCCAAAAAATACATATAAACTATGCGAATATATATATGGCTATATATTTTTATTTTATTAATGTCTAGTCTTGTATAGTCTTATCAAATCTTGTCTACTCATGTCTAGTCTTGCTTAGTCTTGTCTAGTCTTGTCTAATATTGTCTAGTCTTGTCCAGTCTTGTCCAGTCTTGTTTAGTCTTGTTTCCTTCTTGTCTTTATCTAGTCTTGTGTCTTTCTTGTCTTGTCTATGTAGTCTACTAGATTAAAATGTAGTTAATTTATTGAATTCTCTACAATGCTAACTGAATTGGACTAGATGTATTTGATTGTGCTTTCCATGGTCCACTTAATTGTTATAAGTTTTTATATTTTAAGTTATAAGTAGTCTAATTCAAGTTCAATATAAAGTTGTTGCCACATTAAGTTGTCGCAATACGAAGCCGCAACATGAAGTTGTTGCAACATGAAGTAGTTTCAACATGAAGTTGTGGCAACAGGAAATTGTTTCAACTGAAACTGATGAATTTGAAGATGAAATGTGAATTCGAGATGAAAAAATCTCTTCTCGTAGTTGAAACTAGATAGATTGTTTCGATCCAGTCGGTTCAACATGAAGTTGTTGCAACATGAAGTTGTCGCAATTCGAAGTTTCAACTTGAATTTGTTTCACACAAGACAAGACTAGATAAACATGTTTAGACGGACAATACTAGATGGACAAGACTAGTCTTGCAAATTATTTGTCGTTTTGATTCAATGTTGGCACAAAACAAAAATATTTTTCATGGTTTGTGTATTCAAATCAACAAAAAATAACAAATTTTGCTTCGAATAAAGATTTTGGTTTTTGAAAAATTGTCAATATTTACCAATATTTGCCAATTACTTTGACAATTTCGTCCAATTTTGACAAAAAACAAATAAATTTTGCAAAGTTTCTCCACTCAAATCAACAAAAAACAAAATTTGCTTCGAATAGAGATTTTGGTTTTTGAAAAGTTGGCAATTTTTGCATATTATTTTGTCGTTTTCGTTCAATTTTGACACAAAACAAAAGAATTTTGCAAGGTTTGTCCATTCATATCAACAAAAAAACAAATTTTGTTTCGTATAAAGATTTTTCTTTTGTTTGGCAATATTTGCCAAATATTTTGACATTTTTGTCCAATTTTGACATAAAATAAATGAATTTTGCAAAATTTGTCCACTCAAATCAACAAATAAACAGAATTTGCTTGGTTTTAGAAAATTTTTGCAAATTATTTTGACGTTCTCGTCCAATTTAGACACAAAACAAAAGAATTTTGCAAGGTTTGTCCATTCAAGTCAAGAAAAACAAACGAATTTTATTTCAAATAAAGATTTTGATTTTTGAAAACTTGGCAATATTTGGCAATTATTTTGACATTTTCGTTTAATTTTGACATAAAACAAATGAATTTTGCAAAATTTGTCCACTCAAATCAACAAATAAACAGAATTTGCTTGGTTTTAGAAAATTTTTGCAAATTATTTTGATGTTTTCGTCCAATTTAGACACAAAACAAAAGATTTTTGCAAGGTTTGCCCATTAAAATCAACAAAAAATAACATATTTTGTCTCGAATAGAGATTTTGGTTTTTGAAAATTTGGCAATTTTTGCAAATTATTTTGTAGTTTTCGTCCAATTTTGACACAAAACAAAAGATTTTTGCAAGGTTTGTCCATTCAAGTCAAGAAAAACAAACAAATTTTATTTCAAATAAAGATTTTTATTTTTGAAAATTTGGCAATATTTGGCAATTATTTTGACATTTTCGTTTAATTTTGACATAAAACAAATGCATTTGGCAAAATTTGTCCACTCAAATCAACAAATAGACAGAATTTGCTTGGTTTTTGAAAATTTTTGCAAATTATTTTGACGTTTTCGTCCAATTTTGACACAAAACAAAAGATCTTTGCAAGGTTTGCCCATTCAAATCAACAAAAAATAACAAATTTTGTCTCGAATAGAGATTTTGGTTTTTGAAAATTTGGCAATTTTTGCAAATTATTTTGTAGTTTTCGTTCAATTTTGACACAAAACAAAAGATTTTTGCAAGGTTTGTCCATTCAAATCAAGAAAAACAAACAAATTTTATTTCAAATAAAGATTTTGGTTTTTGAAAATTTGGCAATATTTGGCAATTATTTTGACATTTGCGTTTAATTTTGACATAAAACAAATGGATTTTGCAAAGTTTGTCCACTCAAATCAACAAAAAACAAAATGTGCATCATATGGGGATTGATTTGATCATATGGATTTTGATTTTTGAAAATTTGTTAATATTTGCAAAGTATTGCAAATAATACAAAGTTATAAAAGTATTCCGCACGGCCTATTATGTAATGTTCAGAATATTAAGCACACAATCACATCACTTCAAACAAGTAATTCGCAGCGAATGGCTTAAACACATAAAGAATTAATATTGGTGAAAAATGTCGTAAAGGAGGAAAAAATAGAATGCTCCACACTAAGCGAAAAAGAGATGGTAAGTTAGAAGACTTTATGTACTACCGACAAGCTTTCGACTGTGTCTCGCACCAAAAGCTCGTTGAGATTCTAAAATACTCCGGAGTCGATGAGGGAGATCTGAACATCATCACGCAACTGTGCTGGCATCAAACTACAGAAATTAGGATAGAGGGTATAACATCCGAAGAAACAGAAATCAGGAGGGGTGTTAAGCAAGAGTATGTCCTGTCCCCTCTCCTCTTCAATATATACTCGGAGGCAGTGTTCTGAGAGGCACGGGTGGATGTGAAAGAGGACATTAAGATCAAGGGCATCCTTATGAATAATATAAGATTCGCTGACGATACGGTCGCGCTCGCCGGCAGCTCCCACAGCTCCAGATTATGATGGACCTTATCGTTGAACATAGCACATAGTACGGTCTACAAGCCAAGGTGGTTGGGTTATCCAAGGCACAAAGACGAACGGTCCTTCAAATTAACAACCAGGTCGTGGAACAAGTGGCGTCCATTAAATATCTTGGAGCCGTCACCAACGAGAACAGCGACCCTAAAATGAAAATCAGATCAAGGATAGCGCAGGCCAGAAGGACAATCATCTCCATGAAGTCACTCTTCACTAGTAGAGACATGGATTTAAAGCTCCGCATACGTATATTGCGTCGCTAAATCTTCCCAGTGCAACTGTATGGCTCCGAGGGCTGGAAGTTCAGCCAATCAATGAATAGCCGCATTGACGCCTTTGAGATTTACTTGTATCGCCGTATACTGCGTAGGTATATTCTGGATAGACAGGATAACCAATGCGAAAGTACTGAGGAGAATAGGTTAAGGTAAAGATCTGATGACAACCGTCAAAGAACGAAAGCTCCAATACATCGGGCACGTTGTGAGGAGAGAGCGTTACGAGGTCCTTCGACTCGTCATCGAGGGAAAGATCGAGGGTATACGATCTGTGGGCAGGCGGTAGAACTCGTTGCTAAGTGCGAAGTGATCTGCGTCGATGGTTCTGACGGACATCTATAGAGATTTTCAGAGGAGCGGTTTCGCGCACTATTATAACCAGTTGGATCGCCAACATTCGATGTAGAGAGCGTACTAAGAAGAAGTTAGAAGACCTCGAGAATCGGCTGGACAACCTAGAAAAGACCTAGCTTAGTAGATTTTTAAATAGGTGAAATTATATCAACCTCATCAAAAGTACAAATATAGATAATAAAGATACCGGTAATAAATTATTACAACTAATCAAAGGAAGTTCAACTTCCACAGGGTTTCGCGTCTCTCCATTCGAAAACAAATTAGACTTTTGCATTTGAAGTCGACAAGAATTTTATAACGATTAAACAACAGGTGCTTTCAAATTGTAACATGTTTCAAATTGTAACATTTTATATTTTCAATTTTCTCATAGCTGGAGACCATGGAGGATAATTCATCACAAGCAGTGGTTTTAATTAAAGATTCTGCCGATCGGAGCGTATCCAAAGATACACCAGCCACAGTTGACAAAAACAAAAATAGTGATATAAACATGATGGCAAAGAAAATAGAGACAGTAGTTGTCAAGAAGAAAATCAAGGAAGCGTATCCAGGCCGATAGGATATCACAGTGACGGATGTGGAGGAAGTTATTAATTCCCTAAAGCCAATAATATAATCAGGAGGATTGGATGGGTTCGGAAATAAAGCGAGGAAAGAATCACCTGGAATCTGTAAGGAGAAGTTATCGAACGAATTGGGAAGGATAGGGAGGGGAGATAAAAGCATACCATTCAGCTAGAAAATGGTGGAAGTGAAATTTCCAAAGCACCATTCGGGATAAAAAAATTCCTGACATAAATGGAAAGATGACTGGCCTTTCAGAGAACAACAAAAAATATATTCAAAACTCGTACAATATAATGGACGATTTTCATACCGGAGCACCAAAAATAAATCTGTAAATATTGCCACGGCTCTCAAACATGGGGAATTAGAGGATGAACATTTTCAAGAGACATACAACTATGTAGATACTGCCTTGTCAGCTTTAGGTGCTGCAGCCTCGATGCCTAAGCACTTTACGGAAGAAAGACTGGATGAAAAATTATTTACAGATTACAGCAGCTACGCTGATCAAATAATCGCTGACGTTTATTTTGAACAAACGGTCACGAGAAAATCTTTCATTACCCTAAAGTAATTCTAAACCCATGGCAGATACCATGCTTTCAGATGTGTGGTTGTGTGATGATGAAGAAGTAGGATGATAAAGTACTAGTTATAGGCATGAAAGAAATAGAAATGGCATGGAAATATATTAAAAACAAAACGTCAATCTCCCACCTGTGGACTATCGGCAGATGGGTTAACAGCAGTGACGTTGTCAGATAAAATTTAAACTGAGAACATTTCAAAGCTCATTTCGAAAGACATCATCACAGCGAAGAGCCAATCATCAGCAAGGAAATCACTGAGGTAACAAACAGAGCAAGTGTTTTAAGTTACTTTGAAGAGAGATGGGAAAATATAGCAGCTGATAAAAATATCCTAAGTTATAGTAAAGGATATAAGTTACCTTTATAAAAGTATCTCAGCAAACAAAATTTTTCAAGTATAATTTTAATTTCAAAGATAAAAAATTCCTTCTCTAGGAATTAGAAAATATGCAAGGGTTTATTAAAAATATGCAAGGATCTAAAATAGCTAACTCAATTCTTGGACAATATGCACTTTCAGATAAACGGCCTACGAACAGATCAAAATTTTTCTCGTGGGAATTTGGAAGTTCTGAATGTGTTGTTTTTATTGATACTATACATGGAACGTATGCTAAATGCCAATCCTAAGCCACATACAACCTCTAACCTAATCTAACCTAACCCAACTTCGACGAACAAATGCTATGAACAAAAAGAAAGATCGTGGACAACAGAAACTATATCCCATCCATCTGCTACCCATCCATCTACTACCCATCCATCAGGACATCGAAGATGCCAACCATAACCGACTTCGGTCTAGACGATCACCAACGAGAACGGCAAGGGTGGCTGTAGAAGACGAGTTCAACCTCACCAACGCATGGACTCAAGAGTGGACTGCACAACAAAACAACAACCAAATGCCACCTGGTTTCGACTTACCACGCAAAACATGCTCCACACTTAACAGAATCAGAACTCAACATGGCAGATGTGCATACTCTCTACACAAATGGGGCAAGCAACCATCTCAGCTCTGTGACTGCAGAGAAATCCAAACCATTCAAGACATATCACAGAAGAATGTACCATACGATCATATAATGGTAGAACTTCCTGATGGCTACCCTAGAGTCAATAGATTATATAAATTGTTTAGATCTTCGTTTGTAACCTTTTAGAGTGTGTTCTGTTCCTATTCTGCTGTGTATCCTGTATTGTGTTATATTTTATATTTTTTATAATTATTTGCTTTTTTTATATTTTCTATATTTTTATATTTTCAATATTTATATAATTTTATAATTTATGTTTTAGGGTTCACTTCCTAATGTGTCAGATAGCTATACGATAAAGAAAATGGGAAGTATGCAAAATTCCTCAGATTTAGATTTAATGGTAAATTGTATAAATTTTTAACTTTACAGTTTGGTCTCTGTACTATTCCATACGCACTCACAAAAAAATATGCAACAGGGATGATTACAGGAAATATTTGTAGGGATATATTTAGATGACTTAATTTTCACAAAACAATCATAGTTCCTAAAATTACGTACTGTTCTAATTGTGCTCGTGAACATTTTGCTTGACAACTTCGGCAATGGAAGTATGTCCTCTTCACGGATGAATTAAGGTTCCGATAACTCGTTTTGATGGCCTAGTACGCGTTTAACAGATGCCCTGGAGAACGCTACCCTGCTGCTACTGTCAAAGAAATCTCATGTCCCATCCAGCAGCTAACGGCGGCCCCTATTGAAGAATGGAACGCTATACCACTACACGCAGACTACTGCGAAGCATGCCAAGACCGTATAATGCCGTTATTTGTGCTATGGGAGCACATACTCGTTATGAAGTTAACACTTTATGTACAAAAGTTTATATTAACACTTAATTGAAATTCGTTTTGCAATTTGGTTTTTGCACTTCCATATGTGTCAATTAAAACAATTAAATAGAGCGTCAATCAGTTATTCTTAATTTCATTTGCTTGTCATTTCCCGTTTGAATTTTAAGGAGGTACAAATTAGTGTAATCAGTTAGCGGGTACTGTATTGAGCAGTGCAGAATGCAACAATATTTAGAGACAACGAATGTACTTGGAAATGTTTTTAAATAATTCACGAAATTATTTATAAATACATATTTCAATATTTAATCGAAGATAATTATTATAGTTATTCAAGTTGAACTACAATAGGCATTGCAATCAATCAATTGAGGGTGAAAATTGTTAATAATATTGGGGCTAAGAAATTTTGTCATTTCTTCAAAATTCTGTTCGGAAATAAAAAAAGAAAGTTTAGGATGAATAACTGGCAAATTGTAGTGCACATTAAGAAATCTGAAATAGTCATTTATGTGTCATGTATGTAACCTTGAAATGATAATACAATTAGGAAATTTTTTGTTTTTTCATGAAAAAAACTCCAGCCAAATTATAAGTTTGTCTCATTATCACCAAATGGTTACCTTTAGAAAATTTCTAAATTAGAAATTTTTTTAATGATTATCTGCCTAATTTTTTGTCTTCTCGTTTGGGCCTACTTAGGACCACGGGGCTCGTTTTAACTCTTTATATGGGTCTGCTGTTTCTTCTTAGCCCATAAAGCGTTCGTTTTTTGGCTGTGGGCAAGCTTCCTCTACTCTGTCCGCTTTGGTCCGTTGGTTCCTGTGCTGTTTTTGCTAGTAAGGGCAGTACTCCTTGTCGAATGGTCTGCCGGAGTTTGGACCGATCCTCTATGGTTTCTGGTCTAATTTTAAGTTGCTCCATGTCTCATTTCATTGAGTTGATCCATTGGTTTTTGGAGGCATTCCCTCTACCTATCGTAGTGAAAATCCTGTTTGCGAGTCTACGGAGGTTCATGCGGTTTAAATATTCATAGAATGTTAGGCGCCTTTTCCTAAAAGATGTGATTATGTCTTCTTGCAAGTGGAACAGCTCACAATTGTGTCTGACACTGTATGTACCACCCTCTTCTCGTATTGGCCCTAGTATTCTCCTCTAGATTTTCCGTTCTTTAGGCTCTAGTTTCCTGAGTGGACTTTTCCTGTTCATAAAGAGGCATTTTGAGGCATGGAGTACAGAGATTGTAGATATGGTGGTTATGACTTGTACTGTGACCTTCATAGATCTATTGCCCCCCTCCTCCTCCAAGTGTTGGTGTACTTACCCATTTAGAGCGCCTCCTCTAATCCTGATTCCTTTAGGAATTTCAGGGTCTGGGTGGGATTCAAGGCCTGCAGCTCCTCTGTGTTCAAGCAGTGAGCCCCAAGGTACATCTGTCTCTTGTGGAGTAATGCTCCGCAGTCTTTCAACAGATGTATGGGGGTTTCCGGAAAATGGGGACTTCAGAAAGGAGTACAGAGGGTCTTACAACTAAATTCTAATGTTTAAGTTTAAGGTTCTTGCAAAAAATGTTTCGAGATGTAAATTCTCTTGCAGGTGTGGTAAACCCTCTCCAACTTCGTACATCTGGTTCTCGTTTGCTGAAATCCACTCGCCTAAATACTTGACTGCAACGACTTTACCAATGGAATTGTAGATGGAATACCTTTTTGTGGAATTGTAGATGGGGCATTCTTCGTCATGCATAAAGATACATTTTTCTCCAATGTAATCGAAGTAATGTATCGCTCTAGTGGTCTCCGGTAGACTTTTCTTCTTCGGTCGCTACCATAGAGGCATTTTCTGATCTCATCTGAAAACAGAACAGACCCCCATAGTTTCAACATCCAATTTAAATGATCTCTTGCAAAACTAAACATAAAAATAATAAAAACCCCTACACAAAAAGGGCGACAAACTACAATGCTCCAACTATCGGGGAATATCATTGATAAATACGGGATATAAGGTCTTTTCCCTGGTGCTACTCGAGAGACTAACTCCCTATGTTGAACACCAGCTAGGCGACTACCAATGTGGGTTCAGGAAAAGAAGATCAACAGTAGACCAGATCTTCACAATACCTTAACTAATGGAGAAGTTCTGGGAGTACGATAAAGTCATACATCAACTCTTCAACGACTTCAAACAAGCTTACGACAACGTCTTGAGGCTGGAGCTGTGAAATACTATGATGAAACTGGGAATTCCGATTAAACTTGTCAGCTTAACAAAGATCAGTATGGAAGGCTCCAAAAGTGCAGTGCGGATCGGAGGAAAGTTATCAAACTTTTTTCGATAAAAAATGGCCTGAAACAGGGAGACGCTATCTACCCACTCCTCTCTAATATCTCTGGAGAAGGTAGTAAGCGAGGTAAAAACAGAGACACTGCTATTTAAAAATCGGGGCCCGCGTCTTATGTTGGCCTTTGCGGATGATATAGACATCATTGGAAACACAACCAGGAACGTTAAAGGAGAGTTTCAAAAAATCGAATCTGCAGCGGAAAATATGGGTTTAAAAATAAACGAGAGTAAAACCAAGTACATGACCACATCAAGGACTAAACGTAGGGATAGGATAGGACTAAATGTGACGATGGACCAATACAACTTCGAAAGGGTCCAGGAATTTTAATATCTAGGTGCCAGCATCACGTCGACTAAAGAAATTAACAACAGAATACAAAGTGCCAATCGATGTTGTTTTGCATTGCAGAGAATAATTATATCAAAAAATGTATCTCGGACGACAAAAATAAGAATATACCACCCCATTATAAGACCGATTATGACTTACGCCTGCGAATCCTGGACAATCACAAAAAAAGAACGAAAACAGACTGAGAGTTGCAGAGAGAAAAATACTGCGTTGTATGATGGGATGAAATCTATAAGGGATGAAACTACACAATAGTGCCGCAGTAGGAAAAACAGGGAAATAGAAGAACTATATGACCAACCAGACATTGTAAGAACGATAAAAGCGGAAAGACTGAGATGGGCCGACCATGTAAAAAGACAGGAGGATGGACGAGTTGTTAGATCGGTATGGGAACAGGCCCCAAACGGTAGAAGACCACCAGGAAGACCGCGACTACAGTGGAGAGACAACATAGCACCAGATCTTATATCCCTGAATATCATAGAAGCGGAGGAGCTAATGTTAGACAGAGTCCAATGGAGGAGAGTTATTGAGTCAGCCAAGACCCACCATGGGTTGTAATGGGTTACTAAACTACAGAGAGGGAGAGAGAGAGAGAGAGACTTGCACAACGTAGGCGAGCTTGACGATGAGCTGGGGTAAGTTTTTGACAAACTGCAGGTGTCTTAGCGGTTAAGTTACTATCCTGCAGTTTTCGTCTTACTGGGCATTGACTAATAGCGACTCTTTCTACATCACGAAACTGTATTTGCAGTTGAACAGCAATAAGGTGACGATTTCTTAATGATATTGACACAATAAAGCGGTCATTACGAGCCGTTATAAATGTCATTTTGCCTCTATTAGGTCGTCTATGGAAGGATCTAGTCGCCACATAACGTTCGAACACTCTTCGGACCGCGGCGCGTGACATATCCAGCTGGCAAAATCAATTTGCATTCCATCTTCATTCCATTTTCGATTAGAACAAAAACTTGGGCGGCTTTTTGCGGTGTAGTATGCATTAAACTAACACACTTGAAAACTAAACACATTCTGAAAAAGGAATAATGTGCAAATTTCAATTTCAATGGCTATAATTGCAATCTTTCACTAGTTTGTTATTCTTGTTATAACCACCACATAAATTCGTTCGTTTTTCTTTACCGGTTGCTACACCTATAACTGATTCTTGATAAGCATTCTTGATAAATCAGGGAGACCCCATATTTCCAAAACTGTTTACTACGGCGCTTTAAAATGCTTTAAAAACAGTAAACTGGGACAATAAACGATGATTCAGAAAGGTGGCATCTTTCTCAATATCTGCAATTTGCAGATGACTTTGTCTTTATCAGTAGCGATAGGCAAGAACTAGAGGCCATTCTAGAACAACTAAGCATGACATACAACCAAATAGGCTTTAAGATAGCTTGTCTAAGACAAAAATAATGAGCGACCTAAAAAGAGGCACCACGATAAATAATACCATAATAGAAGTAGTAGAATAGTACAACTACTTGGATAGGTCATTAAGCTGTGGAAGGGTAACCAGACAGCCGAACTAAAGAACAGAACAAGACTAATGTGGACTACCTTTAGCAGACTCAGCCACATCCTCAGAAATAAGAACATCTTGATACAGCTTAAGCCCAAGGTTTTCGACACCTGCGTAACATCTGTAACAACATGCGGCTTGGAGACAAAGACACTGACAAAGAAAAGTAAGGACAATCTAAGAACAATGCAAAGATCGATGGAACCAGCCATGATAGAAGTCAGTCTGCGAAATAAACTTAGGTGCTAAGAAATCAGATGAAGAGAACACAGAACTTATATGGCGATGAGCAGAATATTTGACAACGCAAAATCAAGATAGATGAACACCCAGATTAAAACAATTGACACCAAGACAAACCAGGGAGTGCAGGAAGACTACAGACAAGGTGGACGGACGACATAAAACAAGTGGTTCCAAGACGCACAGGACAAAACCACGTGGAGATGGAAAGGGGCGTGTGGTCAGGTGTGGACAAAAGAAGGATGAATATCTACATGTCTGTTTAAAAGAATACAAAAACAACTAGAGCATTCATCAACATCATTGGCACTACAACCCTGGGTGGGTCCTGGCCTCCTCAAGGATCTTCCGCCATCCGTCTCTGTCTTTGGCTTTATTCTTCCAGTTAGTTAACCCTATGCTTCTCAGGTCTTTTTCTACCCCGTCTATCCATCGCAATTTTAGTCTACCTCTTCCTCTATTTTCATCAGGTTCTGATCTAAGTGCTCGTTTTGTGGGTCTTTCGTCATTCATCCTCATTACATGTCCTGCCCATCTTAGTCTTCCTAGTTTTATTATTTTTACTGTGTCGACATCTTCATATATTTGGTACAGCTCGTGGTTTTATCTGCTCTGTATCCATGCCTGGTTTTTCAACTAGAGCATTAGATTGGCAAATATCAAGCTGGATTCCGTCATAACAGATCGTGCACTGAGCAGATCTTCAACCTAAAAATCGCTCTGAAATTCAGGGCCCTCAGAAGTCTCCCAATCATCTGTGCCTTCGTAGATTTCAAGAAGGAATTGATCGACAATCCCTGTTCAGCATCCTGAAAGAACAGAGACTAGATTCCCAAACACTAAAATTGACCGAACAGACCCTCACTGATACAAAATCTAGAATAAAATTCAGACAAATTCCTGATTGTAACTGGTGTCAGCAAGAAGATGCACTGCCACCCATCCTCTTCAACCTTATCCTAGATACGGTGATGAAGGAATTGGATAAAGAACTGAAAGCTCAAAATAGCTGGAACCCAATAAACATTGGGACACAGAAAAACAAGCTCGGAATTCCATAGTTAGCCTTTGCAGATGACGTGGCCTTTTTGGAGTGAGTATCTTTAGTGAACAGATAAAAGCATACAGGATCCTCCGCAAGCGACATCATATATATATATATATATATATATATATATATATATATATATATATATATATATATATATAAATATATTGTATTTGAGGTTTTTGTTGTATTTGCGGATAGATACCTGTGTTGTATTGTTTTCTCGGGGATTCCGCGTTGATGTTGAGGGTTGGTTCTGAAAAGAACCGGATTCTCGATGTTTCGGCGAACTAACATTCGCCATTCTCAAGAGATTCTCGCGACCGTGCGGGTCAACCGTTAGACGCATATATATATATATATATATATATATATATATATATATATATATATATATATATATATATATATATATATATATATATATATATATATATATATATATATATATGTGTGTGTGTGTGTGTGTGTGTTTGTGTGTGTGTATAAATATACTTTCTTTTAACAATGATACATTTAATTTAATAAAATAATTAACATTTATGTTTCAATTAATACATTTTTCTTGCAAGAACGTCTTTTTGGCGGTTTTTTCTTAATCATATTATAATATATAGTATGCAGATGTATATTCTTGTATTTTCTTGGCTTTCATTTGTAAAATCATCTGAAACACATGTTCGTAAAAAGTCGTAAAAACGTGCTCGCGGTCTCAACTAAAACCGCTAAGCTCATAAGTAATTGATAATATGGTCATGACCAATTATTATTATTATTATTACCTTTATTGGCATATTTACAACAATTACTATAAGACTAACAATACAACATATCAAAACAAAACAAAAAAACAAAACAAAAAAAAACACATAGAAACAATTTAAAAAAAACAACAACAAACAGAACGTAATAACCCGACCCAAAAAAAACCCAAATACTCAAACTTAAAAAAACTACACTTTAAAGAAACAAAAAAATACAATAATTCTTCGCCCGCACTAACTTTTCTCCCTCCCTAAACTCTTTCCACAATCACTCCCTTCCGCTCTAAAATTTCCCCCATTATGGGCCACCCGCTACCTGACTCGTCCATGCACGCTTCCCAGTCGTTACATTTATTATTCTTTCCTTCTTCCCATGTTAGCCCTTTGCACTCTTCCATCCAATGTGCCCACCTGTCAATACCCTCTCCGCATATGGTACACAAATTCTCCATTTCATTCAACCAGTACCTTCTTCCCTTTTCTTCGTTGCCGCACCGAAACCTGGCTATTCTATTTTGGCTACCGCTGGACCCTCTGCTTAGGTACAAAGGGAGTCTGCCGTACACTTGTACCTTGTTGTACTCCCGATTGTACCTGCTTTCGTCTATACGGCTTTGTCGTATCTGTAGCTCTATCTCCCTACTCCTTTCACCCAACAATTTTTCACACTTCCCTTTTCATCCTTTCTACCTCCTCTTTCGACCACCCTACTCATTCATACATTTGTTTCCATTCAGTTCCCCATTTGGTTAGTCAAATCCCTCCGACACCTTCCTTCCTTAAACTATTGAGCACCTCTTTCACTATCCTTTCATTCCCTACCCTATACACTTTCCTTTCGTATCTTGCCACTCTCACTGATGCTTCTACTGCAACTTTATACGCATTCGCTTCTTGTAGCACCAAGTACCCTGGCGTACTCCTGTCTAATTTCAACGCCCTTTTTATAAACTGGAGTTGTACCTTTTCTACTTGTTCCATTTCGTTCATACCCCATATTTCCGCTCCATACAACAAAATACTCCGAACACACGCTTTCCACACTATCATTTTTGCCACGAAACTATCTTCAAATTTATCTTTCCAAGCATTCCAAAACCTATTAGCAGCCACCCATGCTTTCTTACATACGAACTTAATGTGCTCATTATTGGACCCATTACTACCAAACAAAAATCCCAAGTATTTGAACCTGCTAACCTGCTCTGTAATCTCTTCCCCCCACATCAAGCTTTCCTATTTCTTAGCAACTTTCTTTCTAAACACCATCCACTTAGTCTTCTCTACATTCACACTTAACATTCTTTTCTCAAAATATCTTTTAATCCTTCCAATCATCTCTTTCATTTCCCCTTTTGTTCTTGCTAAAGCAACTATGTCATCCGCGTAAGCTAGAGACCACACTTTCATCCTACCTATTACCACTCCTCCTGCCTGGCCATTTTTTAAAACCTTTTCTAAGTCTTTTATAAAAATATTAAATAGGACAGGGCTAAGTGGACACCCTTGCTTTAACCCTTTCCTAACCCAGAATCTTTCGGATTTTTTTTCACTTATTCTAACTCTGCAGCTTGTCTTGCCATATAGATCTGTAACCGCCTTCACTAGCCACCCACTAATTCCTTTTGCTCTCATCATTTCCCATAGCATGTTTCGGTTTACTGTGTCATATGCCGCTTTCAGATCTATGAATACAGCATACACCTTTCCACCTTTCTGTGCCAGCTCTTGCTCTATTACGTATTTTAAGGTAACCAGCTGATCCGTTGTTCCTCTCCCTTTTCTGAATCCCCCTTGTACTTCCGGAATCACTTCCTTTTCCTCAATTTCTTCCTGTATTTTCATCTCCACTACTTTTGCATATATCTTATATGATGTATCCATCAGTGTGATGCCTCTGTAATTTTCTGCTTCTCCCTTATTTCCTGCTTTGAAAATTGGTACGATGTCCCCTTCCCTCCAGCTTTCTGGAATTGCTTGCTGTCCTTTGAAAATCTTGTTGTATAATTCGTGGTTTTTTTTTGTATTGACACCGGCGCTAGTTTCCACGCTTCATTTGGGATTCCATCCGGACCTGTCGCTTTTCGTCTTTTCAGCCCACCCAGCACTTGCTCCATTTCCTCCCACATAATTTCTGGTCGATGGCCTTCTTCATCTTTTCCGTCCTCTTCCAATGTCTCCTCTGCTCCCTTATCTTCTTTTCCGTCCAGCAACTGCATAAAATGTACTCTCCATCTTTCCATCTTAATTTCATTAACTTTCCGGGTTGCTTTTTCCACATTTTTGGAAATATACTTCCATATTTCTTTTTCACTATTGAGCTTCCTAGCCTCCTCCATTTGTTTTCTTTGCCACGTTCCTTTTTTGTTCTTCACAAGTTCTTTCATTTGGTCCTTCATATTTTTTAATTTACCTGGAGTTCCTCCGCTCTGTCTCCATCTCTTGACATCCTCTCTCAACTGTTTTTTCTTGGAGATATATTCTTTATCAATCCATGCGCTGTTATAATGATCACTCCTGACATTTTTCCATACTATCGCCTCATGGACTTTAGATACCAGTTGTTCTAGGCTATTTATTGATTCTAGCTGACAGTTTTCCAGGTTGCTCTTAAATCTTTGTACCGCCTCTTTATTCCATATCGCTACTGATTTCTGCTTCTCCGTCTGTCCACTAACCACCGTTTTTCCTTTTACTGTTACTTCCAGCGGGAAATGATCCGACTCTATCCTGTTCCCTACTTCCATGCTGATTATATCACTTGTTGCTGCCTCGTTTGCTACTACATAGTCTATCACTGACATCCCTCTTCCCCCTACGTATGTTGTCTCTCCACTCCAATCTCCCTCCGTGCATCCATTTAATATGTTCCATTTTCTTTCCTTCATCCAGTCAAGCCATTTTCTACCATCCCCGTTGATTATTTTGTCTTTGGATTTTCTTGTTACTTCATGTCCTCCTTCCCCGAGATTCTCAACCTGGCTCTCCCCTATTCTTACGTTCCAGTCCCCCGCAATTATAACTTTAGACAAGGTTTCCTCGTTTGCTTCCGTCTCTATTTCCGTTAATAATTCTTTTAGTCTTTTATTATTATAAACTGTAATACATTTCCATTTATCCCCGTTTAATTTTATCTTTCTTATTTGAATCCCTTCGCCGTAATCTTCTCCCCTATAATTTTTCTCTTCCTCTATGTTCTTCTCTACTCCGGTTATTACACCGCCTCTTGGTCGCCCCATGTTGAAATCTCTTTTTGCCCATTGGCACTTCCACGCGAAGTTATCTGGCAGTTCGTTCTTCATCTCCTCGCAATCCTTTTCGTCAAACCATGTTTCCACTATTCCAATTATATCGAAGCTCTTCATGTAAACCAACAAGTCATCCTTATAATCCGCTTTTAATTTTCTCTTCAAACCTGCTACATTCCAACACAATATCTTCGTTTGCTTCGTGACCTGCTGGTTTTCCATCTCCCTATTCTTTCTTACTGAAATTTTATATCCTTTATTCCTGTAACATCATTGTAGTGGTACCAACTCTGGTTTACTTCCATTTTTCGGTATCCTACTCTTACAAACTTGCCTCTTTCCCTTAATTCTTTAGCTTTCTGTCTTATCTCCCTCTGCACCTCTCTTTCCTTCTCTGTCAGATCATTGTCCACGTAGACCTGCGATCCTTTTAATTGGTTTTTCATTTTCATTATCCTTAGTTTTTCCTCCCAGTTATTCATTTTAATTAATATTGCTCTTGTTTTTCCATTTGTCGGGCTTCCTATTCTGTGCACGTTTTGTACGGCATTTATTTGAAATTTGTCCCTTAGCAAGTCCTCTACTTCCTTTTCCCACGTAGCTTCTTCTTTAATTCCATTCATAACTATGTTTAACTTTCTTTCTTTCTTATCCTTTTCTTCCCTAAAATTTTCAATTTTAGCCAATTTCTCTTCCATTTGCTTTCTATCTGCTTCTATCTTAGATTCCCTGTCTGCATTTGCCTTCTTTAAGTCTGTAATCTCATTATTCTCCAAGCCTATAATTTTCTCTCTTGCTAATTTATTTTCTTCCCTCATCGCTTCTAATTCCTCTGTTAATTCCGTTCTCCACTTTTTCTCCTCTCTTTTATCTTCTTCTAATTTCTTCGTGAATCGCATCAGCTCGCGTTTTATCTCCGCCATTTCCTGAACCACTGAGAGATTTGCTTCAATCAGCGAACGATGCGATTTGTGATGTGATTTGGTCATGACTAGCTATATAAATTTCAATGTCATGTGCGAGTTACTGTTCTGTTATTTCATGTGCGACAAATTTCAAGTTCAATCATAACATTTAATTTTACGACAAAATGGAAACCGAAAAAAGAAATGAAAAAAAATGGTATTAAAAAAATTCTGTCGGTTATTTTGTTTAAATTCTGCTTCTAGAGCATAATTTTCTACTATTAACCGCAACATTAATACTTTAAGGAAAATGAATATTGATAAATACGATATTTTGTGTTAATTAAAAAAGGAATCGAGATGTAAAATTTTGATACCGGTTATCCAAAAAAATCATTTCTTTTATAAATTTTTATACAATATAGTGACAGAACAAAGAATTATATTGCATATCAAGTACATTGTTCAGTTCATTGTAAATACTTTATACTGCTATCAACGAATATTTATGTTTATTTTAGGAGAATTTGTAGTCGCAGTCTAATTTAGTTCGCTTATTATACTCAACATGCTAAAACTAAATTACAAACGAAATAAATCACCACCTTGCTGCATAAGCTAATAATTAACATGCAGATACTATCAAAGTATTTTGCACAATATTTCACAGCACCAGTACTAATTTCAGCTCGAACATTAATTACTCAATAAACAATGCGTTTTTGTTCTCCGTTCCTTTTTTTTTGCCGCGTTCATTAATTTACGTTCGACAAATTTGTTCTCATTACAAGAGTTCAATTACAAGATTAGTTTTGTGTAGAGCGCGGTAACTTCGCACTTGGCACAACCGGGGGATAATTAGAGGGAACATGGGGGCTTTTGATGTGGCCTTCGATCGGAACTTAAAACTTTCCTTAAGAGTTTAACCCTTTGCATAAAAGTTTTTTTTTCTTGCTTCTTTCTCGCGGTTTAGCCCGGTGGATATAAGTTTCGATCTTATCGGGGAGGATTTTCTTTCTTATTAAACTCCCATCCTCGCTTAACTAACTTCCAGCGTTTCCCAAAAATAGGAATACATAAATATCATAAGAAACTACAGTTATATAAGAATAGAACTGTATATACAGTGAAACTTGTCTAAGACGGAACCCGTAAAAGACGGAAACCTGCATTAAACTAAATTTTTTTGCTAACCGTTCATTTTCCCATTTAAAACAACCCGTGTAAAACGGAAAATAATTCTTAAGACGGAAACAGATTTTGTCATATTTAATGGTAGTGGTAAGCAATTCTCAATGCTAGAAGATTCGTCTACCAATAAGGAAGTGAGGGGTAGGAGTTCTTGTAGTCTGATTTGTGTTTTAGCGTAGGTATCATCTGAGCAATCAGATCAGCTATAACCTAAAGGCCGGTCCAGACGCTCCGTTTTGCAAACGCTTTTGTCTGCGCAGTCATAAGACGGAATAAGAACGTTGCAATTTGTAGAGCGCCTACACGGTGCAAATATATCTGTATATTTCGCACAGTTTTAGTGAAATCCTCATGGAGGAGCTACTAGTCTGGTCATTTTTGAACAAAATGAAAACAAGTTTCACTGTATAAGAAAAACTTTTTAGGTTTAGTCTGTCTAGTCTTGTCTGTCTCAATTTGGGAGACCCGGGTTCGAATCTTGGTCCGGGATGTGACAACTACAGCGATTTTACTAACCGTCTGGGCTGCTCACCCTGTGGCGCATACTAAGAGCCAAAGTGGAATAGGAGGTTTAGTGAGAGCTTCCGCCAAACCACTTTTTAATTAAATAATAAAAGTCTTATCTGACTAGCCTTGTCTATCTACTCTTGTCTGTCTAGTCAAATTCATTTCTTGATTCGTTAGTAATATCTCGTTTAGAATATCATCCATATAAAAATGAGTCGTTTGCACAAGAAGCTGTTTAGTTCTTGCAAGGGTGTAAGTACTGTCTGTAAGTACTGTCTGTGAGTACTGTCTCTGCAATTCGTAAAGTCACATCCTTTATTAAAAGTAGTATTGAAACATACCACTACTGCGCCGCCGTAGCTCTTGATATTAGCGGATTTGATAATACTTGGTGACCGAGGTTTTTAACAAAGACTATTTTAACAACAGAACAGCGGTAATTTGCAAGCCCGGCATAGATGTCTAGAAAAAAGGTACCAAAGGCTGTCCGCAAGCATCAAAGTCTGGCCCCGGTTTCTGGAAAATAACTTTAAACTATATTCCAACTAGATCTACCGGAAGGATCCGAGATAATCGTTTATGCGGATGTCACAATGTTATTGGTCAGATGTGGAACCTATAATATCCTTTAATTTAGATTAAAACGCGCATTTGAGACACGCTCAAAAACGGAGGCTCTCTTCTTCAGTATGAAGCTAAAAATGTTATAGAGCTCCGGAAAGGCTGAACATATTTATATATTCAAGCTGTGTTCCGTTTGTTTTAAGTTTGTTTGATTATCTATAACGTAGGAAGGTTTCGCCAATTCTATGTTATCAGTTCAATCAATAACCTGCTTCATGGTTCATGCTTCATGGTTCAAGTTCATGTCTCTCTCACAAAATTTCAAAATTTTAAACATCTAACCCTACACAGCACATGGGTTTTCAAGTGAGTGGTTAACAAATTATTGTTCATGGAAGCAAAGCTGTGCTGATGAAAGATAAATCTCGAAACGCGTCCACAGATAGCTATCCACTTAAAGTATCGAAAAGATCTATCCGCTTAAGGTATCGAACATGATCTTAAAAACAATGTTATTTTTATGGTTTTTGCTGAGTGCCACGAAGGTGGCCTGAAAGCTGTGAAATAACTTACAAATTTCATGTGAGATTTGTTTTGGTAGTTCTAAAAAGACTCAATAATTGTTATAGGGCTCCGGAAAGGCTGAATATATTTATATATTCTGGCTGTGTTCCGTTTGTTTCAAGTTTGCAAGTTAACCCCTTGACATACGTATAAAATGCGCGTTGACGTGTCAATATACATGTGATCTTATCACATATACATGACGTCTTAGGGACGTCATCGTATGTTAAGGGTTTAAACTAGTTTTTAAACTTTTTAAACTTAAACTCGACATTCTGCTTTGAGTATATTAAATATTTGGGAATCACAATAGACAGTAAATTAAAATACAAAGAACATATCAAGTCAAAAGAGTTACGTTTTGGCTCAGCTCTGCAGCAATGAAACAGTGGGGCCTGGGCAAGTCTGCTATGTGCTATGTCATATATTTACAGTGGGACTGTCTAGCTTTGTCAGATAAATGCGGCGCCGGTGTTGCACAGTGCCTGTGGATTCAGAGAACGGAAAATGCTTCTTAGCGTGCAACGCAAGTGCAAACTAAGTACTGCAAACGCATATAAAACTGTCTCTAACGAAACAGCCTGCACTATATCCGTTCTATTACCTGTGGTTATGAGATTGACAGAGGCCTCGGGCAAACCCGAGCATAGTATAACTTCTGCAAAGTACCTACAAATACCTTCTGCAAAGTATGAACGAAATCAAATTTCAGGAATTGACAAGCTTACTGTCACTCCTCAAATGATGGAAACTAGATTGTGCATCCAGGGTATGATACACTATGAGGAACTTGGTTTCATAAATTATTATATTAGATCAACTGAAGCACTCAACATTAAAATGTATACGGATGGGTCAAAATTTGACCAGGTAGTAGGGGCTGCATTTGTAGTTTTTCTGGACGATAGGGAAACGTACTTGCAGAAAATTAGATTGGCGCAGTATTGCACAATATTTCAGGCCTAGTTACTTGCGATTTATAAAGGCTTAACGTATGTTAAGTCGCATATTCAGAACTAATCCGGTTGCTCAATATTATCGGATAGTAAATCAGTTTTAGAAGCACTAAAGTATATGACCGAGCCAACAAAATTACTGGTCGATACCTGGGAACTAGCACGGGATATCTAAGAAAATATCGACCTGCGATGCCATTGGATTAAAGCTCAGGTTCTGGGAAATGAAAGGCTTTTCCAGACAAGCGTCTGGGTTAAATGAAATAGAATTAGTAGGCGCGTTAGAACCACATATCGTTTTTAACTAGATATTCTACAAACTTGTCGTTCTGTTTTTTTTTTCAGAAATTGCATATTAGATGGGCGACAGCACCGACCGGATAATGGTCAAAGAGATTTATACCATCCATATCAGAGTGGTAGAAGATGAACATGAATCTTGCACAAAAGGCAGTTTGGCTGACTACAGGACACGGCAACATAACTCGGCAACAATAACACGGCAACTCTTAAACTAAAACCTAACCTCCACCGCATCAGAAAAAGAGAATCACCAAATTGCGAATGTGGAAGGGAGGACACAGTTGACCATATGCAGTTCCACTGCCCAAGGACCCAGGTATGGAGACAAAGAACCGAAACAAAAGTCTTGTCTGTCTATTAAAAATCAAAAAATCAAATCAAGAATTATTTATTTCATTAATAAAGCGATGTATACATGAAATATAAAAGCTAAATGAAATATGTTATAATGGAAGTCAATGGAAGTAAATTGTTATAATGGAGAAAGAAATACAAATAATTTGCTATTCTTATCCGGCATTAGATTGATTCAAATATTCCTGTATGGTATATGGCTCCAAATTATTGATATGTTCGAAGATTTTTGTTTAAAGGTCCTTATGTCTGTAATTATTTTAAGTTCTTTTGATAGAGCATTAAACACTTTTATTCCGCTATATATGGGGCTTCTTTCACTCATCGTCAGTTTGTGATGCGGTGTGTTGTAATATATCTGTTTTTGTTTGGTGTTTTGGGCTGCTAGGTATATATTAAATTTACTTTTGTTTTTAAACATAAAAACAAGTCGATCGTGAATATAAATACCTGCAACTGTTTCAAGATTTTTGCTTTTCGAAATATCCCTCCACAAGATTCCCTGTATTTTAACTTGTAGATTATTCTCATAGCCTGCTTTTGTGCTTTAAATAGGTCCCCGCAATCTGTACCGTAAATCTTTACCCCTTCCTCAGCATATAACTCCGAAATGCAGGTGAGATTGGAAGTTGGGTAGTTTGTCCTTAGGACTTCTAAGCCCAAGTAGCCTTGCAGAATTCTGCTTAATTTAATTTTGGCAGCACATTAGAAATATGGGTAGACCAATTTATGATATTATCCACATGTATTCCTAGGAGTCTAACGGTTTGTCTTATTTCGCAAAATCTCTCCTTCTATGTCGATGTTTTCGGGGTATAATTTTAGACTTCTATTGGTTTTAAAGATAATTATGTTTGTTTTCTTTTTGTTCATGATTAGGCGATTTGTATTGAACCAGTTTTTAATAGAAAATATTGCTGACGCTGTGTTACTCTCAATGTCATCGACGGACTGGTTTTCTAGTAAAAGAGTGGTGTCGTCAGCATAATTTATCATTTGGAAGGAATTGTTTAGACATAGATTTTTTAAGTCATTTATATAGATAGTAAAAAGAAGAGGTCCCAGGATGTTTCCCTGCGGTATCCCTATCTTTACCGTTCTCATGTGTGACCTCGTAGTGGCATTTGATGTCTGTATTTTTGTGGTGAGTTAGGTACGATTTGATCCAATTTAAAGGGATTCCTCTGATTCGCCATTTCTCCAGTTTTATTAACGGAATATTATGATCTACCGTATCGTAAGCTGTCGATAGGTCAATCAATAATCCCGAAGAAACGGATAGGTTTTCAAGCTGCCTAAAAATATTTGTTATAAACTAGAAACATGCCGTATCTATACTTTTCCCTTTAACAAAGCCGTGTTGGTTATCATTGAGGATATGATGTCGTTGGAGAAAACCTTCTATCCTAAAAGCCGACGGGAAAACATATGCGGAGCTACTA
This sequence comes from Phosphuga atrata, assembly GCA_944588485.1. Lineage (NCBI taxonomy): Eukaryota > Metazoa > Arthropoda > Insecta > Coleoptera > Silphidae > Phosphuga > Phosphuga atrata. Next base: position 13,332,703 of record OX155901.1, read on the forward strand.
AAGAAATAGTGTGGGTACTCTGCAGGGTTAGTGATAGGGTAGAACTAGAGAGGTGCCATAGAAGATGGCTGCTGGGTCACTACGCAAGTAACTGCAAAGGGCCAGACAGACAAAACTTATATCATAGGTGCGGCCAAGAAGGACACAGGATAAAAGGATGCGACAAACTACCCTACTATCCGATCTGCGATAAGGAGTGCATGGACATCGAGCAGACACTGGACTATGTCCATTATTCCAAAAGCTCTAACGGAGACAAGACAGGCAAAATCATAACAATGTTAAAAATAATCCAGATCAACCTAATGAGATGCCGAGCAGCACACAATCTGCGACAGAGATGAAAGGGGAAGTGGTGCTAATAAGCGAGCCAAACAAGCAACTCGCAACAGATGCCAGAAGGCTCATGATTGATAGAATAGACTCAGCGATATGGATACAAAAAACCGAAAGCTGTCCGTGGTAAGTACGGGCCACGGATCAGGCTTCGAATGGGTAGAGTTGACCCAGGTTATTATATATAGTTGTTATTTTTCACCCAACAAAAACATATATAATAACTGTCTGAATTTCTTGAAGCTCTAAGTCAGAGACTTGGACATCAGAAAAAAAGAAGAATTATTACAGCTGGAGACTTCAACCCAAAATCCCCTTACTGGAGATTCCCAAGATTGGACAGTAAAAGAAATATTGTCACAGACGGGGCAGCGGAACTGGATTTGAGCATACAAAGAGGTGACACCCACATGTTTGTGAGGGGAAATCCGTGCTGAAAAATAGACCTCACCCTGTCCACAAACTCCATTTGCGACAAGTTCCAAGGTTCTTGACAAGGAATCCTTGAGCGCTACCGTTACATCCTTTATAACATAAGGGAAAAGGCAAGATCAAAAACAAAGGCATACCCAAAAACAAGTGGCAGGATCTTAGAAAACGTGCAGGTAGAAAAAATAAAGGAATGTCTAATAAAAGAAGTAGAGACCATTAACACAGACGATTCAAACGATGAGTAAAGTGTGCGATGCTACCTTGCAAAAGAGAAGAGCAAAGAGTTACAAGTCAGTATGCTGGTGGACCGACAAAATTGCTGACAAGAGAACTACATGTGTCGCTACCAGGATAAACTACCAACGTGAAAGAGCAAAACAAACACGGGAAAAAAAACTTAAACGGTTGTGTCAAGAATACAAGCCAGCAAAAAAGGAGTTACGTCAACTCATTAACAAATCAAAACAAAACTATTGGAAAAAACTGTGCACAGACCTATATAAGGACACATGGGGAGATGCGTTCCAAATTATAAGAAGTAACCTGAAAATTTGGCCGCAAGATCTTCAAATGACTATGGAAGGATTACGTTAGGCAACGGACTTACTATTCCGTTAACATACACCCTTTGCTTAGGTACAACCTTAAGTCTACACAACGCCCCCTTTACGGAAGAGGATCTAGCGCTGGCGAGTAAACGTATTAGAAATGGCAGAACACCGGGTCCCGATGGCATGCCACCTGAGATTGTCAAGTTAACCGCTAGACATCAACCTAAATTCGTCCTAGACGTAATGAATCAGTTGTTAACTGTCTGGAACTTCCCAGTAATATGGAAGCGCGCAAAACTCTCACTAATTAAAAAATGAGATAAACCGACAGGAAATGCCATATCCTATAGATCAGGGGTTCTCAAACTTTTCGATGTCGGGGAACACTAAACTCTGATATATTTTTAAGCGGAACATCTACAATCTACAATATAATATAAACGTTAAGAAAACCTTTTTGAAACCAAATAAGTAATAACAAATGCAATAATGCCACAAAAACACTGTTATTCACATTCTGTTTTTACAGAACAAAAAAGAAACAGAATCGTATCGCAGCATGTGATTGGCAACCCCCTGCTTGAAAGTGCTACTTTTAGAAAATAATATGTATGTAAATAAAATATGTACTGATATTGATTGATGCAAATATAATTGAAAATTTATTGAAAACACAATTAAAATTTCACTATTTAAAAAACAATCTCAAATTTAATGCGATACATGAGCTTGACGATCTTGACATATATTGGGTCGAATAAATGATAAAGCCACACGTATTTCTTCTTCTAAATTCCCTGGTCTCTGTTTTCATTTATTCATTGCATAGTTATGTTGCCAGTATTAAACAAAAATATCAGACAAATACCCTAAAATATTGCAGCAATCATAATGTTTTCGATAATTAAGAAAAAGTTTTTGATTTTCTGTTAAAAAAAAAACAATTCATTTTGAATGTCAACACACGATATAAAACCTTTCCTCGTAACAAGCACGTCACTTTGGTATGAAGAAGTAAAGACTCATCGATAAACAAAGTTGTTGAATTGAAAATTTGGTTCTTCGTCGGTCTCATTTTAATAATATTAACCATGGCAACTACTTGGTCAAATACGTCGCCTAATTTCTTCTTATCACAAGTACTTCTCTCGCAAGAAACAATGATCCAAATCAATGCTTCATCGCGCATTGATACAAATACTGACACAATGGTCCCATGCTAATTTTAAAGCATTGAAATACGTTGCTATTGCATCAAACAAGTCCTGACCAGTTTTACGACTCAAAAGTTCCTGGCAGCGTTCAACATTGATTTATTATCTCTTGTTCATAAATAAATCGTACCAAGCCTAACACCTGCGCCTTGCCACTTATATTAGTTGATTTGTCTATTTGTAATGCAAAAGACATATTAACAAGCTTACCTGCGACTGCTCTTTCAATGCTTCAGGACATGTCACTGATGTCGTTAATTCTTCTACGAATCGTATCATCAAACACAGGAATCTTCAAAATTTCCTTCTTCGCTTCTTCCCCAAACATAACTGTAGCCATTGCTCTCAGCAGGCACGCAAAATGAGAGATTCTGCTATCGTGTGTGGCTTTAATTTTAATCCTACTAACTCGTTAATTTCATACGTCGCACTGTGGTCGGAAATCCCAAAAAGCTGGCCAAAAGTGGAAAAAAATATTTTTTCTCTAGAGACTTTGAATGGTCGGAATAGTTGCAGTGGTACATCTAGTATGTATTATGACCATTAGCCGTATTCTAGTATGTATTATAACGTGAACCCGGCAAGCGTCTGGCCTGCCGCATTATTTGCTCGTGGCTCGTAAGGAACACGTTCAAACGGCTGTAGAATCGGGAAAACTTAACGAATTTGGATTCTGAAAAATGGATTCTTCTCTAGATAGTATCTACAATTTGAATGTGTTTCTCAAAATTATTATTAACGATGTATGAATTAGTAAATAATTAATGAAAATAGTGGTATTTTTCTTGATGACGTTCTGTTAAATATAGCAATAAGTCAAAACCCTGGTCGACCCGGGCTCTTAAACCAAATTCAAATTGTTGCTAAGACATTTATTCAGAACATATATAAAAATTAACTGCGCGTGGCTGCGCGTTAGGGTTCGGTTATAATTTTTATGCGGTGATGTGTGGTGCACCCTCTGCAGTTTTTCGTATTTTTTGCGTATGAAATATTGTTTATAGGAAATTGGAAGATAATTTTCCTATTAATATTATTCTTACATTTTCTACAGGACCTGTGGATAATACCGAAGAAATTTCTTTCACCAGAAAGGAAATTTTCATATTTGTGAAATCGGTATTGAACGGGAAAATCAACGTGGTCACTGACATTGTTGAGATGGAGGTGTCAAAAAATTCCAGCAATCATACATTTTGCCGAAAAGTTTGAAAGATGCCATGGGTAGATTGTTATCGGAATTAAAAAAGAAAGTGGCAACAAGCGAGTAGGAACGAAAAAAAAATTCCGTCCACGAATTGTGCTAGACTGGCATACACACATACTGGTGCTCAGCGACTGTCATTCAGAATTTTAAAATTTCAACTTTAGTTTCGTGATCTCAAAAACCCCTAAATCCTGAGTTCCGACAAAATTGAATTTTTTTTTTCGAGAAATTGCTCTCAGTATTAGATTGTAGAATATTGAATTTTGTTTCGCAATCAGCGGCGTCAAAAACCGCAAAGTGCTGGGTTTTACTAAAATTAAATACTTTCATCGGAAAATCATCCGCGGAAAATCATCCGCCTTCTATTGTCTGCCATCTTGAATTTTTCAATTCTGAATTCAGTTTCGTGATCGGTGACTTATACAGCCGCCAAATCTCGACATTCAACAAAATTAAATGCTTTTTTCGAAAAATTATCCGCCATATTGCGTCCGCCATGTTGAATTTCGAAATTTTGAATTTAGTTTCGTGACAGGGACCTCAAAAAGGCAAGGAGACCAAACATATTTTGGACGGTTCCTTCATAGTTTGGCCAGCTTTTTGGAATTTCAAACCACTGTGCGACGCAAGTTGAACTTTATCACTTACTATCATTGTTTTTTCAAATTGTTTTCGTGGTTTGTCTTGCATTTCTAAAAGTCTATTCAAATATTCTTTGTATTTTATTAAAATATTTTTATGTTCAGTTTTGAAATGAGGCCTTTATTTAGCGGGCGCCATCGCGCTATTGGCAAGTTTCTTTCAGCATACAATGCAGAAAGGTGTTGGACAATCTGTATTTCCGGCCCAGGTAAATTCAAATTTTAAGTATTCTTCGTCATACAAGCTATTGACATTTCGAATTGATTTTTCAATTTTTCTGTTTTCTTCATGCTCTTCAATTATACTATCGCTAACAGTAGCATTAAAATAAATTTAAAAAAAATAACAACACAAAGCAATAAATTATGTAGTTTCGCGGATTTTTAACACTTAAATGTACATCGCGGAACACCAGTGTTCCGCTGAACACGCTTTGAGAACCCCTGCTATAGATCTATCTGCTTATTGGATGTGTCTGGTACTAACTCTATGTCTCCATGTGCTAACTACTAGAGCAGCTCTTGCTACTAAGGCTAAAGGAAGAGCTCGAGGCGGGAGACGATTTGTCTGAAAACCAATATGAGTTTAGAAAAGGTAGATTCACCATCAATGCCTTAAGCGCTGTCCTGGAGATAGCAGAAAAGGCTAAAAGCGGAACCCAGAGAACTAGACACATGTGTGCCCTCCTAACAGTTGATGTTAGAAGTGCTTTTAATAGTGCATCCCGGTATATCATGGACAGCAGCGCCGTCGTTTGGATTTTGAGGCCCCGGGCATAAATATCGAGGTGGGGCCCCCAGTAATTAAAAGAAGTGAATAAACAAATAAATTATTTAATTTTTAATACATACAAGAAAGGAACATATGCATTGAAGAAATATAATATATTAATATAAAAGTAAAACAAAATTAATTGATCTTTATTTTCTTTGCTTTAATTTCAGCAATCAGTAACGTATTGTTTTACCAATAACACTTCATCAAAAAGATCATTTTCGCAAATATTATTTTTCGGAAAATGGTTACTAATATATTCAAAAGATATCTTCACATATTCCCATAAAATCTCCTTTTTTAATGTCACCCAATAAAAATTTCAGAACAAGGTGCTATTAAACGACCGGATTTTCGGAAAGAAGTCAGAAATTTGTATAATAACTGCCATATTAAAGTTTTTCATTGGGTGACACAAAAAAGGAGGTTTTATGGCAATATGTGGAAAAATCTTATGTTACTATTATTGCACACTTAAAATAAGGAATGTAGATATTTTCTAAAAAACGGGACATTTTAAAAATCGGCGAGTCGCGGGACTGTTCTCTAAAAAGCGGGACTGTCCCGCCAAAATCGGGACGTGTGGTCACTTTATAATAGACGCACAATACTTATTTGTCATTTACAGTTAGAAAACTGTGATATATGGATGACTGGTGAAATGAGTTGCTAGACAGACTATAATACTGTAGTCCATTTTCTTAAGAATGCAGTAACTAGAAACGTGATTTACACTATGATAAATGTTCAATCTAGATACAAAATTTGGCGCTAAATTCAATTCAATTCAATATACTTGAATATACAATTGGTAATTTATTTGATGGTTTGATTGAATATCTTAGTATTATTGAATAACTTATACAATACTAACAAATAAATGGAGAAAAACCCAAAAAATCTAAATGAAACAAACAGATCAGATGACAATTGTGAAGTGACACGGCAGCCATTGACAACTAACAGTTGCAAATGTATGTGAAAAGAAAGAGAGAAAAAAAGGTTAAGATCGAGAAGTAAATATCGTCGGTGTGAACTTCAAACAAGCGGAGAACAAGGTCAAATAAGACCTATCTTCCCTGTACTGCATTCTTAAAAAAATGAACTATAGACAAGACGAGTCTATTTTTTAAAAGGTCTGTTCGCAGAAACAGTTTGCAAAGCGATTTCTGCGTATTCTGCATGCATATTGATATTAAACAAATAATTATTGCATACTCGCTTGATTTAATACATTTGAGAACGCAGTATTTGACAAAAACCTGTTTTTTCTGTAAACCCTTGCCCTTACATTATTAATTCGAATATTTCATTTCTTATATACCAACATGCAATTGTGGTAGAATGGTTAACAATGGCGCAACATTAAGAAATCTAAATAGAAAAATAAAATTAAAATAAGAGTTAAATAATGCGATTTAAAAGTTACCTCCTCATTTATTATTGGGCCTCTTTGACGTTTGCAAACTGTTTCCAATCGTCTGTATTGTTGATTAAAATGAGGTTTATTTGTGTGGGCCCGTGGGCCCCGGGCATTCGCCCGATTGACCGACGCTAGCGAAGCTACTGATGGACAGTCTGACAAGAAGGAGTATGTCTGTCTAGTCTTGGCTGTCTAGTATTGTCTGTCTAGTATTGTCTTATCATGTTTTGTTTTATTATTAAATTCAGCACATTTCAAGTTTTACATCTTTTTGTAATTCCGTCTAAACTAACAATAAGTAACTGAGGTTTGATCTTGACAGCTTTAATATAAGGTAAAATAGAAAGATATTAGTTCCATTAACAAGTCATATATTTTAAAATCAAACCCTCCAAGTAAAACGTAATAAATAAAGTTTGCGCCTGAAACGTGACTATGTCGAAAACATGAAACTTTGCAAATAAATAATAAAACAGCAGGAATAATATATTGCTTTAAATTTATATATATATATATATATATATATATATATATATATATATATATATATATATATATATATATATATATATATATATATATATATATATATATATATATATATATATATACTACTATAAAATATGTATAGTTTAAAAATGAAAAACTTGAATGTGAAACAATTGGTGCTTTTCGGAATCGCTGTGTAATTTTTGGCAACATTCGAGAATTTTATTAACAGGACGAATTTTCTGGCGTTAATTAATTTGGAAAATATATTATTGTAATTTCCGAATGCCATTAGCTTAATTAAACCCAATAACACTTATAACTCTCTTGATCCAAAATAGATTTTCTGAACAGTTACATACAATTCTGAATGTAAATCACCATTCACTAAAATTAATACATAAATTGATAAATTCATTGTATATTTAATGATCAATTTATTATTATTAGTTAATGCGAGTAGAATTAAAAAGGGTTGCATGGCAGGGTTAAATATCATCTAGTAAATGGCAGGCAATTAAATTTACGTGCTCTAAGACCTTGCGGATTCTGTGCACAACAATATCCAACATTAGTTAATCTTAATAGCGGTGTATAAGGGATGAAAGACAAGCGGGGTGGCTGTCTCGGCCGGGATGCATCGTTAGGGAAGTCTGTCAAGTGTTGTCAAGTCTTGTATCGTCGACGGCGTCTCGGAAACTGCAACATGTGGTTTGTTAAAACTTACAACAACCCAAATCTCCGTCTTTCGTCTTCCTAATCTGACGAATCGTGAACTTACACAAGATGTGCTAGTTACTTCTAGCGGCAGTCTAGACGGGGAAATATATGGAAATCCGTGTTTTCCTTCATCACATGTGCAAATATTTACAGTGCATTAAAACTATTTAAAGAAAGACAAATTATACACTCCACTTACTACGACTACATTATTCTCTAATAAATCATCACCTTACCATAATAATTCTACATAACGAGAGCTTCAGCTACTATATAGTATTTACATATTTGTTACATTCCCAAGAATTTTAGTCCACAAACAGCATTTAAACAATTTAATGAATCCATTGAATTATTTTCATTTTAATTCCATAACTTTAGTATGCAAAAAACTTTCTTTAAGACCTTACAAGTCGCCCGATTTGTGTAACATCCCGAAAGGGCTCCACGCATATATACGAGATATCGTTGCACTGGAATTGTTGTTTTTACAAATCGGCTTATTTTCTTACTGCGACCCTTATATCCCCTGTCCGCTTTCTGTGCATAGCGGTTCAGTGAGATTCAGTTTACCACCGTTTGCTGCTGGTTGTATTCCTCATATGTCCTTTTGTTAATCCTGTTCTTGTTTATGCTGTTAGTTGTTCCAGCCCGTTCCTTTTTGCTGAGAATGGCTCTTATTAGGTTGTCCGTAACAACTCTCCTTATCGTGCAACATTTCTGTTATCAGTGAGTGTTCCTCGTGTACAGTTTTTGTCGCCTTGGTGAATACGTTCTGTTCATCCTGTTCTTCTATGCTGTTCGGAAACCCTGTTCTTTTTTGCTGAGAAAGGCTTGTATTAGGTTGTCCGCAGCTGTTCTTATCGTTTAGCATTTCGTTGAGTGCTGTTTTTGTTCTGTTGGTTTCGTGCAACCCACATGATTATATCAGCCATCATTTGCTTAACCCACTTTCCTATTGTTGCAGCGTCCTTGATACTCTTCCGCCACTTCTGTTGCCCTTTTCTCTCTTCGCCATTTAATTAGTTCAATGTTGAACCGAAACGATTTGTTTTTCTCCTTATGTATTAGAGTCCCCTCTTAAGCCATAAACACTATTGGAGCAATGATGTGAATTACCAGTTCTGCGTCCCTAGAGAATTACCTAATTACATACCCGACCACGAGAAGCGCTGGTGACCCTCAGAGCTGGCCAGCTTGTTTTTATCTCTGACTAACTTGTTTCTTTGGTTATCTCCGTTCAGAGATGCCGTTCAGATGGGAGCGATGTACAGTAGTGGACAACATTACTTAGTAGTGGTCTAGCTCCCCCTAAGGGGGGAGCCCACATTTAACACGAGCCGTAGTAAGGCTGCAGCAGTTGTTAAGGTTTTCGTGGCTACCGTCTCCATGTGCTAGTTGAAGTTTACTCATAGGTCAATCATTATTCCAAGGTATTTAATTGCGTCCTTAGAGACGATTATTTCACCTCTTGATTCGAATTGGACAGACTCGATCTTCTTTTTAACAGTTAGAGGCATCTTCTATTTCTACTGGGGCAAGATTAAACTTTCTTTTGAAACCATCCAGACGTCCATAGTTTCAGACGTCTGTAGTTTGTTTGGATCATTCCGCTTAGTTCGCCTTTGATGAGATATTAAATCCAAAGTCATCGTCCAAGGTTATCTCCACACTTACCTACCACACCCATAGTATACTATTAGGGAAAGATGTCATGTTCAAAACCCTCCTCTCTCTGGTTTTATCCGTCTTACCTGTCTAACAGCAAAATAGTAATAGAAACAGGCGGAGAATCAGCAGAATATGAGGTAACTACTGGTGTACCACAGATGGGGATCTACGCTGTGGAGTATCTTATATGATGGCGTACTGAGGCTAAGACTACTCTATGGCGTAGAAGTCGTTGGCTTCTCCGATGAGTTAGCCATTATTGCAACCGGAGGGACAGGGGATGAGTTAATACACAGGGATAACATGGCCATTAATTTAGAAGGTAACTGTCAGGAAAACAAAAGGCTAAAGCTGGCAGCATAGAAAACAGGAGCTGTTCCTCTTAAGCACCAAAGGAAGATATGCCCCCTAGCATTTAATGTGAAAGAGAAGACAATAAAGCCAAAATAATATGTGAAATATTTAGGGATCATTATTGAATAAATCCTTTAAAACAACCAACAACCAGTTGTTCCTTGGTTTGTAAACAAGTTTTTACTAGGCTTCTTATCCCACAGATAGAACCAAAGGTTAAAAGATAACATAGGGACGTTAGCTATGGTATGACCCAGGTACTCGGGACATGTTTCTTTTAAAGAATACACCTGTAACATCGGCAGCAGAGCAGACAATATGTGTATATACTATGGCTGCACAGATAGTGCCAAGGTGCTCGCGAGGGGGCCACTTGACAAGTAAAAGTCTATAGCGTCTTGTCTGCCGAGCCTTATCTGCATAACCTTATCTGCCTAGTCTTCTCTCTAGTCTTGACTGTTTAGTATTGTCTGTCTAGTCTTGTCTGTCTAGTATTAATCGTCTAGACTTGTCTATCTACTCTTGTCTGTCTAATCTTGCCTATCTAGTCTTGTATGTCTAGTCTTGTCTATCTAGTCTTGTCTGTCTAGTCTTGTCAGTCAGTCTTGTCTGTCTAATCTTGTCTGTCTAGTCGTGTTTGTCTAGTGTTGTCTGTCTAGTCTTGTCTGACCAGTCTTGTCTGCCTAATCATGTCTGTCTAGTCTTATCTGTCTAGTCTTGCCTGACTAGTCATCCCTGTCTAGTTTTGTCTGTCTAGACTTGTCTGTCTACTTTTATCTGTCTAGTCCTGTCTGTCTAGTCTTTTCTATCTAGTCTTGTCTGTCTAGTCTTGTCTGTCTGAACGTGATTTTCGATGGAGTGCTCAAAATGACACAACCCGAAGGAGTAACCATAATCGGATTTGCAGATGACCTACCAATAGTCGCCATCTGCAAAGACAAAGAAGCCTGATTCAGAAAACAAATATGATGACAAGTAATGGGTTATGGCTTGCGCCTGAAAAAAACAGAGGCTGTGGTTCTGAGCTATTGTAGACGACTCCCACCGATGTCCTTTAGGATCCAAAAGACGAAGATCAAACTCAAGGAATGGGTAAAATATCTGGGATTCGTTATAGAAGGAGGATTAAGTATAACTAATTGCACAGCAATGTCAGAGCAATAGAAGCACAGTGTGACTACTGCGAAGAGCACGACAGCGTGTACTACACCCTATTCGTCTGCGACAGATGGGAACGCGAACGAGCAGCTGCTAGAACCAAGAACAATAACAGACCACATGTTAGAAAAGAAAAAAAATCGGACAACGTGAACAAAGCGATAAAATTCCTAATGACCCAAAAGGAAGAAGACCACAAGGCAAGACAAGCAGAGAGGAGGCATCTGAATATACCCAATGGGTAGAATAGGACATACACCTTGCAGTAATGCGAAGAGAGGGGCCGGGTGTCATGTTTTATGTTCTGTATTATTATTATTATACAATAAATGAGTTTAAAAAAAATCTTGTATGTCTAGTCGAGTCTGTCTAATCTTGTCTTTCTGTGTAGTCTTGTCTGTTTAGTCCAGCCTGCCAAGTATGCAAATATTCGACAGGCCAATTTTTTTTTCTGAATTGAACATGTTATTGACATGTTTTTATAACCAATTTTGTGAGTAAAAATAAACTAAACACTTAGTACGACCCGAGTTTCGACTGGTCAAGGTTATTTTCAAGCTACTTGAAGTTATGTCAAGTCATTTTTAAGTAACTGAAAGTATCTTGAAGGAACTGGAAAATGAATGTATTGAACCACGTAGTATCGGTCGTAACCGTTCTGTTTATTCTTTTTCGATTGCACGTTAAAAAGCAAATTTTTGTAACTCTAAATTATATTTCCTATCCCTGCTTTAGAAAATATAAATTCCTAATAAACTTTTAATTCTACTTTTTTCTATTATCTATATATTGTTGAGTTTGAAGTTTCATATTATTAAATAGTAACATTTGTATCTTTTCTGCTAAGATTATAATTTCTAAGAAATCATTGTATACATATCGTCAACAAAATTAACATCATTAGTATAACTAATCTTTCTATAAAAGACATTTCTTAAAAACCAATACTTCACTGGCAAACACCACGACTTACATTGAACAAAGTTGTGAACAAGTGAATTAAGAAAGTTTTTAGTATCTTTTTATTACAGTTATCTTTATTCCCTTAATAATTAATACATATATATATATATATATATATATATATATATATATATATATATATATATATATTTTCAGCAGTTTTTCCCAAGACATAGGCCCCTCCGATTCTTTTCCACGTCTGTCGGTCTTGTGCCTTCTGGTACCACCGGCTACCTGCTGCCAATTTTATGTCATCTAGCCACCTTTTTGCGGTCGGGCTCTACGTTCTAGTTGTTGTTCTTGGACGCCACTGTGTGGTTTTTAGCGTCCATTTGTCGTTATTCTGCCTCGCAACATACCTACCATACCATACATACGATAACCTACCCAGCTCCATTTTAACTTGGCTACAAGCTCTACTATGTCGGTTACTGTTGTCCTCTCTCTCTCACTGTATTGTTCTTGATTCTGTCATTCAGTGATATTCCCAGAATCGCGCGTTCCATAGTTTGACACCTTTCACACCTTTGTGTCGTTCTTAGTCGGTTGGGACTGTTTATTGTGAAGCTCATTGTTTCGAACCCTTACGTCGCTACAGGTAGAACGTACATGTTCTATACTTTGCTCTTGAGATGTATTAGAACGTATTATTGTATAGAACGTACATGTTCTATACTTTGCTCTTGAGATGTATTGGTATTGTCTCGTTTTCTGATGATTTTCTGAAGATGTACAGGAGTTTGCCAAACCCTGCCCATGTAATTCCCATTCGCCAGGTGACTTCGGCCGTCTGTTTCCCCTTCTCTAACATCATAGTGTGTCCAAGAAAGGTATATTGTTGCACGCACTCGATGATATTGTTGTCCATGCAAATGTGGGGGTCGCAAGGGCTCATAATCTTGGATTTGCTTAGGTTCATTTTAAGCCCAATGCTTCTTGACGCCTGATTGAGTTGTTGTATCATTCCCTCTAGTTCATCAGGGTTGTTTGAGATGATAACGATATCGTCTGCATCTTTTCTTCAAAGATTATAATTTCTAAGATATCCTTGTATACAAACTTATCTTTCTTATACTTATCTTTCTATAAAAGACATTTCTTAAAAACAAATACTTCACTGGCAAACACCACGACTGACATTGAATTACATTAAGAAAGTTTTTGGGTTCTATCTAACCCTGTAATTTTTCAAAAAAAAAATATCCTGATCAGATACTAAAGATAATTATCAATTAATTAATGAACTTCGATATAAGCGTTTCTACCTCTTGGCTTCATAAGTATGGCTTTATCATTAACAACAAATTAAAATTAGAAATAAAATGAAATACGAATTACCTAGTTTGTTATTTACAGCTTACTGGAATTATGGTATTTGATTATTATCGTATTAGCTGTAAATAACAGACTAGGTAAGTCGAATTTCATTTTATTTCTAATTTTAATTTGCTGTTAATGATAAAGCCATACTGATGAAGCCGAAAGGAAGAATGTTCTTTAATTAATTGATAATTATCTTATGTATTTGATCAGGATATTGTTTTTAGGGAAAATTGCAGGGTTATATAGAACCCAAAAACTTTCTAAATCTAATTCAATGTCAGTCGTGGTGTTTGTCAGTAAAGTAGTTGTTCTTAGCAAATGTTTTTTTATAGAAAGATTAGTTATACTAATGATGTACGATATGTTGACGAACTTTGTTGACGATATGTATACAATGATTTCATAGAAATTATAACCTTTAAAGAAAAGATACAAGTGTTACTATCTATTTTTTTCTTATTAATTTCTGAATTTCTTTAAAAAAAAACTGGATTATTTTCTGTAATATAGGAATAAAATCTAATGTAATTCTATAATATGTTTCCATTTATTTCTGGAAACAATAATGTATGTAAGTTTTATGTATTGATTCAATCGCAAATGGTGAATTATACGAGGCTGCGAAAATATGGAGGATGTAATGGAGCGTGAAAAGTGTGCTTTTTGTCTTTCTTGAACAAGAGGTTTATTCTACGAAACAAAAACATATTGAAATGATAACAATGTAATTAGTTCCTTTTTGAACTAAACAGATGTTTATAAGGATAAATTTAACTTAAAATTGATTTCATTAAAGTTTCGTCCACTCTAGTATAACATATAATTGATTAGATTATTGAACGAATAAAGTACCAAAACAATTTCGGGCTAGAAAATTAAGAAACCTTGTTCCGGGTTGTTCCAAGTTTATAATATGATCTTTCACATTATAAAAATATATAGAAATTGCTGCTCACCTTATAGAAATTTCTATTACCTTTTTTAATTTGTCTTCCGATAAATTATGCACGTTATACACATTAGCTTACCTCTCCGTTCTTATCTATCATACAACGTCCGATGTGGTTCTGAATATTTTGCTTCTAATAAGCTTGACTAACTAGAAAATAAAATAGGTTGTATGTGTTTTATATCGTCGTAAAATGTATTTCTTCTAATAATTAGTTCCCTTAGAAGAAAACTAATTGCAAGTAAGCGGACCATTAATAACTGCTTTCATGTTGCCTTTGGAAACATAAATCAGTAAGTCTATTCATTGTGTTAACGCGAAGTTTATGAATATTGAGTGTATTACTTGAACTTTTCATTGGAAATAGAGATCAGAGAAAAAGCAACAAAAGTTCAAAAGTGAAACGTTCAAATTGCTATTTGCCTAAGAATCGACATATACAGATAGAAAGATTGACTGTAATTTACATTATCCGATAGTTTATTACAACGAACGTAATCACGAATAAAATCCGCTGCGCCACTTCCCAATTACGTAATGTTGCAATTGTCGGTCGCCAACACACACCGCGCGCCATTAAAAACTAGTCGTCAAATGATAAATCTCATTAAAATAAATAGTAATGATGATTCTTGTTTTAAAATATCGTATAAATTACAGCTCACCTACAACATTATGCATATTTCTTTTAAATATCTTATGATGCCAGTTCGTGTTAATTTGCGACGCAATTCCTGAGCTATTAAAATTTAATTATAGCGTCTAAAACTGAATGTACTTTCTCACTGAGAAGAAGGAAGGTGTAGTGTTCAACTGCGTGTACGTCTGCTTGATTTAAATTAAAGTGTGATGATACCATGTAAAACATTTTTGTAGCCTTCACACTACTAAAAAACAATATTGTAATTTTTGTTATTGTGTGTATGCGTTGGCTTTTGAAAATTATTTATAAACTATGAATAATAATTGAGGACAAGACCTAATAATATATTCATTCATTCTCGTCTGTTTATTATTTTCTGTCTGGTGCGACACCTCAACGTTAAAAAAATCTATTATAACTTCAGAATATATTTTAAATTTAATTTCATCCGATTAATATTATTACTGATGCACAAAATCGTTCTTTTGGCTGAATGGATCTCCTTAGATTTTAAAAAGGAGCTAGCGACATCCAAATAAGTCCCGTTTACACCCACGTTCCTTTGTCAATTAGCATTTAGTAAAATCGATATCGGTACTTCCGTTCAATTCACTAACCCGTTCAATTTAACCCGTCTCCTGACGTACAATCATAAACTGAACAAACATGTTAATGTATCAATACAATAAGTCATTATAATAAACAAGTATACAATAGTCAATATTCAAATTATCTTTATTTCCTTAATAATTATCACAAATATATATATATATATATATATATATATATATATATATATATATATATATATATATATATATATATATATATTATATATATATATATATTATATATATATATATATATATATATATATATATATATACAGGGTGCTTCAAAAAAATGTATACACACTTTGAACTTCCATAGAAAATTTATTTACCGTTCTACAAAGTTAAATTTCAGGAAAATAGAAAGCTGAAAGTCCAATGTAAATGAAACATAAATAACAAATGTTAATACTGTTCAAATTGGTGACCTGCAGCATCAATACAATTCTGAGTACGAGTCACCACTGATTCTGTACATCGTATCAAAACGTCCAATGACATTTCTCTACACACTGCTTGAATCTCATTCCAAAGAATGTCTAGGTTACGTGGTTTACGTTTGTACACCTCATCTTTTACTGTGCCCCACAAGAAGAAATCCAGTGGTGTAAGGTCTGGAGAGCGTGCTGGAAACTCGATTGGCCCCCTGCGTCCTATCCACTGTCCCGACAAATTTTGATCCAGGTAAGCTCGTACGTCCCTGTGATAGTGCGGCGGAGCACCATTACCGTATAATGCACGAATGGCAGGAAATATGGAATCAGCAAGCATTGTTAGGTAATTAATACCAGTTACAGTGCCTTCAAATCGAAAAGGTCCAATGAGTCCCCTTGAAGACAAACCGCACCACACATTTACACCAGGCAAATTTACAGCTTTTTCAATTGTAATGTGAGGATTTTCTTCACCCCAGTAAACACAATTGTGCCTATTGACAGTTCCATTAAGTTTGAATTGGGCTTCATCCGACCAAATTATGCTACCCATAAATCCCGGTTCACGTATCACCATCTCCTGAATCCATTCACAAAATTGCAACCTTCGATCTGGATCGTCGTCATTTAGCTGTTGCACCAGCCTTGGGATGTAAACACGATACTTGTCTCTCTTCAGAATGCGTAGCACGCTGCTAGCACTTACATCACTTTCACGTGCCCCTTGCCTTGAAGATTTGTTAGGAGAGCGTTGAAACAGTTCCAAGACTGCCGTTGATGACTCATCACTTGTAGCTGTTCGAGGCCGACCTGAATGACCTTTATGCACATCACACACTGTTCCATGAACTTCGAATTTGTCTCGTATGCGTGTAATTGTTAATCTTGAAGGTGGTTCTGTATCATACTCCCTTCTCCACTGTCTTTGAACTTCATTTACATTCTCAAACTTCCAGTACCACTTAATAACCTGCTTACGTTCTTCAAAACTCAAACGTACGTCCCCCATGTTGATATTACAAATTCCAACTGATAATATAACATAGAGGGACGATTATGCTGGCACCTGGCGAAGAAATATAACATTAGCCTTGTAGAACGGGAAAACTACAATAGTTTAAAGTGTGTATACATTTTTTTGAAGCACCCTGTATATATATATATATATATATATATATATGTATATTTACTTTTTTTTCAGCAGTTTCATCAACTTTTCATCAACTCCCTGGACATGGGCCTCTCCGAATCTCTTCCACGTCTGTCGATCTTGCGCCTTCTGGTACCACCGGCTACCTGCGGCCAATTTTATGTCATCCGGCCACCTATTGCGGTCGGCCTCTACGTTCTACGTTCTAGTTGTTGTACATGGACGCCACTGTGTGGTTTTTAGCGTCTATTTGTCCTTATTCTGCCTTGCAACATAACCTACCCAGCTTCATTTCAACTTGGCTACAAGCTCTACTATGTCGGTTACTGTGGTCCCCTCTCTCACTGTATTGTTCCTGATTCTGTCCTTCAGTAATATTCCCAGAATCGCAACAAAACATTAAAAGTTATTCAATAAATGATAATTCGCCAACGCACATAGGTGTAAGGCAACCAAAAAAGAAGAAGAACATAAATGGAAATTACCAAACACACCACCCCGGCAGAGGTAAAACCAGAGCGCGGGAAAGTCGTTCAGTTCGTTATTTAAACAATCACCACTATTAATCTTATACCACTATTTGTTTAAAAATATTTTTTTTTCTTCTTCTTACTATTTTTTTATAAGTCATATATGTTTATATAATAATAATAATATGTTATTGTTTTATTTATATTTTGAAAGGGCTTTAGGTTGGTAGGCTCAGTAAGTGGTTTATAATATTGCTTCGAATTTGTTTCGGGTTAGACAGCATGTTGAGTATGAGGTCAGGGTGCAGGACATGACCCCAGTGGGTCCAGTGCATGATGCCCTGCGTCCAGTGCATCATGCTTATGGAATAGACATGCAGAGGCAGCGGTAGATAAAGCCAAACGCGCTCTAATGGTGTGGAGAAATCTGGCTATCCTGCGATCACTTATGGGGCAGTTGCGCGTGGAAGTAGAACCAAGCTGGCCTCTATGAGGAAACACCTTGAGAAGATTCATAGACTGGCATGTGTCTGCATCACGGAGACGATGGGGTCGTGTCCGACCGCAGCAATGGAGCTGCTGCTGGATCTGACTCCGCTGCACCTTGTTGGTTCAGTAAGGAATGAATAGGCAGAGGAAAAATAATCAGGAGCAAAGAACGAAACAGCCTCGCTGCCAAGATCCCCTGGCTGGAAGTACCAATAGACGAAATGGTATGCAAATACCACTTCGAGAAAAACTACACAGCAATGTGTAGCAGTAAAGCCGATTGGAGCGACGAATTCTCAGCATACCACATAGAGCAAAATGCCATCAAGTGGTATACAGATGGTTCGAAGACAAGTGTTTGGACCTCGTACCAAATACTTCGAATCCATGGGAACATTCCTAAGTATCTTGTAAGTATCTCAGAGGTACACTCAATCGAAAGATGTGCACAGTTTGACCTCGACAGGAATTATCGCAAAAAAACGAATTACTATTCTGTCAGACATATTATTTATTCATTTACATAGGAAGGCTTATATGTCCAGCACTCCGTCCACATGGACACTATGCTGGTTTAAGAGCTTTTTACAATAATATTTTACAATTTATACAATAATTAATCTTAAGCTCTAAAAGTCTTGATCAAGTCTTTTTAACTCCCGCTATGCTGGCTATACTGTTATCATGGCCATATGTTTAACAACTTTGATTAATCATGGTCAAGTCTCTTAAATTGAGCTGTTATATATTACTGTAATTGAGCTGTCTCTTAAATTGCTGTTAAAGTTTTTCCACCATGTTTTGTATTTATTTGCTGCTTTTAATTCTGCTTCGTTTTTTTTTTGACCAGATACCTCCGACTCCATTAATTCTTAATTCTGTCTGGATTCTCCAGTATTCTGTAAGAGGACAATTGAATAGCACATGTGATACTGAGTCCGTTTCGCCGCATGAGCATAGCGGTGATTCCCTCTTTTCAAATCTGTGGAGCTAGGCCTGGAAGTTTCCGTGACCAGTGATCAGTTGCACCGCGTGGTGTGTCAGCTGAAGATCCATTTTTGTCCAATCCTCTATGTTGGGTATAAAATTCTTCGTCCAGAGCCCAGTTTTTAAGGCATCCCATCGCAACTGCCATTCTTTTAGACTGTAAGAAGCTATCATTTGCTTAATAGTTTCCCTAGATATTTTAGTGTGTGAAAGTGGGATATCTTGCAAATCTTCACCAGAACCATCCAGTGCCATCGTAAGTTGACTCTGCCCGATAAGTCTTTTGCCGCCTGCCACGTCTCCACTAAAAGTTCTGTTGGCCTTGTAAGATGTTTTAAGGCTTCCAACACTGATCGGCTATCGCAGATGATGGAAGAAGATTTAATGTGGTCTATATTTACGGAGACATATTGTAGAGCCCTCTTAATTGCGACTCTGCTTGTAAAATACAACAATCATGTTTTACTCTAAACTGTTTATAACATATTTCCTCATCCCCCATGTATATGACAAAAGCAGACCCGACTCCTTATTTGGATTTTGAGCCATCTGTATATATTGGAGTAGACAATGTGCTTATCAAGGTCAGATAGTATTTTATGTGGCTAACATCTGACGGGTGAATAAATTCTTCTATATTTGCGCGTGTTTCGATTTGGTTTGGTGAGGCGTTTAATCCAGTAACTTCCCTAAACAGATTTTCCTCCATGGATTGCATATTGACGGTGAGTGAAGCTTGTTTCACTTTTAAGTCTATTGGAGCAAGATAAGGGATGACACAGGCCGCCTCCGTAGAGACAGTGCGGTATGCTTTGGCTGCTCGAATGGTGGTAGGACGTTGCGCTCCCAGGAGTTTCAGGTTTTCCTTTGATTTACACGATATCTGCCATATTGAGGCTCCATAGAGCAAGGCCGGTTCCAAGGCTCCCCTGTAAATATCTGATAGAGCTGATTTATTAAGACCCCATTCCTTCCCAAATGATATGCCTATTCTTAAGGTAGAGTTTGTGACTTTCGCACAGGCGTGCTTGATGTGGGCTTTAAAATTTAGAAACCTGTCGATCAGAATACCTAAGTACTTAATATACTCTTGGCACCTAATAAGCGCATCTACAAGAGCAACAAGAGGTCTCATTGCCTTGTTAGACAGCCAAGCAGTCATCAAGGCCATTAGCTCATACACCAGCAGATCCAAACTGGTATGGGACCGTGTGGGAAAGCTAAACAAGCTTGGCAAAAACAATAAAGTAACGCTATACTGGGTACAAAGACACACTGGTATAGACGGAAACGAAGAAGCCGATCACCTAGCAAACAAGGGATCCAGTAGTCCCATTATAGGTCCGGAACCCTTTTGCGGCATGAGTGTGAACACTATCCACTAAAGTTTAAATGAAGAAACAAGAGAACAATGAATGAAAACCTGGGAAGAACTTCCAGGGCTAAGGCAGTCCAAAGTGATGCTGGGATCTTTTAACCAGGAAAGAACAAAAGCTTGCCTGAAATTAAGCAGGAACAAGCTTATAATTCTGACAGGAGGCCTGACGTGACACTGCAGAATTAGGAAACATCTAAAGGCCCTAGGCCTAGAGGAGGATGAGACAGATGTACCTCGAGGCTCTGTAGGCCTTGAATCCCAACCAGATCCTGAAATTCCTAAATGAATCAGGATTTGAGGAGGCGCAGGAAATGGCTAAGTACACCAACGCTCGGAGGAGGAGGGTGGGGTACAATAGATCTATAAAGGTCACAGTACAAGTCCTCACCCCCATATCTACGATCTACAATCATGCTTTGCGTGATCAGTTTCCTGGGAGCTCTAGGTAAACCTCTACCTTCGCCCCTGATCCCGTGCCCATGATCCACCCTCCCTAAAACTCCTTGCTCTTATGGGCTCTAATTAAAACAGTCAATTTATAAAGACTATTGATGGTTAAAACTAATAAGTCTCCGTACAACGCCCCGGCCGAATCAAGCCTTCTTCTCTAGAATTCTCCAGGCAATAAACAAACTTCTGTGCACGATTGCAGGTCTGAACGTTGTAGGACAATTCTCTCCCTAAGATAATATTCCATAAGTTAGGTTAGGTTTCATAAGTTTGATCGACTGGGCCAAGGCTAAGTACACGGTCTTTAAAGTGTTTTTAAAGTGTTTTGGTCCAAAATATTTGTTAATCTGGAGAACACATAGATCAACTGATTTATATGTTTGGTTAGAGTTTCTGAGTGTGATTTCCAGTTCAGATGCTGGTCTATCTGAATGCCTAAATATGTAATACTTTAAACTCTTTCTATTGTATTGTTTCCTAATTATATATTAAATAAATTTCCAGGCTGAGAACTCTTATAACTTGGAAATGTAATATATTTGGTTTTGTCAAGATTCAATAAAAGTCTGTTGAGATCCATCCACCGATCCATCCACTCTATCGAGTCCCTTTGGGACAACATTGAAGGTGCTGGACCATGACATGGTGGAGAAGAGCAGCACGGTATTGTTTGGAAATCAGTAGGTATGCCCTTTTATTTCTGGTTCATGTTTTTTAGGCCGTTAATGAATGCCAGGAATAATACAAGTCCCAAAACTGTACCTTGAGGGATTTCTTAGCAAGTAGCATACATAGTAGCGCTGAGAACATTCCCCAATCTAACCTGCTGAGGCCTATATGCAAGGTAGCTAACGAACCAACTTAAAGCTGCTCCATTCTCCTCATACTTTCAAGGTTTTAACCAACAGGCCATGAGACACTGTGTCGAACGCCTTTGCTAAATCAAGTAAGTTTCCTATCGTCTTGGTGCTTTGGGCAAGATTTATTTATTTCTGAAGTGACTGTATCTAAAGCACCATGAGTATTTTAATTTACAATAAAATTGTACAATCTAGTTAATAAAAAAATATACACTTAAATAAAAACTCAAAACCGCCCTGAAATAAACTCGAAAGACTTTTATAATCTCCCTACTCTGTTTCCTATTTGTTCTTTCCATCATTTTATCTTTCTCAGCAATTCCAAACCCTTTCCCCTTTCATCCATACGTTCCTGCCACCTCTTCCCTTCCATCCTCTCTCCTTCATTCCATTTACCCCTTGTACACACATCCATCCAATGCTTCCACATCTCTTCTGATGGGCACAAACATTGCACTTTCTATGCTCTTCATTCATCCAGTATCTTCTTCCACGCTCCTCACTCCCACACCTTTTTTTTTATTTGTGGTTTGGGGGAAGCTCTACCAGCCTGTGTGTGAGGCTCGCACTCACTAAACCCCTACTTCCACTTGGCTTTAAGCACGCCACCCCGGTATCGCTTGCGCATTCCGTCAGGGTGAGCAGCCCGGACGGCTATTTTACCTCCCTAGTTATTCACTTTATCTCTTGCTTTCTCTCGTGATTCGCTCCTCTGCCGGCACCGTTCTTCTTCTTCCTTCCGTGTTATTATTTCACGGATTACACCCTGTATTCTAACCCAGTTTTGTTCGGACTCCAACATGTTGTTTACCAGATCGCTTTCCTCTTTAATTTCTGGAAGTTCTCTGCGTTCTTTTTCCCAGCGCTTGCATGGAAGGATCGTATTTGCAACTTTGTCTTCTGCTCCACAGTACTCACACAGGGTGTCCGTTGCTTTTCCGATTTTGTATATATAATTTCGAAAGCAGCCGTGGCCGCTGAGTACTTGGGTGACGTGGTAGCCTATCTCTCCATTTGTCCTTGTGGCCCATTAATGGATGTGTGGAATAATGCGTCTTGTCCATGTTTCTGTTTTTGCGTTGTCCCATTGATTTTGCCAGGTCTCGTACATCAGGTTCGTAGCAGCTTTTTTGATGTCCTGTTTTGACATACTGCCTTGGCGTTTCGTCGAATAGATGTTTTTTCTCTGCGACACTAGCACCTCTATGGGGGGTATTCCTGCAATTACAAGAATGGCTTCCCTGGATACCGTTCTGTACGCACTACTAACTCTTAGTACCAGTTTACGTTGCACTGTCGCCAGTTTGTTTTTTGTCTTTTGTACCGTCATGGCCCTGCGCCAAATTGGTGCTCCATACAACATCACAGATTGTGCAACCGAACATAGTAACTTCCTTTTGCTGGCAGTGGGACCTCCCACGTTTGGCATTAGTCTTTCCAGCGCAGTGGTGGTTCTGTATGCTTTGTCCGCCGCTTTGGAGACATGGTCGCTGAACGAGAGGTTTTTGTCGATAATAACACCTAATTATTTAACTGCACTTTTAGGTGATTTTATGGTATCTTTGATCTATAAAGTTATCTCATTTAACTGTCTCTTGTCCGCCAGTACTACGGCCTCGGTCTTCTCTGGGGCTAGCTTTAGGTCCTTTTTCTGTAGCCACTCATCCACCAGCGTCATTGCTTCTTTTGCCTTGTCCATTATTATATTTTCGGTTTTTCCACAGATTGTGATTGCTAAGTCGTCCGCAAAACCGACTCTCAATCTCAACTCCTTTTGGCAGTCTTAATCTGAGCACTCTGTCGTACAGAATGTTCCACATAGTTGGGCCCAATACCGAGCCCTGCGGAACACCACTGCTGATTTCTAGCTCCAGTGTTTTGTTTTCTGCCTGTATTGCTATTTTCCTCTTATCCAGGTAGCTTCTTATTATGCGGAGAAGGTATGCGTGAGTCCTAATTTTGTCGCGCCATCCATGATGTGTTGCCAGCTTGCAGAATTGAGCGCGTTTCTTATGTCCGTTACGAGGATGCGTTACGAGGATGCAGATCTCTCTTCCTGCGTCCTACACGTTCCTGCTTTAGCTGACCTCGCCGTTTCCACCACCTTTCCGATGGCGTCTATCGTTGACCTTCCATTTTTCTCCATTGACATACTGTCTAACCTTGTGTCCACTTTGTCCGAGTTTCAGGCACAGGTTTGACCTGTCTTCTCCTTTGCAGTGTCTGGATTCATGTGCTGTGCCCCCGCATCTGAAACATCTGTTGGTTTTCTGTATCTCCCTTATTCTGCAGTGGACTAGGCCTATTTTTACACGATTTATATCCAACAATATTTTTGCAGTTTTCTGTGTGGTTCGTATTGTAACTGTTTGCCTGCTGCCCGGCCCGGACCGTAGGTTTTGCACCTGTGGGGCGGTTTCCTCGTTTCCGTCCAGTAGCGATGTCACAGCTGCCTCAACTTCTTCCTTTGTCGTGATATCATCTATGTCTCTAATCACGAGTAGGACAGTTTTTTTGGCCGGGCTTTTTGTTATCACTTTGGCTTCTTTTAAGCCCATTTGCAACCTTTCTTTCACCTCTTCTGTGCATTTTGCTTCTCTATCCATTGTCAGCAGCAGGTTTCCGTTTTGTGTCTCCCTGACAGCGTAGATTTGTGATTCGTCGTTGTTTGCTTGGACGATTTTCTTGGCACCCTTGAAAATTTCTGTATAGCTTCTGCCTTCTTGGCTAACGATGATGGCTTCTGTTCTTTTTTTCCTTCTTCTATGCGTTGTGTTTTCCTCCAGTTGTTTTCTTTTGTTATGTTTTGCACTGACGTTTCTCTCGTGAGAGTTTGTTGAGTTGTGTAGATTCTAACTTTTTGTTCCGCTTTGTGGAAAATGCCCTTGACCATTTTCCTTAATCGTTTGGGGCTCATGGCGATTACGTGGTGCATAACAATGAATTTTTCATTTACTGCTTCTTCTTTAACTTTTTTAATTTTTTGCAGACGTCCTCGTCTGTACCGTCGTGAACAACTTCGTCTCTGATCCTCTAGTCCTTAATTCTGGTGGTTTGCTCCAGTACTTCGAAGTTCCCTTCGGCTTCTAAGAGTTCCGGGAACCTTTGTAGGAACTGCTTTTGGTTCCTTTTTTCCATATTGCTATCTTCCGGTTCTAAGAACTACTTTTACTACGCTGTCACTTGATTCCAATGGGTTTCTACATGTAGTTCAGTGTTTACATATGCTTCTTCAGCCCTGTTCTGTTTTTCTACTGCTTTCCACTCATTTAGGCTAGCCATTTGTGGCAAGGAAGACAGGATATTTCCTTGGTTTTTAGGGTTATTCTTTGCCAGGGTCTCCTCGAGGTCCCTGATCCGGCTCAGCCGTTTTGATACGGTCCTCGTACTCTGCCCGTAACTCCTTCAGTAGCAATTCGACGTCTGTTCCCTCCGTACTAGTTTGTGTGCTGGCTGTGCTTGCTCCCTTGTGTTCTAGGTGTTTTTCTTCTACTTGAATGTCCACGTCGTATGTGGGAATCTCGATTTGCTCCCATCTGTGGGATTCAAACCAATCCCGTGCCGAGCCCTGTTTATTTTCTCTCTTTGTTGTCTCAACTTCTCTCTCGCGGTCTTAATTTTCCTTTTGGTGTTTGGGTTGTCCTCGACTAGCTTTGTAAGCTGCGTTGTGTACAAGGTCATTGCCTGTACTGCCTCAATAATGTTATAGGCAGTAGGTCACTCCTTTATTTTGATAGGTTTGATGGAGTCCCTGTCCGTGGCATCTATTGACGTATCCGCCACTTTGCGTTTTTTCAGCAGCGATTCATTTAGAGAGCTGCACCTCTGTCTCACACCCGTGGTGCTAATCTGCTGTGCGGCAATCGTGAGGCATCCGCCCCTACCGTGCCGAAGACCGCACGTGTCGTCTGCTTGTTCGTGTCTTGTGGCAGCCCGCCGTTATACGAGCGTCCGTCCATTGTCGATTGTTTGCTCCCCCCAGAATCCGAGAAGCGGCCTGTGATAGACTCAGAGTGAGATTGTGGATCAATGGTCCTACCCACCTGGGGTAATGTGTTATTTACTTTCGACATTTCCATTTTTTGTTTGGCTTAACCCAACTAGACCCACGCCACTGGGCCTAGTGAACTTTTTTTGTTGAAGGGGTTTTTCCCCTTTGTGCTGTGAATTAACTTGGCTTCCTTCCTTACCTTTGACCTTACCAGCAAGAGTGGCCCTACCAGGAGCATAAGCTCCCGCTGGCATCGCTCTTAGGATCCTTGTAAGTACTGAGCCCTCTCACTGCGGCAAAGCGTTAATCCCCGAGAGGGTATATCTTGATAACATCACTTGAGCACCGGTCTCTTGGTTTGCAATAGACTGGAAAACGCCCATGTACCTGTCTCCTTACATATTCTGTATGGAATTTACTGCTTTCGATTTTGCTTTACCGCTCCTGTAGATCCACTTCTTGCAAACGTTCCACCAAACTGTTAGCCCCCGTTCCTGCTTTAGTCTTTCTAGCCCCACGCTAGATAAACCACCTCTATCATAAATATTCTTATTGTTCCTGTCCCATTCACACCTTTCGTCTCTCATATTGCTCACCTTGCATTAAAATCATGACCTTTCTCGCTGCCAAAATACCTACCTGCCTCCCATTTACCTCCTGGAGAACGATGTAATCCGGTGTCGACCTGTCAAGCCTCAGATTTTTTTTGAAAAATTTTAACTGTACTCTCTCTATCCCGTCCTCCTATCTCTTCCCCCAAACTGCTGAGCCATACATTAAAATGCTTCTCACACATATTTTCCACACCGTCTCGGCCGCTCTGAAGTTTCCTTCACGAATATTTCTCAACCCGCACCTGATTCGCTCCGCCGCCACCTACGCTTTCTTCCAAACGCACTCTACATGTTCTCCGTTGCTGCCCCAGTTTCAAAATACATACCCCAGATACTTGAACGCGTTATGAGATGTTCAACTCTGGCGCTTCCCTCTCTGAAACCTGCTTGAACTTCTGATATTAACTGTATTTCCTCCGTCTCTTTTCTCAGTCGCCCTTCAAGGATATTGACAAAAATTTTGTACGAAGAGTTCATCAACATGATCCCTCTGTAACTCTGCACCCTTTCCCTGTTCACATTTTTGTGTATTGACTGTATTATCCCCTCTTACCAGCTCTCCGGAATACTCTTTATGCCTTTCCATATCTTATTGAACTCCTCCGTAATCTTGTCAAGCACTCTCTTCCATGTTTCATCCCCCACTCCGTCCGTAATTTCTTCTTCACATACTACTTCCATTATCGGTTCCCTTCTCTATCTCCCGTTTTCCCGGTCTGTCATTATCTTTAGTCCCTCAACCTGGTCGGAAACCAAACTGTCTAAGCGTTATTAGTCTATTTCATTCCAGGTATCCAACAAGTTCTCTTTTAACCAAATTTCCTATTATTTTCGCTATGTTGGATAACATAGAATGATAGTGATATATTTAGGGATATACATAGGGATTTCAATAAGATCACCATCTACATTCAATTTTGATATGATATAGTCCCTATTTTTGCTATTAATTATTTCAGAAATATTTCCCTAAACACGCTTAGTGTCTTTTCCTGCCTCTAAAATATGTTTACTATAATCTTCGTCCTTAGCAATCCTAATGAACTGTCTAAATTTATTCCTGTACCTTTATTATAATTCTCTTAATTTTCTATCAAAAGACTCTTTGTCCAACTTCTTACACAAACTGTCGCCGTTCCTTAATGATTAAGTCTTGGGTAATCCAGGCTTTTCTTTTTGTATTTACAGGTTATTTTAGTTTTAGAGAAAATTTCCAGATTAGATTGTAAAGTGTTAAACAAACAGGTGTAACTTTATCTACAGATGTGAATGAGTAAACCTAATCCGAATTGTAACTTTTAATTTTATCAATGTCAAATCAAACCTAACTTTCTTTATAGCCTGATCATTGAACGTGGAGGAAGAGGGGTCCTTTCCTACCCCACCAGCAATAGAGAAACAGACTACTCTGTGGTTAGTGACATTGGTATTTATAACTGCGGAAGTTAAAGAGTGGTGACATTGAATATTTCAAGCTATGTGGTCAATACACGAAGGTTGGGTGACACGGCCTTGACCAACTGGCCCATCGTCTATCCAAGAAGCACAAGTGACTCGGGATAGGTATCCCCTGACAACAAGAAGTCCTAGATAAGCTTTAATTATTTTAGATTTATTTGTACTAATTATGTTAATATAAGTTAATATCACCAATTAGAATTGTACTGGGGTTCAAAAGCGGTTCTAGCTTAGACAAAAATAATTCCCCATTTCCCGACAGTGGCCTATAAATGGCTAAAATTGTATAAGTTAAGTTGTTATAATTATCATTAAATGACAAACAGCCACATTCAGTCACAATGAGTTCAGATACTTCAATATTGTGTACGTATTGGTTTTTAATACAAATAACCCGCATTCTATACCAGTATTCCTCCCTCGAAACGAAATAATGAGACTGGGACATGTTCACTGATTATTCTATAAATACTAATGAAGATAATTGCAATTATTTCAGCTAAATAATAACTTAATCTCAGTTAATAACTTAAAAGCGATTATTCAGTCACCTTCTATACCCTACGTAATGAAAACTAATTAAACTTTGAATGTTTCCGCAATATTTTAGCGGCTGAAAGTTTGCTTGCAAAGTTTCCTTGTTAGTCCACACATGACACAAGAAAGAAAAAGACTAGACAGATAAGGCCAGACAAAACCGCACAGATAAGACTAGACAAATAGTACTAGACAAAGAACACAAGACAAGACTAGACAACCAATAAAATTATGTTTAAAATGTTTTACTGGGATGTTTTACTGTCTACGCCCATAAAGAAGTCAATAAGTAAAAAGAAGCAATAAATTTAAATGCATGTTGTAAATTAATATAAAGTTGGTTTTTGGTTGATTGATAATATAAAGTTGGTTTTAATAAAAATAAGTGTAATTTCAGTTTATATGATATTGTAAATTATTGTAAATTACAAAATTATAACTTGTGTCTTGAAATAGGTCTATTTGTGCTAATTTGCTGTTTGCCTTAATCTGGTAAGCTCGACGAATCTCAAAAACTTTCTCAAACAAAGGGAATTTAATCGGAAAATTCCTTTGGAGACTTTGGCCTTAATCATATTTAAAAATACCTCCCGCAATTCCAGCAGCAATGAAAGCAAGCAAAGACAAACAACGTTTATATTTAGTTGCTTTTGTCCGATGAGATAACAAAGCCAGTAACAGTCATCAAAGTCTTCCATGCTAGGGTCAAGTAGATGGATGGAGACATTAGTGAGTTTCTAAGAACCACTTGGAAGACAAACTTTCTGATGGAATCTATTGATACGAATGTGTTGATGATTGTATATGGACGAACACCAGCTGAGTTACTTTTCGAGAACAGAAGGAGAAATAAAAGTAAATTTTAACGAAAACATATTAGTTTCTTCTTTCTACTTGCAATTTTATTAAATTAATGGATTTTTAATATATAACATGTAAGTGTTTCTTTAAATTAGTTTGGTAAGTTGAAATAAAAATGAATGGAAAATACGCAGATAAAGTGGAGGTTTTTATTACATTTTTCTTGAAACTACGTCTAATTTAAACTAAACGGTTTAACCGCGTAAAAGTCATTTCGTAAGTAAATAAGATCAGTCAGAGTGTGTGTTTCTTCGAAACGGAAAGTTTCGTTTTATAAATGTAATTTTAAAAAGAGCGTCTACATTTAACACAAGAAAAAAGTGGAAACTTCCTAAGGACAAGATAATAGCGTCCCCAGTAAAACTCGCGAGAAAGAAATACATTTATTTAACGTGAAGGAATGGCGGCGGCGAAGTAAATTTTTGGTCGCCGTTCCAACGAATACAACGCGGTAATGAATCTTTATCGCCTGCGAAAAACCTAACTATTCTCGTTCCACCCTGAAATTGCTTTCTCGGAAGATTTGTGCAAAGAGCTGAAAACAAAGCTAGGTGTAATTTAGGAAAATTGGAGCGCGCCGGATAGGGGTGCGTTACTATTACCAACCGTGCCCACCCTTTCCACTCTATGATATGCCTTATTAGAAGAGGGAATTACTAAATAATTTACACAGATTTATTATGGCCAAGGTGTATGCGTAGATATGCGGTTAATATCTTACTCTGCCCTCCATTTACCCTCTTTCTATAAACACAAATATTCTCTAAAGGTAAATGTATTTTCATTCATATCATAAATACTCCTGAATATGTACTTAAATTTTAATGAACAAATTTATGAAAATTATAAAATACAGACCTAGACGGACAGACGAGTTTAAATACACAGACAGGACTAGACCGGCAAGACAGACTAGACCGGCAAGACAGACTAGACGGACTTGTCGGACTATACGTACTAGTCGGACTAGACGGACTACACGGACTAGACTGACTAGACGGACTAGACGGACTAGACGGACTAGAAGGACTAGACGGACTAGACGGACTAGGCGGACTAGACGAACTAGGCGGACTAGATAGATTTGACAGACTAGACAGACTAGGATCTCCAATTAGAGCTCTGACACATAGAGATTCCCGATGTGTCCACCATTACTGCGGCTCTCTCTAGAACCTGCAAAGCCATCCTATCCAGACCCGGAGCGAGTCGGAGAAAACCAGTCTACTGATGGAACCAAG
Organism: Phosphuga atrata; assembly: GCA_944588485.1. Lineage (NCBI taxonomy): Eukaryota > Metazoa > Arthropoda > Insecta > Coleoptera > Silphidae > Phosphuga > Phosphuga atrata. The sequence goes on from OX155901.1 coordinate 13,363,083, forward strand.
AAATCGCGACGCTACGGAAAGCGTGCATCGGGAAAAAAAGATCGTGGTCAAATTTCAAATCAACACGAAACGCAGATCTCGAAGAACTAGCAAATGGCCATGCAGCTTATGCTCTGCTTGGAAAGATGTAAAAAGGGCAAAGCAGGCCTGCTGGGAAAAAGTCATTAAGGCCGTGAACGGCGATGTTTGGGGAGACGGCCATAAAATCGTCTGCAAAAGGTTAGGATTGTGTCTCACACCAAACGTTTCCACTGCAAGCAACCTAACCTAACCAAACCTTACCACTGCGAGCAAGATTAAAGCAGCCGACGAATTGTTCTCGCGGAAAGAACCCATTTTCTGGATGCGAGTAGTCGTGGACACTGTACCCCCAGAAATCACGACCAGAGAAATAGAGGCTACTGCAAGAATAAAAGCTAACAAAGCTCCAGGCCCTGATGGCATCCCACCGCAAGTCATAAGACTGCTGCCCTCCTTCAAACAGAGACATTTGCAAACATGTTCAACTCATTCATTTGCTGTAAAAACATACCAGGTAGATGGAAAGAGGCCAGATTCGTTTTATTCCCCAAGCCGGGAAAGCCCTCATCGCTACGACCAATTTGCCTACTGGACACCTTAGGCAAACTTCTCGAGCGTATAGTAGCCACCAGTATAAACCAAGAACTTGATCTGCATGGAGGGCTATCAACAGCACAATATGGTTTTCGAGCGGGGAGGTCGACCACAGACGCCCTCCAGGGGGTTATGGAGGTTATCAAGATCGCCAACTTGGGTAAACGTAGACACAGAAAACTATGTCTAGCCGTTGCACTAGATGTTAAGAATGCGTTTAGTACCGCGCCATCGCGGCATATCGTAAACGCAAGCAGAAGGAAAGGGATATCTACATATTTAATAGACCTAAATAAAAGCTACTTCACGAACAAGAGCATAATTATAGAAAACAAAACTAGGAGGGTGACCAGTGGTGTCCCGCAGGGATCGGTTCTCGGACCGCTCCTGTGGAACATTCTATACGATGGCGTTTTAGACCTAGAAAAGACAAAATACCTCAAGAATTGCAGACTAGTAGCATTCGCCGTCGACCTCCTTGTGGTATCCATGGACACCAATGAGAAAGCTGTGGCAGCCAGGGTCGAAACTATAAAAAAGCCATTCATAGTTGGATGAAAAGGAACGAATTGCAAATAGCTCCAGGGAAGGCCGATATCATCGCACTAATCGGTCGCAAGAGAATATGTACCGTAACTGTTAACATCCTAGGCAGGTTGATGTCAGCAAAACCGACAGGTAGAAGCAACCTAGTATACCACGGCGACCATATTGACCAACGGCTATCCCTGAGTAGACACATCCAAGCAGCACTCTGTAAACTAATGCCTTCACCAAAGGGCCCTACTACTAAAACTGGAACGCTACTAAGCGAACCTTATGGCGGAGGAACGGGCTTCCAACCAAGGTACGAACATAGAGGGTATGGCCTCTAACAGAAACCAACTCATGAGCAAATGGCAGCAATGTTGGACCCAAGCCAAGGAAGGGGGTGGACCTGAATCAGCATCCCCAAAATAGACTCATCGTACAATCGTAAACACGGTTTCACAAACACAAGTCAACTTCTACCTCACACAAATACTAAGCGAACATAGAAATTTCGCTTATGTTAAAAGAATAGGAAAAATAGAAAGCGACAGCTGCCGATACAGTCGGACAGTATCCGATGCTAGGCAGTATCGGAAGCTGTCTCTTATCAATAACTGAACATACTATCACTGAACACACTATCACTGAACACTCTATCACTGAACACAATATCAATGTTCGAAATTGGCTTATATTAGGGCCGCAGTAGAACAGGAGGTAAGAGAGCCCATTAACACGCAGCATATGGTAAATCTCATGATTACGAGCGAGGACAACTGGAAGATAATAAAAAACCTGTGTACCGAAATCCTTAAAAGAAAGGACGAAGACGAATGAAGGGATGGAGTACAAGTAACAACGGCCAACCATAAAGCCCGTGTTTCCCCTCCGAAGAAATGCTCACGCGGTTCCGGAGTGCAGTGAAGAACTAGAGGAGAGCTTTTTGTGGGTACGCTGGCCAACAAAAACTGGACCAGAGAGCCCCACACTACACAGGAACGTAGGCCCCGTATATGCACTAATGCATTTCCCTTCTGCCCGATCAAAAAAGACAGACAAGTCTAGTCTTAACACAGAGATGGTGTGACATGTCCACTGCTGTATACGCATGTTTTCTCGATTACCAGAAAGCGTTTGACTGTGTTGACCACGGGAAACTTGTGAGCATCCTTTAGAATATGAACTTAGATAACAGAGACGTCCGAATTATAAAAAATCTGTATTGCAAGTCGTTGCTGACAAAGTTGAAGACATGACCACTGAGTACGTTTCTATTCAGCGAGGTGTGAGGCAAGGGTGTGTCCTTTCTCCACTGCTCTTTAACATATAGTCTGAGCAAATCTTCGCCGAGGCATTGGACGAAGCACGGGAAGGAATTGTTGCCTACGGAGAATTAATAAATAACTTGCGTTATGCGGACGGTACAGTTCTGCTGGTAGGATGTGTGATGATTTGCAGGTGCTACTGGATAGGGTTGCGGCTAAAAGCGAAGAAAGAGGGCTCAAGTTAAATATTAGCAAGACCAAAGCTGTGGTTATTAGCAAAAATGGTGAGCTTCTAGCAAATCTGAGGACAGGCAACCAACAGATTGAGCAAGTCTCGAGCTTCAGATATCTGGGATGCTTGGTGAGCAGTGAGTGGGATAACAAGCAGGAAATAAGGTTCCGCATCGAGCAGGTTAGAGCAGCATTTAGCAATATGAAGAAGGTTCTTACATCCCGAGACTTGTCAATACCTCTGCGTATTCGATAACTACGGTACTATGTATTTCCAATTGTATACTATGGAATGGAAGGATGGACTTTAACAAAGGCAATGTGTGACCGACTGGAAGGGTTCGAGATATGGTGCTACCGCCGCCTGCTACGAATATGATGGGTAGACAGAGTCCGAAACACTGAGGTACTTGTCCGTCTCCAGAAGCAACTAGAAGTCATGCTTACCATCAAAAAACGCGAGCTGGAATATTTTGGACACGTTATGAGAGGGAAAAAGTACCGTATCTTGCAAAATATCATGTATGACAAAATCCAAGGTAGAAGAGGTCCAAGAAGAAGACGCACGTCCTGGATGAAAAACTTGAGAGAGTGGTATGGTGTCACTTCTACTAGCCTGTTTCGTGCCGCTGCTGATAAAATAAAAATCATTATGAGGATCGCCGACGTCCTCGGAGGACATGGCACGTAAAGAAGAAGAAGACAGACAAGAAAGACTACACTAGACAGACTGGACAGCCTGGACAGACTGGTCATACTGGAAATACTGGAAATACTGGACAGACTAGACAGACTGGACTGCCAGAACAGACTGGACAGACTAAGCTAACTGGACAGAGAAGGTTAGTTAGATACACTAGACAGACAAGGCTAGATATACAAGACAAGACGGGCAAGAATAGATGGACAAGACTAAAGGAGTAAGCCTAATGAGGCGAGACTTTACGGACAAGAGTAAACAGAGAAAACTAGACAGAGAATGCAAGACTGACGGAACTAGACAAATTAATTTAATTAATATGATTGTTTGAAGGAGGCAAATCCTGAGTATGAAATAAACCAAAATTAGTATATAATAGCAATATTTGTTTAGAAATTCTAAAATTAAAAACTTTTAAAATTGGTAGCTAGTTCAGTTTGTATTTATATTTTGTAATGATTGTTGGTTGTCATGTTGCTTTATTTAAATATAAACAGCATATAAAATGAAACCGAAAATAAATGTGTTGCGTTTATAATGTTTTCTAGTCTACGACAGTAGACGTAATCCAAATTTATTCTAGTCTTATGCATATTAAACTATTTGATTTTAACTCTGCGAGAAATTCAAAAGGCTTCCTTTCAAACCACAAAAAGTAATGAATCTCATTAATTCAGCAAGTTTATCAGAGTGTGAACATCGCCGTGCATAAATATTCCCCCCACAACATTATATTTTTTTAATATTCAGATCATAAAATCTATCGGCATATTTTAGTAAACTACTTTATATTATTGCACAAGGGTCGTGCGTTCGGCTTCCTCTCGCGACCCCTCTCCCTTAATAACTTCATTCCTCGGACTGACTCATTCAAATCCTCCCTGACAGTCAAGTTTTTATGAGTTTCCCTTAGTAAATATCTCTGGCCATAGTTTCGGTCCTGAGTGACATTTCATATCCTTTTTTGCATATTTCACAAATCATTTCTTTATGAGAATAGTTTGAAAGATATATTTTTTCCTACATATCTATCCTTCCTGTTTGTTTTATCGACAAAGTTTTTTACTTACGTTTTACATACACTTTGTTCAAATCTTATGAGATGAATAATAGAGGAGAGAAACTTTGTTTTCTCCCGAATCATATTATTAAACTGGTTTATTTTCTTACAAGATTAGGAAAGTTTAGTTTGAATTCGGTAGTCTTTTATTATTGATTTTCAAATGAAAGGTGATTTGAATATTGGAGTATATTTACCCCTAATAATTTCGTTTTGATAAGCTCTAAGTTAGCGTTGAAGGGTAACATAATTTAATAAGGATCAAAATATATTAATACCCTTACTTATATATACCTGGTGCTGCAGTAGATTGCGCAACCCTACTATAAATGGCACCTGCACCTCGGAAGTAAGTTACCTGAGGGCGGCCAACCACAACAATGGGGTTGTTTCGAGCGGTGAAATATATCTTCTTTTTTTACCAACATTTATATCCCATTACAAAAAATTCAATTAGATTTTCATGAGCGCTTATCGTGTTTTTTAATATTTATTGCCTAATTAATACAAAAAATAAAACCTTCATTAAAAAAATTAATTAAAAAATTACTACTTAGTAGCAAAGTCTAGTCTAGTCTCTCAAATTTAGTCTGGCTCATTTAGTCCAATTAAAATCAGTAATTTTTGTATAGTGCAGCCTGGAATGACTGGAATTGTGCGATCTGTTAATTCTATTGTTATTTCTACTTTTGCATAAATTTAAATGTATACTGTACATCGCAAGATAAATAAATGATTTGATTTAATTTATTTTGTGTTAATTCCTTAACTACAAAATTTAAGTTGAAAAATTAATCGTCTGTTTAACCCATTTGTCTATTTTTTCACCCATTTGAATAGGTTAAGATTAGGTTATATTATATTAACCTACTTCTTGCAAGGGACAAATAAACCATAAATTTAAATAAACTGCAAAATCAATAGTAATGTAATCTGTTTGAAAATAACCGTTTATTATTCATCATAAATCATCCCTGCTATAACAAATTTACAATTATTTTAGGTTGGGTTGAACTGAGACAAGTTAAACCGGACGAGCACAATAAACGTTTATTATGAATAATTTCGACAAATTTCTATTTATATTATTTAAATCTGTTTATAGTTTCATTTATTATTGACTTAAAAAGTACGTGTTTACTAATAATTTAGGATAAAGATTAGGATCAATCTTTCCATTTAGTCGCTAGATTGTAGTTCAGTAAACATTACTTTTTTGCCACTATATTTTTTTCTTAACAAAGTCCAGTTATAACAATAGTAATTCATTTAATTGTTTATATTATATTTTTAACTTTAAATAATCTTTATCTAGTGTGGAATTTTATACAGAAAATTTAATATAGGGTGAAACTAAACTAATTATAGATACAATCATACCAACTTACAACAGAACACAACTTGAATATATAAATATGTATATTCAACCTATCCGAAGCTTTATAATATTATTAAGTCTTTTTCCACACACATGTCAAATCATAACCTATTCTCGACAGCCCAGCACATTGTTTTCAAATTAATGTAAGTCTATTGCATTTTATAATTCAAAAGAGCAAAGCTGCACTTATGAGAGATAGATCTTGAAACGCGTCTGCAGATGGCTATTCACTTTGAGTTAAATAGAAGGACCTGATCTTAAAAACAATGTTATTTATCTTGTTTTAGTGACTAGAAAGTAAACTGAGTCCTAGTGAATAACACATATGTCTGTTGTCTTTCAACATGAGATTTGTTTAATAATCTTAAAAAAAAACTTAATAATATGGTTATAATATATTATGGAAAAGTTATCTCCACTGACTCTCCAGGTTCTGTCCACTGATGGACATAGGCCTCCTTTATAGCACTTCATCGTCTTCTTTTTTTTGAGGGGGGGGGGAGGAGGAGGGGGAAATACTTTACGTGAGACCTCGAGGTTTCCCTGGAAAGTGTGGGACTCCCTATCCAGATGGTCGGGATAGGTTTACCCACAAAAAACCACTCCTCGGTTACATGGAAATCAGTGGAATTGCCTTGAAGCATAACTACGCTGAGATCCACAAATTCTGTCATCATCTTTCATTCTTCATTTCCTTTTCTTTCTCCTCCCTCTTTCGGATTATTTCCTTGATTGCTCCTTCTACGGCATCCCAATTATCCTCGCTTTCTAACATTATCTTTATTATGTTGTTCTTTGTGACTTTTTCTCCTATTTTGTCTACGGCTTCTTCTCTTATAGTCTGCCACTTAAACACCACAGGACCGTGTGCTCCGGCGTATTTCGTTCACCGCAGTATCTGCACTCTTTGCTTGGGACTAATTTGAATCTGAATTGGTAGCCATTAAAACAGCCTTGTTCGCTAAGGAACTGCGTAAGGTGGTATCCCAGTTCTTCGTGTTCCCTTTGAATCCATGGCTTTAGTTCGGGAATTAGTGTCTTCATCCACTTAGCGGTAGTACTATCCTGGGACCATTCTTTTTCCCACTAATTTAGAGTAGCCTCCTTAGTCTTTATTTTTTCTTCTTTTTTGTTTCCAGTTTTATCGTACGTACGCTCTAGTACCAGCAGATGGATTGGTGTCGTACCTGCAATCACCTGTATGGCCTTTGTGGATACCGTCATATAGCCACACGCAATCTTAAGGGCTGCCTTTCGGTGGGTCTTTTCTAGGATTCTTCTATATTTCGTTTTAGTGGCCCACTCACGCCACGCCGGTGTTCCGTAGAGGAGTATAGAGTTTAACACGCTGTATATCACTTTCCTAGATCCCTGTCTTGCACCTCTTGTGTTTGGCATTATTCGAGCCAGTGCGGCTATAGTTCTATCTGCCTTCTCCGTTAATCTTGTGATGTTGGCTCCCATATTCATGTTATGTCCAAAGGTGACAAGGAAGCTAGATATTGTAGCGTGGGTTTGTTGTTTATCGTTGTCTCGCCTACTTTTATGGAGATGGTCTTCAGTTTTTTCTTGTCAGCCAGTATTATGGCTTCTGTCTTCTGCGGTGCCAGTTGTAGTTTCCTACCTTCCATCCAACTTTGTATCTTTTTTATAGCTAGCTCTGTATCTCTTTCCATATTTGCTTTGTTTTCTCCACTCACCACAAGTGCCAGGTCATCTGCGTAACCTATCAGTGTGGCTTCGTATGGCATTAATCCTCTAAGTATATCATCGTAGAACAGGTTCCAGAGTGTGGGGCCTATTACTGAACGCTGTGGAACCCCGCATGTCATTTCCAGGCTATGCTGTTCACCTACAAGTATTCTCCGGTTACCGAAATAGCAACATATCACTTTCACCAGGTAGGGTGATATCTGCCATTCTTGTAGCGTTCTGATGATGTCCGGCCAGGAGGCCGAGTTAAAAACATTTTGTACGTCTAGTGTTACCTGGGTAACGTATTTTTGATTCGGTTTTTTTTCCACTTTTCCTTGACCAGATCCTGCACTAGTTTCACCGCGTCTATGGTGGAGCGCCCTCTCCGAAAACCAAATTGGATCGGTGCGAGACCCCCGTTTTCTTCGATCTCGTCTACTAGCCTCTTGTTCAATATTTGTTCATATAGCTTTGCCGCCGTATTTAGTAAGCATATTGGTCTATATTTCTTATTTTCACCTACTGCTACTTTAATTACTTCTGGTAGTATTCCATCCGGTCCTGCCGCTTTTCCAGCTAGTAATCTCCTTCCAGCTTCTTTATTTTACATCCGGAATTTTTTCGGGTGCAATTGTAAGTGTAGGCCATATTCTTCTTGGGTGGTTCGGAAAGAGACTTTTTGCTATTGCTAGCTGCTTATCATCTGTTAGGGTTATCGCTTTTCGGATTCCTATTTTCCCCGTGACAATTTTGTAGCCCATCCCCCATTTGTCATTGTCTATTTCCTGGCATAGTGCGATCCATATTTTCTTTTTTGCTACTTTTATCAGCTTTTTAAGAGTTCTTCGCTCTTCCCTGTAATTCTCTTTCAAATACTCTATTGTGTTGTGTGTTGAGTGTGCTTTCCTATTTTCCCTAGTGAGTGCTCTATTCGCCTTACAGCATTTGGTTCTTTGGTCGGCGATTTCTGTATTCCACCAGTGTGCCGCTTTCCTTGTGTATTTCTGTTGTTTCTTTTTTAGGATCTTATTGCATGCCTCCTCAATGCTCTTTGTTAAATCTTTGACCGTGTGCCTATAGTTCGGTTGTTGTATCAGCAGTTTTATCCACAAGACTAGTTGATCTGCTTTTTCCCTTTTGAATATTCAGCCTTTCCTAGTGATACATTTCTTTTGGTCTATTTATTTTTCCCAATTACTATATGTATATTTCGATGGTCGCTAAGGTTTTCTTCATCGCTCACTGCCTAGTTCTTGATGTGTTTTTTCAGGTTATTCGTGCATATTGTTACATCAATATAAGAGGTTCCTCTGCTTCCGTTGAATGTCGGGGTGTCGCCGGTGTTTGGGATTAAACACTTCCACTTTCCACTTTCCACTGATCCATTCTGATATTAGATTTCCTCTTCTATCTCCTACCGGGGATCCCCAGCTGTGCGCCTTCGCGTTGAAATCTTCACCATTTAGGATCGCTTTTTGGTGTTGTCTAGTGTCTAAGGCTGTCAGGTATCGTTCGAAGATTTCTAGATTTAGCCCGGGTGTAATTGAACATGCATAGAATACAATGTTCTGGCGTTCAATCCATACAAATCCGTCTCCGTATCCTGTCTTATAGATTTTTGTCCTATTCTGTGCTAAATATATATATATATATATCTATATATATATATATATATATATATATATATATATATATATTTGGTGACGGGGTAGTGTGTGGAGAAAAGTAAAATAACAAACCCGGAGACGATGTAACTTTTTATTGCGCGTCACGTGACGCGTGCCGGTTTTGATGCGAGTTGTGGAAGTTGTCTCTGATGTTCTGCTGGAAGTTGTGTTCACTGATGTTCTGCTGGAAGTTGTGTCTGGATGTTGTTTCGAAGTTGTCTCTCGAAGTTGTTTCTAAAAACTGTCCCTTTGTCACTCCCGTCCCGTCCTTTTATCCCTCGGTCAAACGCATCTTCTCTCTGGTAACTTTGGTGGGAGAGGTTTTCCGTTGTCCCGATTGGTTGTTCGTTCTTCCCTCCTATTGGTGCTGACGCCAAGTAAGAGGGAGGAAAAATCGGTATTGTTTGATCGGCTCCAGCCCGTTCATAAAAGCGGTCTGGGCCATAAAACGATTAAGAAAAACCCGAACCTATCGGCTTTGTTTGATCAGCTCCAGCCCGCTTATAAAACGGTCTGGGCCATAAAACGGTTTAGGAAAAACCCGAACCTGTGCAACTCATCTTGTCAATAATGAGTCCCTACATATATATATATATATATATAGCTACGTCAATATTGGAGTCGGCTATCCATCTTGGGTTTCCATTTACCATATGTTGGTTGGGTTCTGAGACCAGTGCGATGTCGAAATTGTCTTCAGCGCATTTCCGCCTTAGCAGGTCCATCGCTCTTTTTCGCCTGCCAAGGTTTGTTTGAAGTACTGCGTGATTATCCATTTGCGATAGAGTGTTCCCTCCTCCTCGCCTTTGCCAGAGACTTTCTGAATGCTGGGCATTTTCCGGTTCCTGCACAGTGTCCCTCCTCTTGGCATATGGGGCATCTTGCAATTCCTTTGCAATCCTTTCTCGTATGGCCCTCCTCTCCACAATTAAAACATGTGGCTGTGTTCATAACTCCAACACTTAATACATCTGGTCATCTGTATCAATTTTTCCACCCGGCACCGGACTAGGCCTACTTGTCTAATGTATTTTTTCAGAAGAATTTTTTCAACATCCGTCTTATTTATGATGAGCGTTGCTGATCTAGTGTGTCCCGCTGCTGGTCTTAGTTGGCTGAGCGTATATACCTTCTTGTCCGATTCTTCGATGTTTTCTCGGATGGCCTTTTCAACTTCGCCTCTGTCAGTAAGAGCGTCGATGCCTTTTATATGCAGAGACACCTTTCCCATTTTGTCCTCCAGACTACAGACTTTGGTCCCATCGTTTGGGCCTTGGTTCTGTAATATATGATGTAGTTTGTCCAGCGCCGTTTTATTCTTTTTCATTGTAATAAGAACCTTGCCCTCCTTCGTACTTCTTATACCTAGAATGCTGTCGTTTTCGTATTTTCCTTCCAGTGCCGATTTTACTGTCTGTAGATTGTCCTAGTAGCTTCTGTCCTTGTTTTCCACAACAATAGCGTAAGTTCTACGTATTTGTTTAATATCACTTCTTCTTGTTTTATCACCACTTGTATAGATTTCTATATTTGTTGTAGACTTGTGGAAAAGTAGACTTGTTCAGTTTCCATTTTGAGTTGCAGCAGTAGCGAGAAGATTTTCTTCTCCGTCAGTTCAGGTGTTATTTTAAATATCTTTTGTCTCGCTGTTTGTCCTGCTTTTTTGTGTCTTAATTTTGCTTTCGCGTTCCAGCAAGCCGAAATCCTCATAAATATCAGTAAGTTCAGGATATATATCCTTAAAAGTCTCCTGGATCCCTCTATTCATGTTCATGTTGTTGTTAGTAACCCAGGCTGTCATTACTTTATCAATGTTGTTCCTTGTGTATATTATGGAATTTCCACTCAGAACTTTTGTATTTTTGTAAGTTTCGTCTGTCCATCTATGATTTTCGAGCAATCGATAATGCTCGTAGCATTTGCAGGGCTCAAACTCCAACAGATCATTTTCTTCTATTATCTGGGTTCCGGCGTCGTTGCCCTTGTATGGGTCGGTCTGTATGTCCACGTCAAAAGTTATTTTTTCCAACCTATTTATTTTCTTTTATCCAATTTTGTATGACAGGGTAACTCAGGTAGCTTATCTGTCTAGATAGTCTCTTTGTGATTTCTTTGATCTCACGCTTGGTGTTCTGTTCGATATTCTCCTCGAGTTCCAGTCCTAACTTGGTTATCATTGCAATTGCCTCTTCTAACACAAATGCACTTGAGCTTTGTTTCCTGTTGTATGCTGAGGTTTTTTCTTCCTTTTCCATTGAGGTGTCTGCAACCTTCCTTTTCTTCAAAGACTCGAAACAGGTACTGATAGAATTGCTTCTAGCCTTTACCGTGCCGAAGGATAAGCGAGTCGTCTGTTTGCTCCCCCCAGAATCCTTGGTACGGCCCTAGTTCAAATCGGGGTGGGATTCCGGACCATTGGCCCTACCCACCTGGAGTACTATATTTTTAACAATCGACATTTCATATTTTATGGCTGACACGCCTAGACCCGCGACTGGGTCTAGGAAACTTTTTTTGGTGAAGAGGATTTTCCCTTCTGTGCAATCTGGGACGGACTTGGTGGGATATAGGAAGGATAAATTTCAGTTTTTTGTAGCATTAGGTTAAGACATGGTTACCTCCCGGAATTTGTGAGTGGGAGCATCCCTGAAATAGGTCTATCCCTGCAGGGACCGCAGGGAGTACCTACCCGCTACCCGGATCGTCTTCATCGTCTTCTGTCTTGAGTTTCGTGGATCCAGTTGTTTGCGATCACTTTTAGGTCATCGGTCCAACGTATCTCCTTTTCAGTGTAGTTATATGCTCGATCACGTCTGCCACTTTAGTTTTCCTACGTAGTGAGTACCTACCTTGGTGTTATGGTGGTGTAGGTTTATTCCGATCATTGATCTTTCCATTTTTCGTTGGGTTATTTTAAGTTTTCTTGCCGGTTAGAGTTAAGGTTTCCGCCCCATATGTAAGGACGGGCAGAATATATTGGTCAGACTTTCCTACTTTCCTTTTCAGAAATATCGAAATTTTACTTTTGAAGATATGGCTGAGTTTCGCATATGCTGCCCAAGCGAGGTTTTTATCTCTGGATATTCTGATTTCATGACATATATGTATTTGTAGAATAAATCTACGTTAGTGTTTTCGATGGTAAAGTGTTCTCTCGGTACAAAATTAGTCATTACTTTTGTTTCCGAAAAGTTTATCTCCAATCCTTCAATATAACATTCCCCAAACTTTCAAGCATACGATATGAAGTTCTTTCAGCATCTGCCTTAACTCCCCCAGGTTGTCGGTTGTAAGGACTATGCCGTCCGCAAAATGAAGGTGGTTTAGTTTTTTTCCATATATGTTCAGGGTTCTGCTGTAATAAGTTGCAAATATTTTCTGGAGTAATAATAATTAGAGAATCACTGTACTGTAATAGTAACAGTACGGTGATTCTCTAATTATTATTACTTACTATTACTTATTATTATTACTATTAATTATCTGTCATGTATTATTATCATAGTTACGACTTTTATGAAACAACGTGCATTTGCTATTGAGCAATAACATTTGGTTGGCTATTTTTCTTAGATTTCTAAGGCTAGATTTCTTACAGTAAAACTTAGTAGGTCGTAGTGCTTTTAGACCCTATCGTTGTGGTACAAATTTTAGCGTTAATACAAGATGGTCGAGCAAAACGCGAAACGCCAGAATTGTTAGTAACTGCACTTGTGCTGTACAAAATGTGTACCAGCGCTATGAGGAGACTGGCCTGATAAACAGAATACCCGAATCAGGGCGAAAACGAGTCAGCACCCAAATAGATGACCGCTATTTGGCATCCGCAAGTTTGCGATATGGAACATCTTCTGCAGTTATGCTACGAAATCAACTTCAGAGATGTCAATGTAAGTGAAAAACCCGTAAGAAGAAGGCTTCATGCTACTGGATTATCGTGTAGAAGGATGGCTACAGGTTCACAATTACAATGCCGGTATCGAATTGCAACATTGGCTTTTGCCAGAAATCACTTGGCATGGAATAATGTTTATTAGAGCAACGTCCTATTTTCAGATGAGTCCCGTTTCAGATAGTATGGAGAGGTCACGGAAAAAGATATGCTGCAGTTTGCATTCACAAACAACTTCCATTTGGCTGTGGCTCGCTTATGGTTTGTGCAGGAATTTCTTCAGGAGCACGCACTGAGTTGTTCTTCATACAGAATGGTTCTCTGACTGCTGAAAGATACATTACGGATGTTCCAGACCAGAGCATGACTACCTGTGCTACCAAAAGCTGTTTATATGGTAAATTTGGTGGCTTAATCCAAATCAGCAGCCCGTTTTTTTTAAATTGGTTCTAGTTAAAGTTCTTCTTCTCGAAATATTCAATAAATTCATTATTTTACTATGTTTGACCATTAACGGCCATTTATTGAATTAAAAAGTATAAATGAGAAATGAACAGAGGTGAACAGAGTCTTTTCTTGTCTGAGTCTTGGGATCTGTTTCACCCATTAGTGTCCAACCTTAGTCGCTCATCATGCCTTCGTCCCAAAATCCTTGGTATCGCCTTTCTATTTGCACTATATCTTGATGTAGCCGCTCTCCTTGGTCGTCGCTCGGGTCGCTCAACTTTAAGTTTTTGTCGCTCAACTTTTTTGTCGCTCAACAGCAACACCCACCGGACCGTTAGCCTTTAATGTAAAGGAACTGGCTGCAGCATTAGTACCCACGTTTCTAGAATCTCTTAAAACCCTGGTTCAACAAGAAATCGCAAATTGTCTAGCAAAAGCATCGACACCAGGATCAAATGCAAATATTTCACCAGCAACAATCGAGAAACAAACTTCCACATTGGTAATACCTCCGAAGAATTTCTTCAGCGAATCTTCTACCAGTGCTGCAATTAGAACAAGAGATATCTTCTCCTAAACCTCCAGTAGTACAGAAGGAGAAAGACAAACGTAAACGAGGAGGACTACCGGTTAGAACATCATCCAACTCCGAGGACACATCGGAACCTGAACCAGACCCCAAAAATATTTGGTTTTCCTGAGCCTCTACAATAAGTGTCTTGACGAAGGAGTTTTTCCGAGCTGCGGGAAAGAACAACTTATTAAAATAATTCCTAAACCAAATATACCAGGAAATACCGCTAAAGACTTTAGGCCAATTAGTTTACTCTCTGTAGCTGGCAAAATATTGGACTCGTAACTAATCTCTAGAATTGAATACCATTTCCAAACTAACGATCTCCTTAACTTAAACCAATTTGGTTTCCGTAAGGGTATTGGACCAGTGGACGCCATAAACAAAGTAACTAGCTTCGTGAAAGAAAGCAAATCTAGAAAGCAATACTGTAATATTATCGCATTAGACATTACTGGAACATTTGATAACGCCTGGTGGCCATTGATAATACACAGACTAATTAACAACAAATGCCTTAACAACCTGATTAACCTAGCACGCGACTATTTTAACAGACGCAGGGCCATAATACACGAGCCAGGAATAACAGTCCAGATATCCGTAAACAAAGGTTGCCCTCAGGGCTCTAAATCAGGTCCTACATACTGGAAAATCCTGCACAATACTATTTTCGAAATTGACCTCCCAGAGGGTACTAACATAGTGGCATATGCCGATGATACTATGTTACTCGTATCAATTGACACAATAAACGGACTGAGGTACAAAACGAATCAGGCATTGGAGTCATTGCAATCATGGGCAACTGACTCTAAACTTAATTTCAATGCTTCGAAAACAGAAGCAGTTTTCTTCGGCAGATCCCCGACACGGTGCTCGTTGACAAGGTGCCAGGATCACATCAGATATTTAGGGATCAATATCGACAAGTGTCTTAACTTCAACAAGATTGAGGCTGGTATCGAGGTAGGAATGGGGGTTGAGGAAAGCCAACATAGCACTCATTTATAGTGGAGCAGTTGAACCAGGCCTCCTATATGGCGCCTCTATCACAGAGCCTGCAGAGTCCGGAAAAAAATCAAACTACTCGGGGTACAGCGAATATGCACCTTAAAAGCAGCAAGAGCTTACCGCACGGTATCAACAGAGGCGGCTTGCGTTATCTCGGGGCTTCTTCCAGTCGACCTAAGACTGAAAGAAGGTGCGTTATTTCGATCAAGGCAGTCAATAGATGAGGCCACACTAACAGATATTGGCATTGACGTGTCACCAAATCTAATGGAACAGAGAATCTGTATGTCCCACATTAAACATCCGGCGATATTTATACCAATACATTACTATTTAACGCACAACTACACCTCAAGAGTTTCAATCTATATCGATGGTTCTCAAATCCGAAGATGGCGTAGGAGCAGCATTTGTGGTATATCTTGCAGATGTCGAGATGCACTATGAGATTATGAAACTAGAAAAGTACTGTTCCATTTTCTAGGCGGAACTCCTTGCCATCAACAAGGCACTAAGATACTTGAGATAGGAGCATAAATCAAACCCTGAATGTTCAATCCTCTCGGACAGCAGAGCCGCCTTAAAATATATAACAAAACCAACAGAGCTTCTTTTGGAGACATGGCAGCTCTCACATGAAATCCGACAAAGGACAAATCTTCTGCTACACTGGGTTAAGGCTTACGTAGGCCATACAGGAAACGAAAAAGCGGATTATCTTGCAAAGCAGGCGTCAGGAACAGAAAATACCAGCGACGAAATAAACCAACTGCCAATCACTTACAATAAAGTACCTTGCAAAGCAATACAAATGGGACTATGCGTCAAGTTCCACAGAGAGTGGCAAGAGAGGTGGGAAAAGGCCACAACTGGACTTTGGACCAAAGATTTTATTCCTGTAACCAAGAAATGGAAAAACATTGATATAAGCCCTACACATCACATGGTTCAACTGATAACTGGTCATGGTAATTTTAAAGCATATCTACATAGATTCCGGAAGAGGCTGTCTCTGCTCTGCACATGCGGAGAAGAAGATACAGCCGCTCATGTACTGTTTAGATGCCCGCTTACAGAAAACTGGCGATAACAAACCGAAATTGGCATGACTATTGATTGCATGTTGTCCCTTTCCAAGGAGCGAGGAGGACCTCAACATAATTGATAAAAATAGTGATTGGTGGCGGTCTTTTAATGCAAACTGCGCAAAATTAAAAAGACTAGATCATGACATTTAGAGTTTAAACCTATATTATCAATAAATTGTTAACTTTTATTGTAATCGGTATTCCAGTACAGTGTTCCATCTGGACGGAGTGCTGGCCACATAAGTTATGCTTATGAATAAACAAATAAGATGTCGCTCAACTTTTGTGGGAAAAAATCAAGGTGTGAATGCAGAAAATGGATCTTCAGAAACATTCGAGTTCTAATCTTGTGGTAATTTTGCAAAAAATTGTCGATTGCATATTTGTAATCCGGTGATTTGTGGTTACCGAGAAAGTTGTAACCAACACTTTTAAACGATGCCCATGCTACTGCTTCATCAGGCGTTGAACATTTTGTAAATTTTGCATCAGCCATTAGTTTTCGAATATCAGGTCCGACAAATATTTCTTCTTTGATTTTTACGTATGACAGTTTTGGAAATAACTTCATTAAGTACTGGAAACCTGATTTAGTGCTTTGACAAAGTTCTTAACAAGGCCAAATTTAATATGAACAGGTTTCAATAAAATGTCCTGTGGGTTCATAAGTGGTATAGAGTACACGTTTTGTTGTCCTGGCTCATAATGGGTACGAATCGGCCACACCTCACATAATGATGATCAACGGATAGCCGTGCCTTCCACAGACAGAAAAATCAGCAAAAAAAAGTGAATCCAGATTGCATTCCAAACAATAGACTAATAACCTGTAATGAAAATGTCAATCAATAAACTTTTGGTTTCGATAAATTCATGTCGCAAATCAAATCACTCAGTTCAATTTGCGTAATAAAATGCTTTTCTTCCATAACGAAATCGCTTTCATTGCTCGCCAGTGATGAAGACGAAGTTCTTAGGACATTTTTTGCAGTTGCATACCTGGACAAATTGGCAATGGATCACTGTCAGGATATTTATACCGTGCTAGTTTTTTTTGTATTTATACCGACGACATTCATTGAGCAAAAGTAGCAAACATCTAGATGATTTCTCTGTTCTCTCCATAACGTTGGCACAGAAAATTAAAAGTACATATTTTCACCAAATGACCACTTCTACAGCTTGGTTCTGCACGCTTTAAAAAAACAATTTCGGTACCCATAGTACCCATGTCAGTGTTTACTACAGCAAAACCAAAGTACTGCAAATACGCATCTTTGAGTGCATTTGTCATGATTTTTCCACGTTTTCCGAGCATATAACATCCACAAACAAAAACACTTTGAATGGAACGTTTTCTCTGCATTTTTTTTGCAGCAACCATTACCTGATTCAGACATTTCTTCGAGACTTTCGGTACGATCTTCACAACATTATCTTGGTAAAGATGATACAATTTTGAATACAGCACCACTTCGACAGAATATTCGAACTGGATCTCAAAATATTATTACCAGTTGCCAGGTATGACATCTAAATCTAAATCAGCCATGTCTGAATTAGAATACTGGAACCTTTTATTCACTGACGACATGCTGAAAAATATTCTCACGCGCGCATAGGACCTAGAATTGCGTTGTGTACAAATTTGACCAAGTAGACTGATATAACAGAATGGAACATGATATAATTGAAATCTTTTATAGAACTCCTGTATATTGCTAGTCTTTATCGTTCTGGAAGGCAGAATTTTAATGAGCTGTGGAGAGCTAGTGATGAGGACTACTGATGATAATACTGGCACAGGAGTGGAAATGTTTAAGCTTGTCTAAACGCACTATCATTTCGACCAAAGCGGGTTGACCTTTGACGGTACTTTTAGTCGTGATGAAAGGAAGGTAATAAACAATTTGGCACCAATCACGAAACTTTTCGAAACTTTTGTTGAAAATTCTAAAACATTGTAAAGTTCGTCAATGCATCCCGTTAAATACGGTATCAAGATTATTGTTTTCGTAGATGCGCGAAATTTCTACATCAATAACCTACATCCTACATCAATAAATTTTCAACCACTTTATTTTAATTTGTTAATTCTTTACACTCTGTTTTTTCTTTACTATTTATTTCTGAATATAATCTGAAATAAATCACTATTAGTTCTTTTCCAATTTCATATTCATTTAACAACATTTCAAAAAGTTCTCTTCAATTCCTCTCAAAAAATAAACATTTTATAGTAACATAGTCCTATGGTGGGGTGGAGTCCTAAAGGACTCTTCAGCCGTAGTGAAGGCGAACTGTCTAGGGGTGACAACCCCGAATAATAAACCTCCCAAGCTAACAACTTGGGTAGTATCTTGAACAGCGGCTCGCCATTGTCCCACGAAGAATATTCTTCAACTCAGCATGAAGAAAAATTTCCCCAGGTGGTAACCAATCCACCGTCTCATATGTTGGCGTTATCGGACCTTCGGATTCTGGGGAGTCCGCACCAACATGCTTTAAGGATGAGTCGGAGCATCCTGAAACCACCGGACGTAAACTAAGACCAAGACGGCAAAGCTTCTTCGCAACTTTTATTGCCAACTCACTCCAACTCAAGTGGGTCAACTGAAACATTTGACTGATTCACTAACACGTCGCAACATAATACTAACAGCAGTACAGGAAACCAGATTTACGGACGAACATGCCTTCGAGTCCCAAGACTACAGAATCCTCAAAGGAAAAGTGGGTCAGCGGGTAATGAAGAGCGTACCCCACTTAGATACAGGATTTAAAATAAGTCATAGGATACTGAATTCAGTCACCGACTTTACCTCCCAGAGCAGTCATGTATCCATCCCTTCTCTCAAATGCGCAAACAAGGGCTACAGTATAGTCAATGTACATGCCCCAATCAACCAGGACAACAGACACAATCCCGACGGATATGATAAATTCTGGGAAGATATTATCTCTAAACTTTCAGACAGGCACACCGCCATACTGCTTGGTGACTTCAATGCTCAATTGGGAAGAGAGAAAAAATACAGAAATACGGTGGCCAATTATCCGCCGCATAAGCGAAAAAACCGCAACGGAGAACGATTGGTGGATCTGTGTAGGAAGCAGAAGAATTGGATTTCACCTAATACCAACCTAGGTGAATTCGATCTAGATTATGTGGCCATTTCAAGCAAATCTCAAAAGGAAATACCAAACGTGAAGGTACTAAGAAGCGCCAATCTGGAGTCTGAACCACTACCTCTCAAAGATCAAAATAAGACTCCAGCCTAGAAATACTAGATTACACAGAACCTCCAAAATTGTAAGATTTAACTTAGAGCGACTCAAGAATAGTCAAGAAGTAAGTAAGAGATTGGACAATACAGATCTAAACAGCTGGGACCAACTGAAGGAGACTCTTGTCAAGGCGGCCAATGAACTCGCCCCTTTCGCTAGAAGAAGGAAGCATATGTGGTGGACTGAAGACTGGGACAATGCAATAGCCCAAAGTCAGAGAGTCTGGGTGAAGTGGAATTCTAAAAAGCACAAGGAAAATTTTATACGTGAAAGCTATACTTGACAAACTTAAAGTAAATCAGAGAGCTATTGAGAGGAGAATACTTGAGATATCATTAAGAGATAGGAAAACAAATGAATGGATCAGGAGAAGAACAAAGGTTCATGATGTCGTGCGACGCGCCGCCGCTCAGAAATGGGACTGGGCGGGACACGTAGCAAGAGACCAGGATAAGTGGAGTGGCAAACTAATTCGATGGAGACCATGGAGCAACAAAAGGAGCATAGGAAGACCACAAATGAGATGGAGCGACGACTTGAAACGAGCGGCAGGACTGAACTGGTACCAGGAGGCACAAAATCGTGGCAACTGGCAAAATAAGAGAGAGGCTTATACCCAAAGGGTAGAAAACAGCTGAATTAAAAAAAAACCAACGAAAATTGGCATAAATTTTTGGAACAAAGAAAGGTTACAGCCAAGATAATTCGACCTTCACACAAAACCAACTAACCCAAATCGAAGAGTGCTTTGCTAAGAATAACTCCAGAGATTTCTTTGGAACCTTCAAGCAGACAATCAGAAAATACGCTCCGCCAAGCCTCCACTTCAGAGGCTCACAAAGCGAAGACTTCGACTATAAGCAAACCACACCAAACTCGGACTCACAGCCCCCTTAATTGGAAGAAGTTGGCCAGATCATTCAACTTCTTAAGAATAATTAGACAACTGGAGAGGATTCTATAGTTGCTGAATTGTGGAAAGGTGCTGGAAACAATGCCGCACGGCATCAGCAAGCAAAGCAAACCGAGATCATCTAGGACACCTAGTAAACAGAAATTATTACCAGATAGGCAATCTGCTCTGATCCATCCGCTTCACAAAAAAGGGAGATTTTTATGATCTAAACAACTACCGTGGGATTTTGCTCGTCCCGGTAACATACAAAATTCTCTCGAAGGCGTTACAAATAAGGGCAGGAAATCAGCCGGATAGTCAACTGGGAGAATATCAGGGGGCTTCAGGAAGACCCGATCCTGTGTTGAACAGATCCTCAATCTTAAAACTGTACTTGCATACTCCAAGATGAGAAACCGCAAGGTAGTCGTCACCTTTGTTGATTTGAGAAAGGCCTACTATTCCATTGATAGAGAAACGCTTAACAAAGTACTCCAGGAACTAGCACTAGACAACAAAATCCACAGACACATCCTAGAAACTTTGACCAACACCCATTCCAAGGTCAAATTTAGAGGCGAGTTCAGAAAGCTTCGAAATAAAAACTGGAGTGAGACAAGGAGATTGACTTTCCCCACTTCTCTTCAACTGTGTCCTTGAAAAGGTTATGAGAGAATGGCGCAAGAAACTGATCAATTTTGGTGCTCAGAGTGGTATCTACCTAGGACGTAAGAACGATGGACTGGTTGTATGTAAGATTTCATACATGGACTGGTCGATGTACTGGTTGTATATAAGATGACATGACACTGCGACAATGCAGGTAAATTGACTCCGAAAACAGGCTGCCAAAGTGGGTCAAGCAAACAGAGAGGTGTTACTAGAGCAGGGAAACTGATAAATTTAAGTTTCTCGGCGAATGGATTGAACCCAACTTATAATAAAAAGCATCATTATCCAAAAGTCAACAAAAATGAACTTGACCTATCGACTAACTAAGACCACTTACAACAAGTAATGCCTGTCATGCAACCTGAAACTTGAGAACTACATATCAGTCTTAAGACCAGAAGCCCTGTATGCCATGGAGAGCCTTTCCTTGAATCGAAGCGGTCTGGTAGAGAAATTGGAAATCAGAGAGAGGATAATCTTTAGGAAGATCCTAGGCCCGGTAAAGGAAGATGGGGATATCCGAAGACGGCATAACTCTGAGCTCTGCGAACATATTGAGATGCTCTCTGACTGTGCAAGGAAAAGAAGGGTAGCTTTCTATGGCCACGTTGCAAGATTGCCTCCAAACCGACTAACCAACCGTGTGTTCACCTTCTGACAAAACAAGAAAATTCATACTACTTGGTTGACAGAAACCGAGAAGGATATTAAGGAACTTGGAATAAGAGATTTCCAAAACAGACTGTGAGACGCACCCTGAAGGAAGTCCGTGGATTTCAGGAAGAACCCCGAAGAAAAGGTAGAAGAGAGAAAGGAGTTACACCGGCAGAAGATGCGACAATATTGGGAAAAGTCCAACAGTTGAACAAGCGTGGTCCAAAGTAGGCCTATTTGAAACAAGAATAAGAAGAAGAAAATAGTTCTACGGGTACTTTAACTAATTTTAAATTGAGTGTGTATAGATCATTTAGCGAAACTATTCATAAATTAATTTCTGTATTCTTTGTCTTGAATGATTCAGTTAATGTATACTTTTACCAGTGACCGTATACACCGACTGAGTTAACGCTTTGAATGTAACATACACATTTCGTTCACAATGTTATCATCAGTATATTAATTAGTGAATCTGAACCAGTCATACTGATGTTGTTATCATTGTTAACGAAATGTATACATACATTAAATAATATGACCTTTGAAGAAAAAACTGAAAGTATTTCATTTCTTAGGTGTAATCTATATATATATATATATATATATATATATATATATATATATATATATAATATATATATATATATATATATATATATATATATATATATATATATATATATATATAATATATATATATATATATATATATATATATATATATATATATATATATATATATATATATATGTAGGTGTAATCTACTATAAAATTATAAAGAATGTTTTTTTCTGTATTCATTAAATAATCTACATTATAAAATACACTATATCTAACGAATTGAATCAATTACATTCAAAGGTAGTGGAATTTAATAATTGATGTTCAACAAACATCAATCTTGAATTGCGACAAATCTCGATAAAATCAAAAACTCAAAAAAACAAAACTGGGCAAAATAAGGACTTTTCAGCTTTTAAGGACTTTTCAGTTTCCAACCCATTTTCAGTTTGTAGTTGACAAGCAACGCTATAAAATTCCCAACTCAAGATTTCTTGGGATCTAAGTAGAAATCTAATGCAAAACTTAGTGGTGGAACCATACCGAGTTAGTATGCAAAAAAACTAGCAATAGCTTATTTTGTAATATCTCAAATGAAAAAGTCTATGCATACCAGCACCTTGTTAACTTGTACTATGCTATTGTCTATTCACATATGTTATTTAATATTTTATTATAGGCTTATTCAAGCAATTTAAAGATTAATATTTAACTTAAAGCGTCGACAGTGCTGCAGAAATTGTTTTAGAAATAGAAAATTGCTAACTTTGCCTTCTATTTTCATTTATGTTACACTATGTCCTTTAGCATGCATAAATATAACACTAGGAATGGTAATTTAGTTCAATCGTTTTTCTACATTGGCGTTAAATTATTCAATAATCTACCATCAGAAATAATCACTTAAACATACAATAAGTTTAAAGAATCAATAAAAGAAAAATTAATAGCTGGTACATTTTATATAGTTAGTGAATGCCTCGAACAACATATTGTGTAAAGGACATAGTGGTTTTTGTGTAATGTAACTGTCGACGAGCGGCCTGTATATAGCATAGAAATTATGTAGAGCAAGCCATTTAAGGCTGCCGGACCTGATGGAATTTTCCCGGCAATGCTGCAGAAAGGGATCGAAACTGTACATACCACTGAATGGAAAGAGGCCAAGGTGATGTTCATCCCTAAGGGCGCATCCCTTGAGAGCGCAGGACTCAAGACCTGGCAATGTCCTACCGACCAATTAGTCTCACTTCCTTCCTCCTGAAAATAATGGAAAAAATTATGGACAATCACATACGGTGCGGACCTCTTAAAAGAAGTCCTCTTCAAGGGGAGGAAAGGTGCAAGCTGGTTTCAGAGAGGGACGGAGTACGGTAGAGCATTTAGTAACCCCGCGCTACAAATTAATCAAGAAACTAAGCAGAGGGAGCCTGTTTGCTCTTTTCATTGACCTGAAGGCGGCGTATGATTCGGTAGATCGAGGAAAGTTGGTAGAGTGCTTGGGAAAATAGGGTATCTCAGAGAGTGTGATAAGGAATGTAAGAGAGTTATATAAGGAAACTGTATGTAAGATTAGGGTGAATGGGTGTGAATCTGAGTACTTCGAAGTAAGAAAGGGTCTGAGGCAGGGATGTCCGTTGAGTCCCACACTTTTTAATCTCTACGTGGCTGACATGGAGAAAGTGCTGACAGATAGCTAGACCATCATGGAGGCGTGGCTATATGGAGAAGGAAAGTGTGGAGCTTAGCGTACACGGACGATATGGTAGTGTTCGCTAAAACCGCAGGAGAAATGATGGAGTTGATTGAAAGGCTGAGAGGTTATTTTGAAAAGAGAGAGCTAAATGTAAACGTGGGGAAAACTAAATGGATGCGTTTTAAAAGGGGGGGCAAATATAGGAAAGAACGTTTTGAATGGCTAGGAAAGGAAATTGAGGAGGTGCAAAAGTTTAGGTATTTAGGATATGTGTTTGGAACTGGGTGCAGTAATAGGGAGCATGTGGATTATGTGTAAAAAAAGCGGGGGTGGCGACAGAACGCATGTGGAAGGGGTGGAGATCTAGTTTTGAAGCAACTTTTAGGGCGGCGGAGGTAATATGGAAAGTGTGTGTGAGAAGTGTGTTGACATATAGTTCGGAAGTATGGGGGACTAGAGAGGAAGAGAAGATAGAGAGGGTTCAAGAAAACTTCTACAGGAAATTTCTGAAGTTGGACAAACCGACAGTAGACAAACAGGCTACTTAGTTCTGCAAGAGGTGAATGCCTACAAGGTGGCCGTTTTAGCGGTAATCAGGGTGATAAGGTACGAATGCCAGGTGAATGAATTGGGGGATGAAAGAATAATAAAAGAGGTATTTAGAATGTCGAATCGGGAGGGTGAAAGAGGGAAGAATGGGAATGCGTGGGGAATGAATAAAAGGAAATTATATGAAGGAGGAGGGATATCCGGCGAGGGACTAAAAAACCTTAAGAGGGAAGGGGCAAACTTGGTAGAAATGACAGATGAGCGATTAGTAAAGGTAGAGTTACAGGAACGCCAAGGCCAAATTACCAACAGTAGATTTTTCAAAGAATATGCAAAGGTGCTTGGTCGTTTATACTCAAGTCGATTATACTCAATATACCTATTTATACTCAAGTAAAGAGGCAGACACGCAGGTCATACTGGCAAGGTTTAGGTGTGGAAGTGAAGAGCGTGGTAGGAAATACTGGATGAGTGAAGAATATCGGAAGTGCACAGTTTGTGGGACTGGAGAGGATAGATGACAACATTGGATGGAAGAATGTATAAGGAATGAATGGAAGGAACAGGAGAAAAGGCTAGGACAGGAATGGAAGGAGTGCATGGATGAAAGGGGAACTGGTTTGGAATTGTTAAGGAGGGTCAGAAAGTGGAAAGAGCAAATAGGCAAAAAGGAAGAACCTATTCTTTTAGTATGTAACATGTAATATATGTATAGTATGCTAATGTATGTAGTTAGGTAAAATATTTTGTATTTTGTATATATGCCAATAAAAGGTTATAATAATTGTGATGGAACCAAAAACTTCTTTTCTTCGTTTGTAAAAGTTTCACCATTAGATCCTTTTCTACAGTAATTACCGCACATCATCTTCAAACCATACTTGGATGGTTTGTTTGGCATGTACATGACGAAATAAGAGCAACCTCTGAAAGCTATCAACATTTCATCATTAGTTACACATTCTCCGATGTTTTATAGGATTTGGCAGTTATTCACAAATATTCCAAATATGTTGGAAATCGCAACTAGCTTATCGCTCGGTTTTCTTTCTTTTCGGTCAGCCCCATCATCAAACCGCATATTAAGCATAATAACAGATTCAGAAACCTTTTCTGTGAAAGTACTGATCTAAAAATGTCTCTACCTGTCGCGTCAGTTGCAAATAGGTACTCACAACCTTCGTGGTTAGTCTTAAACACAGCTGTATACACAAGAAGAACAACGATCGTATGCAATTCTATCATATCTAAATCTCATAGTTCAGGACGATTTTCTCTGCTGTACTTTAATTTCAGTTCGCGAACTTTACATTTGTCAACTTCTGGGAAGATATCTGGAGTCATTATTTTCTTCCAAAGAGAACAGGGATCTCTTTCATCGTGTACATTCAACCTTGACTCGGGCATACGAGGTATAATGTTATGTTGAACAATAGTGCAATAGGCAAAAGATCCGTCAAACAGAGCTGTGCGAATACGCACAGCTCTGTTTGACGGATTTTTGCCCACATGAACCATTTTTTTGCATAGAAACATCTAGCTACTCGTGATAAAGGTACATTATCAATGTTACTTTCTGAAGACCGATGTTCTGACAAACTACAGGTATCTTACTTTAATGCACACTTCGTCTCACTGTCCACTGACTAATAGCCACTACTCCTATTTTACGAAGCTGTTGTTGTAGTTGAACAGCATTAAGGTGACGATTTCTCAATTTTTAATTTTTACACAATAAAGCGGTCATCCCGAAACGTTGTAAGTGTCCTTCCGCCTGTACCAGGTCATCTATAAAAAGATCCAGTCCCACCTATTAGGCTGAAACGCTCGTTGAGCCGAGACCTAGGCGTGTCATATCCAGTTATAGCGCAACAGCTCGCTGGTTAAGTTCCTTTTTCGATTAGAACAAAAACTTGGGCGGTTTTTTGCGATTTAGTATGCATTAAAGTTACTCTTGAGAACTAATCAGATTATGAAAAACGAATAATTTGCAAGAGGACTCTTTGCTTAATTGTGGAAAGGTGCTAGAAGCAATGCCGTGCGCAAGCTAACCGAGATCATCCAGGGCATCTGGGAAACAGAGAAATTACCACCAGATTGGAAATCGGCTCTGATCTATCCGCTTCACAAAAAGCAACGATAATGCTATATCTAAAAATACAATCGCTCCAGAATAAAATATCCGAAGTGGATTTGGAATTCGATTACTAGATGTTACAAAACCTTATTTCCTGTCCCTAACCGAAACCTGGTTGACAAGCGATAAGCTTTCAATACTCCATATACATTGTTATAAATTAATCTCCTTTTATTGAAGACCATTTTATGAAGAGCAAACTCCTTTGGTGGTGATGTTACCATATGGGCTAGAGTTTCTCCCGACTTAAATCCCATTGATGCTCAAAAATTGCCTTTAGAATCCCACTCAATAGAGAAACATATTGAGATATGTGCCATTTTGTGGAAAACAGTATTCTCCTACCACCTACAGGGTGCTTAGAAACTTTTATGCTCACATTAGATAATATCCTAGACAACCTTTTTACTAAATTCTCATCTATAATCATCGTTGCTGACTTTAACATCAATTTTGCTGAGAATTCCCGTGATAAACTAAATCTATTAAATATGATGGAATTGTTTGGGCTAGTGGAACTGGTAAATCAGTATACTAGAATCCCACGAACATCACACACAATAATAGACAATATTTTGGCAAACTATAGATACGGACTATCAACATCAGTCGAGGACTGTGTTTCGGACCATAGAGTCATTATTTTGACCAGTATAAGCAGTGAAACCAATAAGAAACAATATAGACTAACCAGGATCTTTTCCAAGGAAAATAAATTAGGCTTCGAGGAATGTCTAAAACTGGAAACATTGTCTGACGTATTTAATGCAGTTAGCTGCAATGACAAAACTTCAGCGTTAATAAATATTCTCCAACTGCACTACTATAATTGCTTCCCATTAACACACATCAATGTGTGCAACAAAAACAGCAAGAATTTCCAGATACAAGTTAAAAAACTTATTTGTCTTACAAAAAAAGTTTCCAATATTAAGAAATCTATATTTAAAAAGGAAGAGAAATCATATCCAAATGAACAATTTTCGAAGAATTTTCTATCAAAAAATGATGAATAAGTCGGACAATAAACAAAAAACTGCTTGGACAATTATCAACAAGGTAACAAACAAAATCTCTCGACACGAAATACCAGGCATTAGATTGAATCACTGCACTCTCCATGACCCCGATAAAATTGCCACGGAATTTAATAGCTTTTTTGCAAGATCCCCAGAAAAAAATTTCCAGAATAATACACCTACCACTATTTCCACGAACCACGTCCCCTTTATAGAAGAAACTATTTATTTGGACGAATATAGTGAATCTGAGCTATTAAATTTGATCGCCAAAAAATTAAAAAATAAAAATTTGTATGGACCTGATGGACTGTCCTGTCGTCTAATCAAAGACAACTTGCAATATTTGGGTAAACCTCTAGAAAACATTGTAAACTGTTCCTTCGATTCTTTAATTCCCACAAATACTGAAAGTAGCTTCTACAATTGCTATCCACAAAAAGGGAGAAACGACTACAATAAGTAATTTTAGACCGATTACGCAATTATCCGTCTTTTCTAAAATATTAGAATACTGCTTCCTGCAAAGACCTCTATCCTTTTTGGTAAAACATAGAATTATTCCACGAGAACAGCATGGCTTCCAAACAGGCAAATCCACAAACACAGCCATTCTTGAGCTATATAATAAAATATTAGCAGAAATCGACAAGGTCAAAATCCCAATGGGCATCTTCTGGCACGATCTGAGCAAGGCCTTTGTTTGTGTAAATCATACTCAATTAATTAACAAGATCTATATATATGGTATAAGGGGAAAGGCTGGAAACTGGCTACAGACTTTCTTGAAAGACAGAACCCAATATGTAAAGATATCTTCAAACCTTAAATCTAGCATCTCGCCTAAAATACCTTTGAAAACAGGTGTTCCTCAAGAAAGTGTGCTTTCGCCGACCCTGTTTCTACTCTACTTAGCAGATCTAGTTCCATATATACATGGCAAATTCTGCACCCTGTATACAGATGACTCTAGCTTTCTTTTAACTGAATGCAACTTAATAGCTGGCCTGCAAGAGGCAAATAACCTCCTCAAATCTTTAAACTCTTGGTTCTCAGCTAATAAACTATTCCTCAACTTGGAGAAAACTGAATTTGTCGTATTCCAACCACACAGAGCTAAGTATATAGAGGATATATCATTAAGATTTGATAATATGCCTTTAAAAGGAGCGAGATACACTACATTTATTGGGCTAAACGTACAAGAAAACTTATCATGGCACAATCAAATCGAAGAGTTATGCAAGTCTCTAAAGAAAAAAGAATACTGCCATCGCCAGCTGAGAAAATTCCTTGACATCCCCGATCTAATAAACTATTATAACGCAGAAATTCAATCTAAACTATGGAATAATAGTGTGGGGTACATCACCGGAACTGGAAAGGGTCTTAAAAACACAAAAGGGGATAATTCGGTTACTCTTAAAGCTCCAAACATATGTCTCATGCAAGCAGTACTTCGTGCGATTGAAAATATTAACTGTCCTTGGCCTATACATTATGGAAACAAGCAGTCACATCCATAAAATCAAACATACCCTGCCCAAAAATATGGAGAAGCGCAACTATCCCACCAGGGCACACAATAGACTGTGCACTCCTAGATGTAGATTGACGATATGCAGCAAGGGCTAAAATATTAATGGAATCCTCCTCTACAATAAACTTCCAACCAGCCTCACCGAAGAGAAGTCCTACAAACAATTTAGAAGAAAATTTAGAGAAATACTTTTCTCTACAAGTATATATATATATATATATATATATATATATATATATATATATATATATATATATATGTATATATATATATATATAATAATAAACTATCACGATTTTGAAGATTTACTTCAATCACTTTAAAGAACCCATATGTATTATATTATTTAAGGGAGATTTTACTGATCTAAACAACTACTGTTGAATTTCTCTCGTCCCAATAACATACAAGATTCTCTCCAAGGTGTTACAAACAAGGGCAGAAAATCAGCTGGATAGTCAACTGGGAGAATACCAGGGCGGCTTCAGGAAGACCCGATGCTGTGTTGGACAGATGCTCAATCTTAAAACTGTACTTGCATACTCCAAGATGAGAAACCGAAAGGTGGTTTGTTGATATTTGATAGAGAAACGCTTAACAAAGTGCTACAGGAACTAGGGCTAGACAACAAAACCCGCAGACTCATCCAAGATACCTTGACCAACACCCATTCCAAAATAAAATTTGGAAATGAAACATAAACTGGACTGAGACAAGGAAATGGACTTTCCCAACTTCTCCTCAACTGTGTCCTTGAAGAGGTTATGAGAGAATTGCATAAGGAACTGATCAACGTGGGTGTTCATAGTGGTATCTACCTAGGACGTGAGAACGATGGACTGGTTGTACATTGCCTGGCCGTTGCAGATGACATGGCACTGATTGCTGATTCTCTTGAGATGGCAAAAATGCAGGTAAACTTCCTTAGGAAACAGGTTGCCAAAGTGGGTCTGGAGTCAAGTGTCACTGGAGAAAATAGATTTGTTCCCCATAATCAAAGAAGCAAACAGAGAGATGTTACTAGAGCAGGGAAACATCAAGAGAACTGAGAAATTTAAGTATCTCGGCGAGCAAATTGAACCCATTCATCAAAAAGAGCATCATTATCCATGAGAGTTATTTATTTAGAGAGTTATTACATTATCCAAGTTAGATCTAGCCTATGGACTGACTAAGAACACCTACAATAAGAAATGCCTGTCACGCAACCTGAAACTTAAACACTACACATCAGTCTTACGACCAGAAGCCCTGTATGCCATGTGTCTTTCCTTGAACTGAAGAGGTCTGGTAGAGAAATTGAAAATCAGAGAGAGGAGAATCTCCAGGAAGATCCTAGGCCCGGTAAAGGCAGATGGGGAATTCCGAAGGCGATATAACTCTGAGCTCAACCAAGATATTGAGAGGCTGTCTGACTGTGCAAGGAAAAGAAGGGTAGCTTTCTATAGCCTTGTTGCAAGATTTCGTCCAAACCGACTAACCAACCGTCTGGTTACCATCTGGCAAAACAAGAAGATTCGTACTACTTGGTTGAGAGAAACCGAGAAGGATATTAAAGAACTGGGTATAACAGATCTCCAAAACAGACAGTCTGTGAGACGCACCCTGAAGGAAGTCCGTGGAATGCAGGAAAAATCCCGAAAGAAAGGTACACCCTGAACAGAAGAGAGAAAGGAGTTACAACGACAGAAGATGCGACAGTACTGGGCAAAGATCAACGCCCAACAGTTGAACAATTGTTATCCAAAGTAGGCCTATTCGTAACAAGAAGAAGAAGAAGAATGCAAATTTAAATTACAATATTTTAGAAATTTCCATTATAACCGCCACATAAATACGTTCGTTTATATATATATATATATATATATATATATATATATGTGTGTGTGTGTGTGTGTTGTATTGTTTTCTCAGGGATTCCGCGTTGATGCTGAGGGTTGGCTCTGAAAAGAACCGGATTCTCGACGTTTCGGCGAACTAACATACGCCATTCTCAAGAGATATATGCGTCCGTGCGGGTCAACCGTTAGACGCATACTGTATGCATACTGTATGCGTCATACTGAATGCGTCATATAAGTACGCGTCTAACGGTTGACCCGCACGGACGCATATATCTCTTGAGAATGGCGTATGTTAGTTCGCCGAAACGTCGAGAATCCGGTTCTTTTCAGAGCCAACCCTCAGCATCAACGCGGAATCCCCGAGAAAACAATACAACAAAGGTATCTATCCGCGAAAACCTCAAATACAACATATATGTATATATATATATATATATATATATATATATATATATAAATATATATATATATATATATATATATATATATATATATATATATATATATATAATTTAGGATGGGGTTTGTCATATTTTTAGGAATGGTGATTGATGGAGGAATTCTGTTTGTTTATTGAGTCAATCATTTGAGCTGTTATTCATGGTTTTCCAGATTTCTAAGGAATCGAAAAGGTCGAATTTTAATCCTTTTTCCTGGATGTGTAGTATTCTTGACTGTTTTGTTTGCTGAAATATAGCAGTGTCCAGTTTTTATTAGGTGATTAGCAAACGTAGATTATTTTCCAGGCGTTTAACTCTTAATAAATTGTCGTTTAATCGGTATATTTCTATATTTCGTCTCATAAATGGTTTATAAAAAAGTAGATTCTAAAGTTTACAGTGTACATTTGTAAAGCGGTAAAGTGAATAAAGTTTATTATTATTATTATTTACAAGAATTTCAAAGGTTTCTAATAAATGTAGGCTAATCTATTCATTTGAATCTTTTTGATCCTTTCATTTGTTCCTTTTTAAAACATTCACAATTCAGAGAGAATACAAAATAATAACATAATTCTAGATGATTACCTTCTTTATATAACACAACATAGATAATAGATTCGAAACCGTGTTACATAACAGTCAGGTATAAATGTTTCTGTGAGGTATTCGTATTATGCGGCGCTCTCTCCAGTATATTTACAAAAGGTGGTTAGTCGCTGCTTAAAATGCCCCACGGTTTCTTTATTTATTTACACAGTATTCCATTTAAGTGGGCGAAGTTTAACCCATTACGGCTCCATTGTACTTAACCCAGCACTAATTACTATTACTGCAATTTGTTTGTTAATAATAAAACGTGAGCAGGTATTGAAATAGCCAAAAGGATAATATTAAAATATATAATAAAGGGAATATATGGAACGTTATTATTTTCTTAATCTATTTGTAGACTTAAGCGAACATACACTTTTAAATGAATATTATTTCCTGGCTGAGATTTGCCCGCGTTGAGATGTCCTATGTAACCCTGTCCTAAAACATTGTTTATTATAATATTCTTCATTTTCATTCAGTCGGTTAAAAACTGTTTTTTTTTCAATTTTTGTTTTTTTTGTTTTGTTTGTTATATGTCAATATTTCTTATGATATCTATTTTTATAAGAAGATAATTACAGTTTTTTGCTTTTTTTAAATATTTACCAATATCTCAGCAATAAAAAAATATACATCCCTTTATAATTTTCACCTCGTGTATTATTCCATACATATTTATAATCAACGGAGGATAACCAGCGTGAAACACATATTTGCAATTTCGGAAAACACCAGTTTTAGCCGAATACTAAACATTCTCCCTGTTGTTTCCCCTTTTTTTCGGGTCTAACACTCTCCCGTTTCGTGTGTGTATATAAAAAAATGTAAACATAAAATTCGACATCAAAACAAAATAAAAACAAAACTGTAGACTGCACAGCGTTATCTCAGGCAAAAAATAACACCCACCGTTCGTTCCATCCCCAATGCATTTAAAAACGAAATCAGTTCCACTATTCTTCCAACTCTTGTTACTTGTATACAAATTTGGATTTTTTAATGAAAATTCGTTTTAAGTTTCAGAGACTACGTTACAAAACAAAATATAAATCCAGGCCCTACACAAACCCAATCTAGAAAAACATTATTTTGATGAAACAAATAAATGGATGTTGCATAGATGCTAATTACTCATATTTCTCTCATCGGTGGATATGAAGTAACCGTTACTCTTTCCACCATTATACTTAACCATTATTTGTAAGTGATTGTATAGGATTATATAGAATAAGTGTGTATTCAGCGATATAGAAGAGAACATTATAATTCGTATTAGTACACAGAATAAATAAACCAAGGGGTGTAGTGTATCTGTAAAGGATAGTACCTCAGTACCCTTATCGGACGATCCTCTCGAGGATGATGTGGGACTTTGGTTCCCAACAGATATGAAACTCTCACTTATGGCTCCTGGAAGCTGTCCAACAAGAGGACATCGTATTTATTTATAAATGTGTAATACATAGCCGGCTCTCCACATTCGCACTGAGCCGACCTACAAAAGGACAGCGGCCACACCCCGGCAAACTGCATCGTCCTGCAGACCAAACTAATTGAGGGGGTTAGAGGAGGCAATCTGACTCTGGCTCCTTCAATCGGACCTGATCAAGGAGAGGAACATATCCTATATGCGGTGGCGGAAGATTCTACCAAAGAGTAGTAAAACGGCTGCGTATAAAATCCTCGGAAGCAGGACTACTCTCCACCAGTGTTCCCTCTAATTTTTAATATTTAAAATATAAAAAAAATAAAATAAAATAAAATAAAATTTTGTTTTAAATTTAAAATATAAAAAAATTGTGCGGCAATTAAAAAAGCGCACATAATAAAAAAAAACGTATGCGGTCAGGGAATCCCCGCCCGGAACGAAGTTCCTCGCGCATTTAAGAATCATACAACTTCTCTTTTTGAATTAATATTAACCCTTTGCACTCCGTTGTCGCCGCTATGGCGACAACACAAGGTATATATTGATAGGTCATATTAAAAATCGTTAAGAGTGCAAAGGGTTAAACTAATGAAAGTGTTCTTTCGATGATTATAAAGATTCAGGTTCAACACATTTCTCCTTTGATTTAAATTTATCTCTGTATATTTGAACATGCTGAATTGTTTCGAATTTGTAGTTTGAAAAATTTCTTTTTCTCTGTCAATACTCTTTTTGACGCCGTGTGTGTGATTTCACTATTGTCTATCTATAATGTATATGTCACGGCTCCTCTGCTCAACCAAGCGTCCAGTCCGGCGTCGCTTCCCTATCCTCAACTTCCACGCTGAGTCCTTTGCAATCAATAGCCAGTCCAGCTCCGTCTCAACCTCCGACCCCCACACTGGTAACCTTAACCCCTCGCCCGATCCCATCCATGGTAAGGACGGATGCCCCCGGCAAAGACAAAAACCGCATGAAACCCAAATCGAAAACAAGAACAATAAAATTCCACGAGTACAAAGTTCGGGATCAGCAGAGGAAGATTAAGGAGTTACAGAGGGAGTTAACGCTATCCCAGATGAAGCTGCAAGCTGCCACCAGGACTGAGCCCAAAGAGGAGTGTTTGGCGTTGAAGAAGCATCTCTAAGCTAAGCAGCAACAGCAGTCGATGGTCATACAGATGCAGCAGATATTGCAAAACGAGGAACAGGCGAAGATCCAGCAGGAACAACACGTGATGTTTCAGAATCAAAAGAATTTAAACGGGAACTTGGTGTTGAATCGGAACGGCGCCCTTTTGGTTTTGAACCATTTGGTGCAAGGGAGGAACAAGCTAAAGAATAAATAACACGCGATTCGCCCGCCTTGCGGAACTTTATTAACTCGATAGTGGTCGAAGCGGCGGAAGAAAAACCTCCGCCGCCAATTTACGAAGAAGCTATTGAAAAGTCGAAGAGTATAAAGAGTCAAACTGTCGACGACGTGCTTGAGATTTTAAAAATTAACTGGGAAAGTGCGGCTCAAGATGCTTTAACTCCAAACTCTGTTAAAGCATAACCGCTTTACCTAATTAACGAAACGCCAGAATCGGCTCTTGGATCTGTTAAACACTTTGGATATGCTTGAGACGATGGACATCACGCAACTCATCGAGCTCGGCGCACATTCTCAGACCAACAACAACTACATCGTGCCCATGGACACCGACGACTGGCTGGAATCGCTGCTGCCTTCCGAAATCAACGTCAACAACAACCAAGATCTCGGCTACGACGCCCTGATAGGCATCGCCTTCGACCCCTTCTGCCTCAACGACTTTCGCAACCCCATCGAACTCTCCTGGGGAGACAAAGTCGTTTTCGCAGCGTAATCACAAAACTAAAGTTTTTGTCGTCGAATATTTAGACTGTATCTATTTTATTGGCTACTATGAAAGACGAGTGAACTAAGTACTTAACATAAAGCCTATCGTCCACATGGATAAAGGATTTGCGAAAATATCAGTTATATATGGCAGATGACGTATGTGGTTGAGTATTTGATTTAGGTCAGGGGTGTCCAAACTGCGGTCGCAAGACAAGTTGCAGTGCGGCTTAAAATAGAACGGTTAATTTAATGAACAAATTCAAACTGACCCATATGCTTACAAGTTGCAATGCGGTCCAAAATTTAGTAAATAATTGACCAAATTTGAACAAATTGTCAAACTGGGGCAAGATAAGTTGAAATGCGGCCCGAAACAAAAGCGTCAATTTGATTGAATGAAAAAAATTGTCGGTTTTGTTTAGGGCCGCATTGGAACTTGTCTTGTGGCCCGCGGGCCGCAAGACAAGCTGTGTCCAGAACAATGTTAGCTATGCGGATCGCAAACCTTCGAAAGAAGAGGGCGTCATAAGAAGAAGAAGTTCTCTCCTCGGGCGTCCAAATTTTGCGAAAATTCGCTCGGTATTGCCAAATGGTGTATCGCGAACGGAAGCTGTTACCAAATGTAATTTATATATTTACACTTTCAGACAAACTTAGAAATTTTCCATTCACTTGATAAATACTGATTTTAAGGAAATATATTTTCTCGTATTTCGGTCATGAAGTTCTTAAAAGTGTCACATTTGGCGCTAGTGCTGTTGCGCTCGGAGCCAATACTGTTCGCGTTTAACAGATTTATCTGAAAGTAAAGTAAAATTATATTTTAAAGACAATTTTTCAATTTCCGCTAGACCATAATGAAATTAAGGTCATCCATCCATCAAATTATATACAATCTACTACTTCATCCGTGGGAAACCTTTCTTCCAAATGTTTATATAATAAATTAATGTGTTTAACATATCATCTGTTTTTATAGTTATATTTAAATCATTTTAAAAGCACGCAAATTAATTAATTTTTAAATTTTTTGTTCCATGCTATGTTTCCAAGATATTTTTGCTTAATTTTTGCATGAACAAATTGAAAAGCATCTATGGGTGTTAATTTTCGGCGTTGAAAAATTTGACACAAAGCACTGAGTTTTTATAAAATAATAATTTAAGTATGAAAATATGCCATTTTAATTTCATTTATTATTTCAGTTTTTACATCAGTATTCACCACTTCCAAAAATGAATATGCTTGATAAAGCATAGTTATTACTACTCCAACTTTCTGGAATATGGACGTATTTTGCCATGTGGTTATTTAGATATGTTCAGTTTAATTGCCAATAATATATTAATAATTACAATTTTTTTTATATGAATTTAATATGCAGGTGCAATTTTATTTTCTGCAGGAAAAAAAAATATGCGCGCGAATATTTTTCATGTGCGCCATGTTTAAAATCTATGTGCGCGCGCACACGCGCACAACTTAGAGGGAACACTGCTCTCCACCAGTGACATATGAGTAACATACTTATTATGAAAATTCGTTTTGAGTTTCAGAGAATACGTTACAAAACAAAATAAAAATCCAGGCCCTACACAAACCCAATCTAGAAAAACATTATTTTGATGAAACAAATAAATGGATGTTGCATAGATGCTAAGTACTCATATTTCTGTCATCGGTGGGTGTGAAGTAACCGCCACTCTTTCCACCCTTATACTTAACCATTATTTGTAAGTGATTGTATAGGACTAGAATAAGTGTGTATTCAGCGATATAGAAGAGAACATTATAATTCGTATTAGTACACAAAATTAATAAACCAAGGGGTGTAGGGATATTACCTCAGTACCCTTATCGGACGATCCTCTCGAGGATGACGTGGGACTTTGGTTCCCAACAGATATGCCACTATCACTTATGGCTCCTAGAAGCTGTCCAACAAGAGGATATCGTATTTATTTTTAAATGTGTAATACATAGCCGGCTCTCCGCTTTTGCACTGAGCCGACCAACAAGAGGACAGCGGCCACACCCCGGTAAACTGCATCGTCCTGCAGACCAAACTAAGTGAGGGGGTTGGAGAAGGCAATCTGACACCCGACTCCGGCTCCTTCAACCGGACCTGATCAAGGTGAGGACCAGATCCTATATGCGGCGGCGGAAGATTCTACCAAACAGTAGTACAACAGCTGCGTATAAAATCCTCGGAAGAAGCACTACTCTTCACCAGTGACATATGAGTGACATACTCAGCATGGAAGTAGGTAACTGGATAGAGTCGGATCATTTCCCGCTGGAAGTAACGGTAAAAGGAAAAACGGTTATTAGAAGGCAGACGGAGAAGCAGAAAACAGTAGCGATATGGAATAAAGAGGCGGTACAAATATTTAAGGGCAATCTGGAAAACTGACGGCTAGAATCAATAAATAGCCCAGAACAACTGGCATCTAAAGTCCATGAGGCGATAGTATGGAAAAATGTCAGGAGTGATCATAATAACAGCGCATGGGTTGATAAATAATATATTTACAAAAAAAAGAGTTGAGAGAGGATGTCAAGAGCTGGAGACAGAGCGGAGGAATACCAGGTAGATTGAAAAATTTGATGGACCAAATGAAAGAACTTGCGAAGAACAAAAAAGGGACGTGGCAACTAAAACAAATAGAGGAGGCATGGAAGCTCAATAGTAAAAGAGAAATATAGAAGTTTATTGCCAAAAATTTGGAAAATGCAACCCGGAAAGTTAATGAAATAAAGATGGAAAGATGGAAAGCACATTTTATGCAGTTGCTGGACGGAAAAGAAGATAAGCGAGCAGAGGAGACAGTGGAAGAGGACGAAAAAGAAGAAGAAGGCCATCGACCAGAAATTATGTGGGAGGAAATAGAGCAAGTTCTGTGTGGGCCAAAAAGAAGAAAAGCGACTGGTCCGGATGGAATCCCGTGGAAACTAGCGTGGACACTAGCGCCGGTGTCAATACAGAAAAAAACTCCACGAAATATACAACAAGATTTTCAAATCTTGAGGGAGGGAAGGGGACATACCGTACCAATTTTCAAAGCAGAAAATATGGGAGAAGCAGAAAATTAAAGAGGCACCACGCTGATGGATAGATCATATAAGATATATGCAAAAGCAGTAGAGATGAAAGTTCAGGAAGAAATTGAGGAAAAGGAAGTGATTCCGAAGGACCAGGGGGGGTTAGAAAAGGAAGGGGAACAACGGACCAGCTGGTTACCTTAAAATACGTAATAGAGCAAGAGCTGGCACAGCAAGGTGGAAAGGTGTATGCTGTATTCATAAATCTTAAAGTGACACAGTAAACCGAAAGATGCTATTGGAAATGATGAGAGCAAAAGGGATTAGCGGGTGGCTAGTGAAGGCGGTTCTATCTATACGGCAAGACAAGCTGCAGAGTAAGAATAAGTGAAAAAAAATCCGAAAGATTCTGGGTTAGGAAAGGGCTAAAGCAAGGGTGTCCACTTAGCCCTGCCCTATTTAATGTTTTTATATCGGACAGAAAAGATTTTAAAGAATGGGCAGGCAGGAGGAGTGGTAATAGGTAGGATGAAAGTGAGCTCTCTAGCTCACGCGGATGACATAGTTCCTTTAGCAAGAACAAAAGGGGAAATGAAAGAGATGATTGGAAGGAATAAAAGAAAGATTTTTTTTTTTTGAGAAAATAATGTTGTGTGAATGTAGAGAAGACTAAGTGGCTGGTGTTTAGAAAGAAAGTTGGTAAGAAAGAGGAAAGCTTGATGTGGGGGAAAGAGGCTATAGAGAAGGTTATCATATTCAAATACTTAAGATTTATGTTTGCTAGTAATGGGTCCAATAATGAGCACATTAAGTTCATATGTAAGAAAGCATGAGTGACTGCTAACAGGTTTAGGAATGCTTGGAAAGATAAATTTCAAGAGAGTTTCGTGGCAAAAATGACACTGTGGAAAGCGTGTATTCGGAGTATTTCGTTGTATGAAGCGGAAATATGGGGTATGAACGAGATAGAACAAGTAGAAAAGGTACAACTTCAGTTTATAAAAAGGGCGTTGAAACTAGACAGGAGTACGTCAGGGTACCTTGTGCTACAAGAAGCCAATCTGAATAAAGTTGCAGTAAAAGCATCAGTGAGAGAAGCAAGATACGAAAGGAAAGTGTATAGGTTATGGAATGAAAGAATAGTGAAAGAGGTGTTCAATAGTTTAAGGAAGAAAGGTGTCGGAGGGATTAGGCTAACAAAATGGGGAAGTAAATAAAAAAAAAAGGTATGAACGAGTAGGGTGGTCGGAAGAGGAGGTAGCAAAGATGAAAGGGGAAGGAGTAAAGTGTTAAAAATTGTTGGGTTAAAGGAGTAGGGAGATAGAGCTGCAGATAAGACAATGCCGTATAGACGAAAGCGGGCACAATAAGGAGTACAACAAGGTACAAGTATACGGCAGACTCCCTTTGTACCCAAGCAGAGGGTCCGCGGTAGCCAATATAAAACTAGCCAGGTTTCGGAGCGGCAACGAAGAAAAGCGAAGAAGGTACTGGTTAAAGGAAAGGGAGAATGTGTGTACCATATGCGGAGAGGGTACTAACAGGTGAGCACATTGGATAGAAGAGTGCAAAGGGCTAACATAGGAAGAACATGGACGATTCAGATAGCGGG
Organism: Phosphuga atrata; assembly: GCA_944588485.1. Classification (NCBI taxonomy): domain Eukaryota; kingdom Metazoa; phylum Arthropoda; class Insecta; order Coleoptera; family Silphidae; genus Phosphuga; species Phosphuga atrata. The sequence goes on from OX155901.1 coordinate 13,403,087, forward strand.
TGGCCCATAATGCGGGAAATTTTAGAGCGGAAGAGAGTGATTGTGGAAAGAGGGCGAAGAATTTTTAATTTTTTTTTGTTTCTTTAAAGTGCAGTTTTTAAGTTTGAGTATTTGGGGTGTTTTTGGGTCGGGTTGTTAGTTATGTTCTGTTTTTTGTTCTTTTTTTTTATTTTTTTTATTTTTTTTTGTTTTTTTTTTGTTTTGTTTTTGTTTTGTTTTGTTGTATTGTTATAGTAATTGTTGTAAATATACTCTCCACCACCAACCAGGACCGACCAGCGTGGTGGTTTAAAGCAAATTTAAGGAAAATGGGCGAGATTAATACACCAAGTTACAGAGAACTAAACAAAAGGACATCAAACGAAATAAGAAATGACATTCAAAAATATAAAGTTTAGATAGTCGCGGATACAATTGAAAGAAACAAAAGCACGAAAGTAATGAACAGACAGTTATCAAATCGTAAACGCGAAATACACAAACTGAGAAACGAAACAGGATAAGTAACAACAGACAGAGGCGAAATCCTAAAAATAATGGAGGACTTCTATCGCGAACTATATACTAGCAGAAAATTTGAATAATAATAGAACGATAGAAACGATAATAGAAGACGTGATAGAGAATTAGTAACAAATCTATGCTCCGAAGAATTAACGAATATCACAACTACCGAAATAGAACAAGCACTATCAGTAATGAAAAATAACAAGGCGCCGGGAGAGGACGGCCTAGTTATAGAAGTCGTGAAAATGGGAGGCGAAAAATTGATACTATTAGGGCAGGCATTGTTCAATTAATACCTCGAAAACAGTGTTACCCCAGCACAGTGGAACAATGCAATAATGGTATTAACATACAAATAGGGAGACGCTACTTGCTTAGAAAATTATAGACCGATTAGCCTGTTGACACATTTGTATAAGCTCTTCACAAAAATAATTACCAAAAGAATAACAACAAGATTCGACTTCTCGCAACCAAGGGAACAAGCCGGCTTTCGAGCTGATTTTGGCACTAATGATCATCTGCAAGTAATTAAGACCCTGATTGGGAAAAGTGTCGAATATAATTTGACGCTTCCACTCACATTTATAGACTACGAGAACGCCTTCGACTCCATAGCGTTATGGGCCATTATGAAGGCATTATCGGAAAGTAGAATTGACGATAGATACGCAAATCTAATAAATAACATATATGCAAACGTCACATCAAAAGTTAGACTACACACAGAAACCTTCAGTATCGAAAGGGGCGTCAGATAAGATGACGCGCTGTCCCCAAAACTCTAGAAAGCATTATTATAGAACTCGATTGGGACGATAAGGGCATAAATATACAAGGAGAAAGGTTCAATCATCTACAATACGCAGATGATATTGTGATAATTACTGATAACCTCAAAGATGCCAAAGAAATGTTAGAACATCTCAAACATGCCTCAGAAAAAGTTGGGCTAAAAATGAATATGTCAAAAACTAAAATTATTATGAACCTCGTCTTGGGCGAGACAATAATGATCGACAATGCAACACGTGATAAAGTTGACGCATGCAAATACCTTGGACATACCATCAAAATTGGCAGAGATAATAAGACATTAGAAATTCCCAGAAGGATAGGCTTAGGACAGGCGGCCTTTGTGAAATTAAGACACATAATAGGAGGTCAATATCCAACATATTTAAAGCGAAAAGTCTACGATCAATGCGTGTTGCCTGTTAAAACCTATGGAGTCGAAACTTTAACGTTAACCTAGAAGACAGTGTATAAACTACAAATTGCCCAAAGGACAATGGAACGATCGATGGAAGGGGTGACTAGAAAGGACAGGAAGACAAATGAACTGTTAAGACAAACAACAGGAGTTACAGACATAGTATAATGCATAACCAATTTAAAATGGAACTAGGCAGGGCATCTCGCAAGAACCACTGACGACAGGTGGATAAAGAAAATATTGACATGCATACCCTGGGAGTCTTAAAGAAGCAGACCTCCAACTTTTACAAGATGGTCTTACAATATTAGACGCGTAGCTAGAAATTGGATCAACTTGGCACAGGTCAGAAGAAAGTGGAAGAACGAAAGGGAGACCTATCGTTGGCTTGGAACTACAAGGTTCTATGTTACAATTTTGACACTATTGGAGTTATTGGGACCACAACGTTTTATGTGTGAGATAGTACCTCCTGACCAACTTTCACAACTCCACTTCTAATAGCAAAAGAATTATGTTCACTGTTACAAAGTTGTTTGTCGCGAAATTTTCTTAATTAGTTTACAAAGTTATAAGTACAACATGGAACATGGAAAAATGTTCAGTTAATATGATGGTAGCAAAAGGTTCTATCTTAGCACATAGAACTTTGTGACTGCTCAATATACTGGGAGTTATTATCCTAGCACAGTACATGGAACTAAGTAACTTTTACGTTGCAGAGTAATATAGTGTGATAAAAACGTTATAAATAACATAATTATAGTGCAAAATGAGTGATAACCTACACGATAAAGTTGATGAAGATTTTTTTTATGAAGGCGGATACGATTCTGATAAAGATCGTGAATATATTCTCGATAATCAAGATTTCAGGTAATTTAGAAAAAAATGATGTTATGTTTTGTGTTAAACTTCTTTTCTTAAAATAATTTAGTAAAAGCGACGAGGACTCGATGATGGACCTTACCCTCGACGAAGAGGAAAAGAAACTTACTCGAAAAAAGCAGAGATTTACGAAAATGTGGAAAAAGAATGAAAGAAAAGAAAAATGAGAAAAGGGTGAAGAACATATTTCTTCTAGAAAGAAAATTGTTCCAGCCAAAGCAGTTAGGGATTTAAAAGATTGTACGAATTGCATTCACAAATGTGACTCAATAATTACAAAGACCGAAAGACAAGAGATCTTCAATGAGTTTTACAGACTTGATAATTTTGCAAAACAAATGTTTTTCACTGCAAATTGTTCAGTTTTTACGCCCGATAGACGAAGAAATGGGAAAACGAATGAAAATTCGAAGAAGAAAAATACAATCCAATATTGTTTTACTGTTCACGGGAGAAAAGTCCAGGTTTGTAAGAAGTACTTCCTGGGAACATTGGCTATTAGCCAAAAAACTATTTACAATGCACTTCAAAATAGAAATTCGAACACGAATACTCCAAGTAGAAACAAACAAAGAAAGTACACAAGGAACACAATATCTGAAGAAATGATTCAAGCAGTCATGGACCACATCAACTCCTTCAGCCGGGTAGAGTCGCATTACGATCATGCAGATAGCCGCAGGGAATATCTCGAAAGTGGGTTATCTGATTTGTTAAAATGTATGAATTATACGTAGAACGAATGATAGAAAACAATCGTCCAATGGTAAAGCAGTCACTATATCGCAGTATTTTTTGCAACAATTTCAATATCTATTTTCATAGACCGAAGAAAGACAGGTGTAATACTTTTGAGCTTGACAAATTGGAAACGGCCGAAGAAAGGGAATAATCAACTGAGGAAAAGTATCTAGTATACGTTAAACAGAAAAAGGCTGCAAGAAATGATAGAAATGGCGATAGAGAAGATAAGACCAAAGCAGTAGTGACGTTTGATCTGCAGAACGTACTATCGTGTCCAAGAGCTGAGGTATCTTGTTTTTACTATGAAAGTAAATTGTCAGTTTATAATCTGACCGCTCATTTTTCTATTACTGGCCAAGTATACTGTGCTTTGTGGTCGGAAATTTTGATGGGCAGGAAAGGCAACGATATTGCGAGTGCCCTTGTGAAAATTGTGTGTCAAATTTTAAAAGATCATCCAGATATAAAGAAATTTATTTTATGGAGTGACAGTTGCGTTCCGCAAAACAGAAATTCTATCATGTCTTATGCACTTGGTCATTTCATGGTGCAAAGTGGAGTCGAAATCATCACCATGAAATATTCAGCCCCCGGACATTCTTGTGTACAAGAGATTCATACTCAGCAAGGTTGAGTACTACTCACCTGTCTCTCTTCTGCGAATTTTGCTCATGGTAAACAGGCGCAAACCATTTAAAATTATTCAGATGACATGTTCTGATTTCTTCAATTAGCAAACGATGGCGTCGACTTCTTATGATTACTCTAATGTTCCATATACAAAGATTTCAGTTTTAAAATTCAAACGGGGGCTTCTGAGTGTAAACTTCAAAAAAAGCCATGACGACCACGACTACACCCTGATTAATATAAAAAAGACTACACGGAGCTGTAAACAAACTAATCATCCTGTTTTTCCAAATCCAAAAACAAGTACTCTAAACGTGGATTTGCCTGCAAGTAAGCAAGTTGCAATAAAAATAATGCCAAAACAGGACCAGGACTACTATAAAACTGGCATTCCAAAATTACTTGCCTCGAAACCCAACATTTCAAGAAAGAAGACAATAAAAGAGAAAAAAATCCCAGAGACCCTCATGGTGGAACCTCTAGCACATGCGTCAATTGACGTAAAGTGTAATATTATTTTGTTAAATTCATGTATTTTTTTATATTTTTTATATTTTGGGACTATGTTTTATTATTTTACGTTATTGGATTTTTTTTTATAGGGTCCAAAGTACTATGTTACATTACTGCTATTTAATTAAAAAAATTGATGCAACAAAGTTTTATGTATTTTTTGATTGAATTTTTTGAAAAATTTATATATTTTTTAAATATTTGACTCCTTGAATTTTGATAGAAAATTAAATAAAATTTTGTCACGTATTTTGCTGAATGATCCGTGTTTACTTATACAAATTCCATACCCGTCCGAATTAAAAAGCTATTATCTCGAAACTAACACTGTGTAACATAGAACCTTGTAGTTCCAAGCCAGCGACATGTCCAGCATTGAACTCAAATGGGTTGAATGATGGTAATGATGATTAATTTATTATCACTATAAATAGAACAGAAATCTAGCGTAGCCGGACTAGTAATAAACGTGAATAAAACCAAGTTCATGAGAAGTACCAGGGATCCAACACCCTGGCCAGAACCACTACAAGTCAACGCATTTATTTTCGAAGAAGTCAGAACCCTCTCTTACCTAGGATCTAAAATAACTAACGACAACAGAATCAGCGAAGAAATCAGTGCAAGAATTGTAGCAGGAAAGAGAGCTTATTACGCGAATAAGAAGCTACTGGAAGAGAAGCTTCTAAGTGTCAAATCAAAGTTAAAGATCTATAACACACTCATTAGACCCGTCATAACATACGCCTGTGAAACATGGACCATATCTACGATCAACGAAAACGCACTACGAGTCTGCGAAAGAAGCATATTACGCATAATCTTTGGCCCCGTACAGGAAAACGGTGGTACATGGAGATACAGAAAGAACCATGAACTGGACAGACTAATTGAAGGAGCGAACATCGTAAGGCATGTAAAGGCACTACGGTTACAATGGTTTGGACATGTTATGCGTATGGAAAGCACCCGAGGACCGAAAATACTGACGAACTGGAGTCCACATGAAAGAAGAGCTCGGGGTAGACCACGTGGTAGACAAGAAATAGCGAGATGACTGCATCGACGACCTAAAGATACTAGGTGTGAGAAACTGGCTGCAATTGGTACAACAACAGGGAGAGATGTAGAAGCAGAAGAATGATGATTAATTAACCAAGTAAATAAACTATATTTGCATTATTCGTATGCCTTGCAACAAAGGCAGTTCATATAGAATTAGTTCTCGATTTAAAAGCTAATGAATACTTAGCCGCCTTGCGACGTTTCAATGACCGTCGAGGTCAACTACGGCGCATCTACAGTGACAACGGCACCAATTTTGTAGGTGCGAACAATGAGGTAAAAAGAATTTCTGATTTGAAAGTCCGAAAGTCCGAAAACGATACAATTTACAAAAATTTATGCAATCTTGGGATAAACTGGCACTTTATACCACCAAAATCATCACATTTGGGAGGTTTATGAGAAGCAAATATGTAACTGTAAAACGGCATATTAAAATAACAATGGGCGACGATGTTCATTTAAATTATAGCGAAATGTTTAGTTTGTTGATGAAGATTGAAACTTGTTTAAATACAAGACAACTTACACCGTTATCCTCCGATCTCAATGATATGCAATCCCTTACACCTAGCAACTTCCTTATTGCAGAACCATTAACAACTTTCACCGAAGAAGATGTCCAAGAGATACCTATGAATCGACTTTCTGGATGGCAATTAGTGTAAAGGATGTAAGTCAATTTTTGGAAAATATTGAACCGGGAATATTTAACACAACTCCAAACCCGGGTCAAATGGAACTCCAAAATAATCTCATAGGTGTATTGGTTGTAGTCACTTTTAAAAACACTTTTATATTGGAACACCGTTATATTGGAAGTTAGGGCGAATTAATGTAGTTCACCCTGGACTGAACAACGCCGTTCGAGTTGTGACGGTCCGTACGCATCATATATATCATAGTAGTATACATCATAGGGTATAAGAAAGAGAGCTCTTCACAAAATATGCATCTTGCCCTTAGATAAAGACTAAGTCAATTGAAGCTTATTGTGATGGTGACAATCAGTACAGTGACCATACAACATGGAACAAATTTAAACTTAAACTACCTTAATTCTAAGTGAAAATACTAATTTTGTATAATATATGTATATACTCGTAATAGTATTAAATCTTCATTTGAAATAAGCGGTTTCTTGAAGCTAAACATCTTCAAGGGGGAACTATATTAAGTATTCATATTTCTCTCACCGGTGGCGAAGAAGTAACCCCCACTCTTTCTACCCTAATACTTAAGCTTTCTTTGTATTTGATTGTATAGATATAGAATAAGTGTGTATTCAGCGATATAGAAGATAACAATGTAACCCGTATTAGTATAAATAATGAAGAAACTCAGTAAATAAACTATTTGTGCATTAATACAATCCACTAGTAGTCTTATTTCACCCTTAAGGTAACAATAGACAAAATGAGTTTTATTGAATGGTGTCATAATATTGTCTTTATCTTGCAAAAGGTTTTAAATTATTTAAATATTTAAAAGGTTTATAATTATTGATTATTGATGAACAAAATCGTTCCTTTAACCAAAGTTCATTATCCTTAAACTCCAGATCTATAAATATCCGCCAGGGTTCCACTGTTTTCTCATTTTCATCCAGTTCATTGCCCAACTTTTTTTATGTTTCCTACGAAATGAAAAAGAAACATGTGTGGCTTAGGTTTAGATTGTTTGAGATTAAGGCCTTATTCCTCAAGATTCAAAGGAAACTTCGGTAATTTTAGATTAAATAGTTTGATAATTTGGATTTGTGATAATCTGTCTATTTTAGTTTAGTTCCAGATAGCGACTAGATATCTTAAGATTCAAATTTTATATTTCAGCACCGTAAATTCGATTTTTTTACTGTTTGTTGGGATGCATGGCTGAGATCGATGCAACAATGAACGCATTGTCCAATTCTGGAGAAATATTACCAGAGTTAAGTGAGGTCATCCATTAAGAACATTTGTAGCATCTTCACGTTCACTATTGACAACTACTGCGTTTCTAATTGCATCTTCTAAAAAATACATTAGCAAAACTCCAGCTGAGCATATTCCACACCATACAGTTACCTTGTGAGAATGTATCTTTGCTGCGAATATAACTTGAGGGCTGGCGGACCAGTAACGTAAATTTTGTTTGTTCCTCTCCCCACGCAGATGAAAATGTGTTTCGTGACTCATAATTATTTTGTTTTTGAGAAAATTATCCCCTCAGCCCAAACTCCATCTATCCATTCTAACCGTGAGTTTCGGTCTGTTGGAAGAAGTTTTTGAGCTTTTTACCATTTGTAAAGCCGAAAGAGTAAATACCTTTTTAAAATTTTTCTTTGAATTGGTAAAACCATACAACATTATAGATAATCAGATAAACTTAATAAAGACGGAACAAAGCTTGAATATATAAATATACTCAACCTTTCCGGAACTCTATAATAATAATGAGTCTTTTTAGGACTACCAAAAACAAATCTCTTATGAAATTTGTCAGTTATTCTATAGCTTTCAGTCCACCTTCGTGGCACTCAACAAAAATGGAAAGACATTAATGAAGAGGAGATGAAAGCATTCATTGGAGTCATTTTCAATATGGGAACACTTCACGCTGCTAATCTGGAAGAATATTGGACAACCAATCATTGTGGCAAAATTGATTTCTTCTCAAATATTTTTACCCGTCAGCGGTTTTTACAGATATACTGGATGCTACATTTCAAAGAGAATACGTCTCAAATAAATAATTTGAAAACTAGAATTGAAAATTTTGAATTGGTAAAACCATACAACATTATAGATAATCAGATAAACTTAATAAAGATGGAACAAAGCTTGAATATATAAATATACTCAACCTTTCCGGAACTCTATAATACTAATGAGTCTTTTTAGGACTACCAAAAACAAATCTCGTATGAAATTTGTCGAGAAAATTTCATACGAGATTTGTTTTTGGTAGTCCTAAAAAGACTCATTAGTATTATAGAGTTCCGGAAAGGTTGAGTATATTTATATATTCAAGCTTTGTTCCGTCTTTATTAAGTTTATTTTTCTTTGATATTCTGAAAATGCTACGTGCTGTGATAAACGTCGCACGGATTGGTTGGAATTTCTTTGAATACCTTTCCTTACTTGCAGGGTATTCACTTCTGTTCCACCTGTTTTTAGTACCCTTAAGAAAACCTGTTCCAAAATGTATTTCGACCAATCTTGGATTTTCAACCAATTTGGCAGCGATGGAATTTTGAACTGTTGTCGAAAACTCTGATTTTGATTAATGGAATTGGTTCTAATAAAATGCTGTACACAAGTAATCCTTTATTCAATCGGTCACCGCTCAATTTTCAAAATGTTCCAATTAATTCTATTTAGGGCTTTAAGCAAGACGAGATAAGGCGACAATTTCAAGAATATCGTCTCGATCTCGTTAGTTTAAAAAAATACTCTCATCTCAGTCTCGCTCTCGCTCTCGTAACCGTCTGTCTCGATGGAAGCATCTTGAAACATCTAGATGCTGGAGAGAACTACAGATACCTGGGGATTGAACAGCACTATGCTCATGATGCCCCCGGGTGGAAGAGATCCTCCGCGGCAAATACAGACACTTTGTCCGCAAGATTTGGTCTTCCGAATTATCCCGACAAAATAAGGTGTTTGCCACTAATATGCTTGCCGTTCCAGTCCTGTTCTACTCCTTCGGAGAAGTGTAGTGGACAGTCGATGAGTTGCGTCTACTCAGCAAGGATACCAGTAAAACGATGCACATGCACCCGGGAGTGCATCCGAGATCCTCCGTTCCCCGGATGTACCTCTCACGACATCAAGGGGGCAGAGGACTCCTGAGCCTGGACTGTATGCACGCCAGGGTGGTTTTGGGTTTAGCGTTTGAGATCTTAAGGAGCTCGGACCCGCTCCTGTCTCTCGTGAGGAATCACGAATATGTGGGAGCGAGGGCGTTTATTTTAAAAGTGGCAAGCAGGGCCGCTGAAGAATTTGGTCTCCAATTCGAAATGAGACGAGGAGGCGGACGAGGTGACAACCGCGAGTTGATCAGCGAGTTGCAGACGAATCGTCTAAGAGCCCAAATTAGGACCGCCGAACAAGACATGTTGTTCGGGCGGCATGTCGACAGACCGATGCACGGTGTCTTTTATAGACACATCGACGCAAGAGGTCTATCGACAAGGCTGACCTTTGGCTATCTCTGGTCAGCCTGGCACAAAGAGGAGACCGAGGGATACATTGCGGCCTGTTAAGATGGCGTTGTCAACACAGTGGTGTATCGTCGCCGCATGATAGCTGTACAGGTCCCTGATACCATCTGCAGGTCCTGCCGCAAAGCGCCGGAGACGCTAATGCACTTGTTGTCGGCTTGTCCCACAAAAGCTGTCTCGGAGTACATCCATCGACATAACGCAGCACTGCGAGTGCTTTATTGCCATCTTAGACACTCGTATGAGATAGACCAGGAGCCTGTTCTGCCTTACTTGCCGGGAGATATTGAGTCCGTTGTCGGCAATCACAGATGCCAGTTTTCCGATCCAGCGGAAAAGAACGTAGTCCCGAAAGAGGAGAAAAAACGGACCAAATATCAAGACATTCTTTACGAGCCCAGCACGCTTTACCCTGGCCATGATGTCTGCTAGTTGTCTTAAACATCGGTGTTCTGGGGTGCGGGGAGGATGGAGGGCATCCCGTTCTTCGTATCATTCCAACATGGAGTTTGTGCAGGCCGGATGCAGAAAGCTGTCGTCCTGGGGTCCCTTCATCTGCTGAAGGCACACGATTCAGGAACCTACAACTGCCCATTGGAGGAGCAGTTGTAGAAACAACTTTGGATACTAGCGCGGCTGCTGCAAAGGGTAGGAGCTCGTAGCAATCCCGACCTGATTTTATTAAAAAAAAATAATAAATAACAACTACGCTTCATTGAACCTGAGGATGGAAAACCACGAAGCCCCTACGAGAGAAGTTGAACCGCTAATAAACAAAGTCTTACATGGAAAGCTCCTAAAGCTACTACAAGAGCTACACATAGACAAGGATCTTACCTATCAATGGATTAGAGACGGTCAGCTCTACCCGGAGACCGAAGGCTTTATGATGGCTATTCAGAACCATATAATAAGGACTAGGAACTACGAAAAACACGTCCTGAAAATTAGAAATGCGGCAATATTGGAGAAACGATCGAACATATAATGCAAGGGTGCTCGGCCCTCTCTGAAATTCCATACCTAGGGAGACACAACCAACTAGTAAAACTAGTTCATCAAAAACTAGGAATAAAACAGGGCCTCCGAGACACAAAGGACACACCACCATACTATACATATTGTGCATCACCAGTGCTCGAGAATTTAAACCCAATACTCTACTGTGACACTCCCGTGCTAACAGATAGAACAATTGAATACATTAGGCCAGATAACATGCTAATATTAATAATAATTTGAAAAACGGCACAAATAATTGAAATAGGAGTTCATCTAACTCATAATATTAAGGATCGAATCTGAGAAACAAATAAAGTATGAGAAACTCGATATTCAATTAAAAAATATCTGAGAACTAAGCAAAGTAACTAAGCAGAGATCCAATGGTAATCTCTGCGGAAGGTGTAATGTCTAAGGAACTCATCAAGACCACCGAGGAACTTGCATTACCATCTAGTACAGCAAGAATTGGCAATAAAGCAATACTCCTTTAAATATGCCACGTAGTCCCAAAGTTCCTCAACCAATACTATACAAATAAGGGCTTTCGGGCCAGGGTGAATTCTCTTTACGCGTCGTCCCAGCCTAAGTTTACCAACACTAGTGGTGAGATATACTCATTTTTTATATAATAATAGCAATTTATTTATTCACTTAGCCAAAATGGATGTGATGGTCAAATTAAGTTATAACTAGATATAACTGCAGGCTACATAATTTAAAATAGACCCGAGAAGTATCAAATTTATGTAAAAGGTAATAAAAATAAATTCAAGTTATATCTGATATATTCAGATTTTCTGAAATCGTCAGTAGAAAATTATTTCAAATTGAGGCATGGAATTTCAAATTTAAATTTAGATTGTTAGAAATTAGAACTAGATTCAAATTACATATCTCTATATATCTCCAGACTCAGATTAGATATTTCTAAATGCGGACTAAAATATACCATCGTAACTTTCCAAAAAAACTAAATGCCAGAGAATTTAGTCACTATAGGACTATTAGTCTAATGAGTTATGCACTAAAAGCATTTCTCAAAGTCATTCACAACAGGCTATACAAGCTAGAAAATGACATAGGAAACATTCAATTTGGTTTCAGGAATGGTTTTGGTACAAGGGAGGCATTATTAAATTTTAATGTATTAATGCAGAGATGTTTAGACATGAATCTAGATATACACGTATGCTTCATAGACTATGAAAAGGCCTTTGATAAAGTAGGCCATGATATTCTAATAGATCTACTGAAACAACGAAACATCTAAGCATGGACATTCAGATTATTGAATCACTTTACTAGAACCAAACAGCCACGATAAAAATGGACAACGACGAATCTGACGAAATACAAATACTAAAAGTAGTACGACAGGGTTGTTAACGGTCCCCAATGCTGTTTAATCTATACTTCAAAAAGATATTCAGAGAGACGCTAAGTGAAAAACTCACTGGAATCATCATAAATGGCCAGACGGTTAACAACTTGAGTTATGCCGATGATACTGTTATTATAGCAGAGAATCTTACAGACCTCCAGAGCTTAACAAACAAGCTGAACGACATCGGTTTACAATACGGTCTTAAGATGAATATGAAAAAGACGAAGTACATGGTCATAATAAAAAGCAAAACGCAATATCAAGACTTATACATCGACAACACGCTTTTATAGAAAAGGCAACTAAATATAAATACCTTGGTACATGGATAACAAATGCCATAGATCAAAGCCTAGAAATTAAAACCAGAATTGAAATGGCCAAAAACATATTTCTTAAAATGCGTGCGTTTCTTTGTGGTAGACAACTAAAACTTGATTTGCGTACAAGAATGCTAAAAGACTACGTGTTCTCTATTCTACTATATGGAATGAAAGCATAGACTTTAAAACAAGCACAAATAAGAATTTAGAATCCTTTGAGATGTGGTGTTATAGACGAATGCTTAAAATACCATGGACGGACAAAGAGGCGAATATTAGAGTCGTGGAACGCATGAACAAACAATGTGAAATCATACACAAAATAAAAAGGAGGAAGCCACAATATCTAGGCCATATACATACATACATACAATAACCTTCATTAGCAAAAATATAATTAAAAAACATAAACCTTTCCTCTTACAATACCAAAACAGAAAAAAAAAGAAAAACAAAACCAACCAAATATATTAAAAAAAGAAAACAAAATCTATAATCGCACACCATAAAAAATCCAAGTCCAAGTTAGAAGAGACAAAAAAAAAACTACACTTGGGCTATTCCTCCGTTTCCGTCCCCTGTTCCTTCCATTTTTTATCTTTTCCATCATTACCAAACCACTACCATCCTCATTCATGCACTGTTTCCATTTCGACCCTAACACTCTCTCTCTCTTTCGGTCCACTCTCCTTTTCTGTACTCCTCAAACCAATGCACCCACACGTCCTTCCATACCCCACATACACCACAACTATTATACTTGTCATCCATCCAATACTTTCGCCCCCTTTCTCCACAGCCGCATCTAAACCTGGCAATTACTGACTGGGCATTCAGGCCCATTGTTGATTTTAAGTATTTAGGTAGCTCTTAAAATATTTGTATTTATACATTGTCCTTACTATATCTGCTCTCCATTATTTTCCTTTGAAGTTCATGCAGTTCAACTTCTTTTAGCCTTACCACTAGCCATTCGTCAACTCGCTTCCCACGCCTTTCCTCCTAAGCCTCTCCATTTCCATGATAGACATACCATCTCCTTCATACAGTTTCCTTCTATTCCTTCCCCAATTTGTCTCTCTTCTACCATTCATTTCTTCCAAACTTGCTACCCTGAACACTTCTTTTACAATTCTTTCCTCAGTCATTCCATTCACTTTACATTCATACCTTGCTACTCGTCGGCTTGCTTCAATTATTAATTTAAATGCATTTAGCTCCTGCAGTACTATGTAGGAAGGAGTTGACCTGTCTAATTTCAGGGCCTTTTTAAAGAATTGTAGTTGCATTTTTCCACGCCTTCTTTTTCTTTCACCCACCATATTTCAGCTCCATACATCAATATACTCCGCCAACAAGCCTTCCATATCATCTCCTTCGTCCGGTAATTTGTGCTTTTTTTGCCACGTACTCTATATGCTCTTTATTAAATACTTAAAATGCCCAACCTGCTCTATCTCCATTCCCATCCATTCGAACCTCTCCTTCCTGCACACCCCACCTTTCTTAAACATTATCTATTTTGTTTTATCTACATTTACAGTCAGTTTCCTTTTATCAAAAAATCTCTCCAATCTCTCAATCATTTCTTTCAATTCTCCTGCCGATTTTGCCAGTATTACCACATCATCCGCGTACGCTAGACTCCACACTCTCTCCCTCTCCACCCCCACTCCCCTTGCTTGTCCAGCAGCCAAGACCTTTTCTAAATCTGCCACATATATATTGAAGAGTGCCGGGCTCAGCGGGCAACCTTGCTTCAGACCCATATCTACTTTGAAAGCGCTCGACTTACTCTCTCTCTCTCTCCCTCTCACTTTGACCCTACACCACGTTTCTTTATACAGCCGCTCGATACCATCTCTCAATTTTCTAGATATCCCCTTTTTTCCAAAGATTCACACAACATTTTCCTATTTACCGTGTCATATGCAGCCTTTAAGTCTAGGAACAGAGCAAAGAGCTTACCCTTGGGACTTGCTAATTCCTGGTCGATAATATACCTCAGGGTTATTAAATGTTCAATAGTTCCCCTTCCTTCTCTGAACCCCGCTTGCGTTTCTGGTAGTAACATTTTTCCTTCCACTTCCTCCCCCAAACGCCTTTCCAATAATTTCGCATACATTTTATAGGATGAATCCATGAGTGTTATACCCCTATAGTTAGTCATTTCGTCCCTCTCACCACTTTTTTAGAGAGGTATCACTTCCCCCACCGTCAAACTCTTTGGAATTCCAACTTCTTTTCGCCATATTCTATTGAATTCGTCTGTCACTCTCTCTAAACATTGCTCATTGCGCCGTGATCCAAGCCTCATTCGGTACCCTGTCTTGACCTGCCGCTTTTCTTTTCTTTAAGGATTCTGCCATATTTACCACCTCCACTGAAAATTCCTCTTCTTCCACTATCCTCATACCGAGTTGGTGCCTCATCGGTTCTTCTTGATCTACCCCCCCTCCTACTAACTCCATGAAGTGCTGTTTCCAATCCTCTATCTCAAATTTGTCTGTCACTCCTTGTCCTCGACCTCCGTGTTTCCTTAGGAACCGCCACAGCTCAGCTTCATTATTAATGTTTGATATCTCTTCCACCCTTTTCTTTTCCCCATTTTTTTTTTGTCTTCATAACTCTCTCAAGCTGCAGTTTTTGTTTCTTAATTTCTTCTTTGACTCCCTTTCCTTCGCTCCATCTGTTTATCACCTCTCTCTGCTTTTTCTTTTATTTCCTGCATTCTTCATCAAACCATGTGGATTTGGTTCCAGTTATCTTCATAGTTTTTGTCATCATTGACTCTTTCATACAATGCGTTATTTCTTTCATATCATTGAGGTTTTTGCAATCAACTTTTGCTAGCCTCGTGGTATATATTTCTTGTGCGGGCTGATCCCATTTATATATTATCTTTTCCCCACTTCCCCTTGTTTCGTGTTTTTCTTTCAGGGTCACAATTACCGGCATATGATCGGAGTCCCCTCTAATACTAATGCTCATATTTTCTATCTACTCCATTGAATTCTCATTTGCCACCACTAGGTCAATAACGTATTCACCACTACCTCCCACAAAAGTAAATTCCCCGTCCCAGTCTCCTACACAGCACCCATTTAGCACTTGGTACCCATTGGTTTTTCTACACCCACTCCAACCACAGCTTTCCTTAAGCATTTCTTACTTTATGTTTAGATTTTATCGTAATTTCACCTCCACTACTGCTAATCCTCAACGGCTGCCCTTCCCCAATTCTTACATTCCAGTCTCCTCCTATCAGCAGTTTCTCGTGTTCCCCTTCGTATACACCGTCATTACCCCACACCATTGCCCTTCAATTTTTATTTCCCTTATCACCAGACCTTCACACATATCTTTCGCCGAATCTTTTTCTCTTCTGGGTATATCTGCGGAAGCTTTTTCCTTGAGAGCCTTGTCCACCCCTGTTACTATACCACCTATTGCCCATACGAAATTAGATTCATCTTTTGTAATTGGGGCCTCCATATATAGCCTTCCGGCAACCTCTTAATGCACTCCTCCCATTCCTTTTGTTTTGTCCAAGTTTCTACTAAGTTAATAACTTGGAAATTTGACAGGAACGCCCCAAATTTTTCTTCTTCTATTCCTAGTTTCCTTAGTAATCCTGCCACATTCCAAAATAAAATTTTAATTCTTTTCCCCTTTTTCTCCCTTCCCGCACCTCGCTTGCACCTAAGTTTTTTGCATAATCTTCTGTGACTCCTTCCATGTTACCCAATTTCCATCCACTTCCATCTTCTTATAACTGATCTTCACTTGGTGCCCTCTATCTTTTAGAATCTTTGCTTTCTGACGAAAATCCTTTTGAATTTACCGTTCTTTCTTAGTAAGATCTTCTTGGATAAAAATATCAGACCCCTTCAGCTTATATTTATTTTGCATGACTACACTCTTTACCTCTCAACTAGCAATTTTGCGACAATTGGCCCCTGGTTCGAACCTTTATCTCCTATCTTGAACATACTTCCTACTCCTTCTTTTACTCCAAATCTTTCTTCCAATAACCTCTTAGCTTCTTCTGACCATCTCTCTCCTTTTACCCCATGAATCACAATATTATTTTTTATTTCCTTTCTTTCTCTTCTTTCTTCCATTTCTCTTAGTTGCTTTACTTCCTCTCTTAGTGAGTCTTGACTATTCTCCCCACTTCTGATGGAGTTTTCTCTCTCTACTCTGTAGTCGTCCTCCAACTTCTTTATCCTGTCCTTGATATCGGTGTTTTTGTTTCTTATCGCTTTCAATTGTGATATAATTTCCTCTTTCCACACCCTTTCCTTCTATGCCATATATGCAGAGGAGAAAAGTATGAGTTGCTTCAACTGATAATGCAGGGCAAAATAATAGGCAAGCGGAACATCGATAGACGCAGATGCTCATGGCTGCGTAACCTGAGAGAGTGGTATGATACCACATCCCAAAAGTTATTCCGAGCTGCCGCTTCCAAGGTGAAGATAGCAAACCTCCTGAAAGCAAACCTTCTGAAACCCCCTGAAACATGATTGCAAACCTCCTGAAAGAGATGCCATATAAAGAAGGAGAAGGAAACATAGTTGTAACAAATAGTTAGCAATTGATTGTTTAGATTATTAAAATTAACGGTTAAAAGTAGGTAAAAGTATGGTTAATTATTAAAATTAGTTTTGTTTGAAATTAAAAGTAAAGATTCAGTTAGAAATCATATTCATTTCTAAAAAATTTGATGGGTAGAAACGATAAGTTTTCGATTATCGAACAAATCTATAATTAGTGAAAAACTCTGAGGAAAAGTTTCTTAACCACTAACTTTGTCTAATTTATTGTTATAATTTTGCCGTATACCTATTTTACGCGTCCTTTCCTTTTTTTCTGATAAATTTGTCGTTCGATATATGGCAATTCATATAAAATTCTCAATAGCCAAGAAAACTAACAAAGTTTAAATTATTTTAAATCAAACAATATTTTTAAGCGGAATTGTTCCACACAAATCTATTTTTTATTCCAGAATTATCAACGAATAAATCACCAAAATTTAATACTTCGATTAAAAAAAAAAATAAATAAACAAAAGCTCTTATTGCCATTATAAACATTTTCAAAACAAATTTTTTATACAAAAAAAAACGTGTGTGAAATATTGGCATTCTATTTATAACATATGCTGTAAATATTTTACGTGCACATTTAAAAACATTTTTGTTTGTTTTTTAAAATATAGAGATATACATTAGCTAGATACGGTTTTATAAAGATATTAACGAACACAGTTACAGCGTGAATAATAATCATTGGAAATATTTTCAGAAAAAAATTAACAATATTACATTTAGTTTACAACAAATTTAATAGCATTGTGTTTTGCTTCATTACATAAATGTTATACAATTCCATCGCTTTAACAATTATGTTGCTTTAAACTACAATCATTTGGTTTAATAACATATATAATTAATGTCATTAATTGTAATTGTTCCAAACATAGATAAATTAATATAATCTATTTGAAAATACAAAATACGGCTAAATAGTCATCCAGGCAATCAAATGTTAACAAACACGAGTATACAAATAAGGCTACGTTTATAAACGGTTGTTATAATTGTCGGCACCGTTTTAACAATTTTTTGACACGAAATTGGGTTTGTTGTAGAGAAGCCACGAATATTTCGGTATCTATTCGGTATTCGGCCTATTCGGCCACTTTTCTAATATTCGGTATTCGGCCGAATATTGCTAACTATTTGGTCGAATACCGAATACCAAATCATGAAAAAAATCACACATATTATTAAAAAATGATTATATTTTACAGATAAAACATTACAATTTATTAATACTTAAAATTTAGCAAAGGTGCAAAGGTTAAAGATTTTTTTCAGAATTTGTTGATAGCAATCGATTGCGCTTTTCCTCATAAACTATACCCGCTTCCCGGTGATGATCGATATTTTTGCTAATTCTGTCAGTTTTGGATAATGGTGTAGGTTTGCTGACTACCACTTATAAGGGTCTGTTGTCCTATCTAAGCGAGCCGTTCTTAGAAAATAATCAATATCATTTGCAATAGCACTTTTCTTTTCCACCTTCTCATATTTCTCCAAATTATCTGTAGCGACTTCTTCAAACACACTCATTTTCAGATCTTTTAAAAGAATTTTTTGATTTTCTCTTGGTGTTAGAACTAATCAAATCAAATCAAAAGATATTTATTTCAATAATAAAGTAGTTTAATCTCAGGAAACTGATTTGAAACGAGGGTCAGGAAAAGTGGCAACCAGCTATTTTTCTCATTTTCATCAAAGTTGAACCCTGTTTCTTGCTCAGATTATAGCTGAGAAGATCTCGTTCTCAGTTCTCGTTCTATCTGCTGTCTCTTCCTTTCCCAGGTATTTCAAAAATGTGACAACGTGTGGTCACTTCGGAGATGCAAGAAATACCCGAACTAGTTCTTTTTGTTATATATTGAAATAGTTTGAGGAGTTTGATACATTGTTCCAGTAAGAATCACTGAGAAGGTACATTATTTAATCACTCATTATATTAATCAGTTATGTATAAAGAAATAGCTCGCTTTTGAAAATTGGTGGTTTGGCAAGTCAAGTTCTTGGCGAATGGATTTGAGCTTTTTTCTGTTAAACCTGAGTGGTTAAAATGTGTAACAATTCTTCTTGCAGCAGCTACCACCAGTTTTGTAGTGAATTTATATATAAACACCTAGCAGAATTATATTCTGCGTCTCCTACACCTTGTATCATATTGGCTCCACTGTCGTGGTCAAGAAAATATAACCTGCTATGAGAAATATAAAAATGGAATATTTCTCATAGCAGGTTATATTTTCTTCTGCAATACCATCATCAGTTCTTTTGCAATATTTGTATCCATATGTGAACCAACAAACGGCTTCATTGCTAAAACGCCATGTTGAAGAATAAAATTAGAAGATATCCAATGCGCAGTAAAGCTCCACATATCAGAATGTCCGCATATCAGATGTTACTGATATTGCTGTTGCTTGCGAAATACTAGCTTCAATTTTAGAGTAGGTTCAATTAAATACAATATATATGAGGAATAATTTTCTCGGTCATATAAGGCCTCGGGCAGGTATTTTGTATTGAGGTACTGCTTTTTCCATAAGCCATTGAAAGTCGGCTCGTTCAACAAGAGATAATGTTCATTGTCTAAGGCAATCATATCACCGATTAAATAGTGATATTTTCTTGAATTCGGACTATTAAAATCCTACAACAATTTCCTTTCAATTATTTCCTTTAGATTTAACTGCTTCTTTTCTGACGCACTTGGTACTGCGAGTATGGTACTGCGTAGCGCTACGCTGCTGCGCACTCACTGCCCGCACTCATTTTTTTAAAGTTTGCCTAAAAGCCCGCCGAACATTCGGAGGCCGAATTTATTTTCCAATAAAATTTTAATTAGTAAGTGAATTTGTGACATTTTTGTTAATTTTTTATGATATTTAGGTAAAAAAATCTTAAAATTTTTGTATAAATATTAAGTCTAAAAGTTGATTAATAAAGCCTATTAATACATAAATAACATAAGGCCATGCGGGGTATCTTGGCGTAGTGGTAGCTGGCCAGAGGGACTGTAACACCTAAACCATTTAAATTTCCTGAGCTCTTGCAAGCGTGGAAATAAATTCTTGCTGCCAACATAAGAAAACAAAGATCGCCTGCAAGAAACCTTCTGCTATATTGTTTTTTGAAGTTCTTAAAATTTTGCAGTTTTAAACTGCAAACTTTGCCCAACACATGCAAGTATGTAAATTTTTTCTGACATCACTCTTAACATTTAATTAATTATTTTGAGTTATATAATAATATTTAGATAATTAAATTAAATTATATAATAACGTTCACGATAAGATAAAATCATGTCGCACTGCTGCAGTCGAAGCGGGCATTCCAAGGTCGACCCTGCGACATTATTTGGAAGGATCCCGTCGGAAAGGAAAAGCTGGAGGAGGCGTGGATTCGTATTTATACCAGGAAGATGAAAAGGAAATAGCTCATTGTATTAGAATCATGGAGAAACATGGACTCGGCCTATCACAAGAGGAGTTGCTGGATATCGTGGAATGCTACCTAACTCAAAATGAAATACCGAACCAACCCATTTGTTGTTTATACCTTTTTAGACGAGCTCCTAAAAGTTTTTCAAGAAAATGGTTTGACAGGCAAACCTATTCAAATATATAATTGCGACTAAACTGCTTTTTGACCCTTCAAGAACGAAAATTATCGGGGCAAGAAGAGTTAAGTCCAAAAGAAAAGTCAGTGGACCTAGCAGAGAAAATACGTCAGTTCTCATTTATTGTTCAGCTGATGGCACTATGATACCATTACTTTGCGCATTAAAATAAATATGAAAATACTTAACGGAAAACTAGATTAACTCAGATGTAACGAATGTCACGATGTCGACAACGGAAAGGGGCTGCATGAACACCAAACATTTTTCCAATTTGTTATAGAGATATTTGAGATATTTTTAAAGAACATAAGTGAATTGAGACCAATCCTATTAATCTATGATGGCCATGTTTCACATGTTTCTACTGATTTAATTCGCTTAGTCATGGAAAATGAAGTAATTATATTGAAATTTCCACCGCACACAACATACGTGCCACAACCTCCTAGCAAGAAATTGGGACAAAATGTTGTATCAGTGGCAAAGGGAAAATCCAAGAAAAAAAAAATCCAAAATCTGACTTTGTTGAGTTACTCCAGGATATAGCTAAGGAAGTGCTTGAAGAGAGCATACTAAATGGCTTCAGATGCATTGGAATCTTTGATCCACTTCTTCAAGGACCAAATCGAAAAGCAATAAATGAGGATATTTTCGACCTAAATGCTTTAAAACGTTGCTAGAAAAATTAACCCTGCAGCCTGCTAACCCTGTATTAATGTATTAATACTAACCCTGCAGCAAATGGTGAAGCAGCAGCAATAACTTCCACTAACCGTTCAAATGGTGACTTAGCAGCAACAACTTCGAGCTCTTTTGAAGCTACCCTTTTAACATTATTAAACCAATGCAAATGTTCTCAAAAAAAAACTCACCACCCGGCAGAGGACCAAGATGGTTGTCGTTTTATGCCACTTCTCCGGAATAGTGCTCTCCTGCAGGCAAAGGTTAAAGAGTGCTTGTATTTTCTTTAGCAAAAGAAAGCCTTCAGCTTTAATTGCTTCTGCAACAACTTCAACTTCAGCAGCTGCTTTGTTGTTTTACATTTTCGACTAGGCTCCTTTAATTTTCTCGATGGTGATTTCTGGCATTTCTTCGAATCCCTGGTTTACGACACCTCGCTCCCGTGTTAGTGTTATAGGATTCAGAGGTTACTGTTCCCGGCTTTTGTATAATTTGTCATAGGAATTTTCGACAATGCTCAGAATTTGCTCTCGATTTGAAGTGATGTGACGCTGCTTGTTTTTTAGTTTGTTTAGGTTATTTCTGTTTTGCCTTTAGTTAGGCGGATACGCAGCACTTGCATGCTTCTATTACTTTCTAATGTTTCTTTAATTTTCTTTCTGCGGTAGGTTCTGATGTCCCGTCTGTTTGCTTTGGAGATTTCCTTGTTTTTCGCTTTAACCCTGCGCTAGTAATATTTCTATTGCTTCTCATCTGGTTGCGTTCGAGTATCAGATTTTTTGTGGTCTGGCTTACTCTATCTTCTCTTTTAGTATTGGCGCGAAATGTCCGTTCGCTTTCCTGTATGGCGCTGTTTTGGCTGTTAATATTTGTCTCGGAGTAATCACTATTCTGTAGTCTGTAAGTAACATGCGTTTCAAATCTCTGGATATCTCGTGGTGTTGTTCATGATTGTTTCGGCGTTTTCTTCATCAATTTAAATCTTTTTTTGTCAAGTTCTATTTGTACTCTACATCGTACCATTCGACGGTCTTGAGGCCTTGACCTACAGTTGTTAAGTTTGTTGTTAACTGATATTACTGTCTTTTTCAATTGATAATTTGTCTGAGATTATAGAATCGATCTCGTTACGAATTCTACCATCTGGGCTCTCCCATGTCCACATCCTGTGACGTGTTATGTAGAAGAAGCTGTTCATTTGGTACAGGTTATGTTGTTTGGTACAGCTTATGCTCGGGGGAAAACCAAGCCATCATGGTTCCCCCCCGAGCATTTCATCCTTCTGATCCAAAGATGCCCAGGAATGTTTCAGATTTGACTATTTTTAGACCAATTTTAGCGTCAAAATCTATGTGGAGATTTATGCTGGAATGGGCTCTTTTATCGTTTATGGCTGCTATTATATCTTCATAGAATATGTCCACTTCTTCGTCCGTATGGGAACACGTTGGTACGTAGGCCTGTATGATCTTAATTCTATATGTCTTACTAATTTTCAGTACCTGGCGGGCCACCCTGGTGGAAAACTCCTGACCTCTAGAAATTGATTTTGGAGACGCTTGTTAATGAGAAGGCCAATTCCTGAAGGTCAATTGCCTTCAATTTTCCTCCAAAAACCTAACCAGTTGTATTTTCCAGCATAGTAGAAGGAGTGGCTGGATTTTAGTCTTATGAGATTTTTACCGCGTCTTCTGACTTCACTAAGTCCGATAAGATCCCATTTGATCTTCCGTGTTTCAATCTATAACCCAGCGATACTCTCTTCGGACAGAAGCGTTTGTGCGTTGTATATAATAATGTTGCCTTGTATGTAATAATATTATATAGTTTTTTTTGTGTCTGCTGCTTAAATAGTTTTCGCTTTAGTGGTAGGTTTGTACTAACGATTTTTTGCCTCCCCCAGAATCCTTAAGGCAGACCCTTGTGGGGGTGTGAGATTTGTCATTGAATGATCTGCCCACCTGGTGTTCACTTCCTTTTGTTTGAAAAATCGTCATAATTGCCATAAGGTGTTTTGACCTTATAAATGTCAGGAATATGGACATAACGCTACAATGTGCACTAGCACCGAAGAAAGAACTGGTATCTGCTTCAGATGTGGCGGACGAGGCCACGAAACGAAAGACTGTAGGGAGGCACCTAAGTGTTATGCTTGCAACGAGAGTGACCATGTGGCAAGGAGAATGAAGTGCAAAAAATACAAGGAAGCGGTAGAACAAGTACGGGAGCAGAGAAAGGAAAAAAATGTAATGTAAACAAAACTACGAAACCCAAACATTCTAACAAATCCAATTAGATCTCAGAAGGTCGCAAACAGTGCAGGAAAGGAGGACCAGGGATAGTTGAAGAATCCAGACCCGTAATTTATTCAAATAAACCTCAATCGTAGTCAGATGGCCCACGATTGCCTTTATCAGCTGGCCTATGAAGAGAATGCCGATATTCTGCTGGTGAGCGAAACAAATAGGAAACACATAATCAAAGGGGGGTGGTATGTGAATGAACATCAGGATGCAGCAATTTTGGTGAGAACCAAGGAACAAGGAGTGATAGAGTGGGGGAAAGGACCCGGGTGGGTCTGGATACGAACAAACTTCTGCACCATATATAGCTACTATATATCACCGAATGTCGCTATAGAAGAATTTGCTGCATATCTTGGGAAACTCGAAACATTGCTGAAGGAGAGAGAGGGCCCTTTTGTGGTAGGCGGGGATTTCAATGTCAAGGCCTACCTGTGGGGTTCCCATATAGAAGATCGAAGAGGCAATCTGCTGGCCGATCTGGCAGAAGCACTGAACATGGTAACTGCTAATGATGGAATCAACCCCACATTTGTTCGTGGAAACAGCCAATCTATAACAGATGCCACCTTTTGTTCAAGCACACTCGGAACACGCCTTGATCGATGGAGAGTCTTGGACTCTGAATGTAGCAGCGACCATCTACTGATAGCCTTCATGCTGAAAAACTCTGGGCACCTGCCAGAGCTCTCTCGAGTAAATTTAGGATGGAAGTGGGACGAACGCAAGAAAGAAAAATTGGCTGCGAACATCTACAGCAAGCTGGGTTGGTGCACTCGTTGCACGGCAGACAAACTTATGGAGGCGATAACGCAGTCATGCGAAGAGACGCTAACCCCTAAGAATTTTCACTATGGCTCCAAAAGACCTGTGTACTGGTGGACGCCCGAAGTTGCCGCTTGTAGAGCTAACTGCAAGGAGGTAAGGAAGAAGCTGGAGAGAGCAAACCGCAGCAGAACCCAAAGACAACAATACCAGGTAATTTTCAGGAATTGAATGCGGCTGCAACAAAATTGCGGATGGGAAAGGCAGCTATCCCAGATGGTATCCCGGCCGAAGTGATCCGTCTGGTGGTAGCAAACAATGCTCTCGATGGTGAACAACCTCTTTGCAGTCAGTGTGTTTACGGAAAAAATGGAAGGTGGCCAGATTAGTATTGATGCCGAAGCAAGGCACGAACGAAGACGGAACAACAAAGTAAGGCCAATATGCCTGCAATGCACTATGGGGAAGTTATACGAACACCTCGTCAGAGCAAGGCTACATGAGGAAATTGAGGAAAGAGGCGGACTTTCAGAAAAGCAGTAGGGTTTCAGGCAAGGACGCTCAACCATTGGTGTCATGGAGGAGGTAATTAATTTTGCAAATAGCGGTTCACGGAGAAGCAGAGAAATGTGTGCTCTCAAGACTATTGACGTGGAGAATGCTTCTAACACGGCTTCGTGGAGCAAAATAGTGGAAGCCCTTAAGAAGAAAGAGATCTCACCAGAAATTGTTGCCATAACTATGAGCTATTTAAGCGACAGGTGGTTAATAGTCGAAGACGATAGACCAGTCAAGGTGACCTGTGGGATCCCGCAAGGTTCGGTTTTGGGACCGGCCTTATGGAACGCACTCAATGACGCGGTCCTGGAACTGGAGTTGCCTGTCGGCGCCCGGACAGTGGCCTTTGCTGACTTGGCTCTTCTAACAATGGGTCACTATGAGAATGACTTAATAAGTATAACTAACCAGTCTCTAGCTAAGATAATGCTAGATTGCATTATCTGGATGTTTGACATGAAACTAACCATAGCAATGCACAAGACGGAATCTGTGCTCCTGGTAAGTGGCAGGAGGCCGGAGTCAGTGCAATTTCAGCTGGGTGGGTCAATAATTAAACCAGAGAAGTGTATTAAATACTTGGGAGTAGTTATGGACCAGCGG
This sequence comes from Phosphuga atrata, assembly GCA_944588485.1. Taxonomy (NCBI): domain Eukaryota; kingdom Metazoa; phylum Arthropoda; class Insecta; order Coleoptera; family Silphidae; genus Phosphuga; species Phosphuga atrata. The sequence goes on from OX155901.1 coordinate 13,428,702, forward strand.
GTGAGCTTCACGCCTCACATTCGTAATGTGTCGGCCAAAGCGGAAAGGACGGCCGCGATGCTGCGGAGACTCATGCCGAACTTTGGGCGGCTCTCAGCTTGACCAGGCGTTTGTTGTCTTTAGTGGTCACTCCAATCATGCTATACGGAGCGGAGATCTGGGGAACTGGCCTGCAACTGGGAATAAACAGAACAGTTATGATAAGAGCACAGAGGAGGGCCTTGATTAGGGTAGTCTCTCCATACAGGACAGTCTCGGCAGAGGCTGTACAAGTGGTGGCTGGATCCCCACCAATAACACTCCTTGTAGACGAAAGATTTTCTCTCAGAAAATGCCAAGGCCTATCCAAGAAAGAAGCGCGGCAGCGCAACATGGCGAGTTGGCAAAATGCCTGGCAAGGGGCAAAAAACGGCGCATGGAGGCGAGAATTGATTCCGGATGTACAAATCTGGGCTGAACATAAGCACGGAAACGTCGGTTACCATATGACCCAGGCGCTAACGGGACATGGGTGCTTTAATGTCTTTCTACACAGAATAGGCAAAAGGCGAAGCGATCAATGCTGGTACTGCGGCGAAAGAGATGACGCGTGTCATACGATATTCTTTTGCGAAAGATGGGACAAGCTAAGATTAGGCATGTCAAGGAACACTGGTGTATGGCCGGACAAGGAGAATATGACCAAAACCATGCTAGAAAGTAAAGATAATTGGAACGCAACCGCGGAGATGCTAACAAGGATAATGAAAGCCAAGGAAGTAGATGAGAGGAGACTGGAAGCAGACCAACAAATTAAAAAGTAATCCAAGAGCGTGAACCCAAAGTTGCCGAGTGATATTACCCCGAGAGGGTGCAAACCACGGCAGCGTTAGGGGGGGAGGTGGTTTTAGTGGGTATACTATCTCTGGAAGAGAAGGAGTCCCACACTACCCAGCTAGAGGGTGCCTATAGGCACCCCTAGCTAGGTTTCCCCTTCCTCCTAAAAAAATAAAAAGGTGTATTGAACTTAATTCGCCACGCTGGCCAGGCGCGTTGGCGAATAAGTACCTCAGCCGCTCCTAACATGGAGAACAGACGCTGTTTGCTGCCGCCCAGTTTGGGTCAGACGCTGCGTGGAAATATTCTTAACTTCACACTTCGGGACCTTACCGCCAATGGTGGCCCTACCAGTAGCTGTGCTACCGCCGGCATGGCTCCCTGTGTGCAAGGTTACTGAGCCTTCTCACCAACGACAAGATGTTGATTCCCCAAAGAGGACCCCGGAGAGAGATGTAAGCATTGGTGATATCTTATTTCATAAGGTACAACCCGTTTGTAATAAATCACAGGTACTAATGTTTTGGATCTCAGTGGTTGCAAAGATCAATCAATCATATTACAATAAATAAACCTGAAAACTTCTCTGTAACATATTTTATATATTAGTCTCTGGCTACTATTTTCTAGGTTAAAATAGGTTTGTATAAGGCAAAACATCATTATGAAATTTGACATTTTACAGCTGCTTTGTAGCTCTGTTTAAACATTAGAATTTGTTTACGAATCACGTTATAATACGTTTAGGAATCATGTTTTTAGTATGAAAGAAACTAATGATGACAAAGAAGAAGAAATGTTTATTGAAAACAAACGTTTACAAAAGGCTATCGACCACAAGAACTTTCCGCCCAGGAGTTTTACATTTTAATATTCAAAATAAATTTATGCAAAAAGAAAACTGCTGAATTTACAGATTATGGAGGGTTTCGTCGTAAGTCGTATATTGTTGCTGGGAGTGTTTTGAGTGGGTGTTTATGGAAGGGTTTGGTAGAGTCGCGTTTGATACATAGGGGGTTTGTGATGGCCCAGTGAGTGTTAATCGCTTTGAATTTGGTCTATAGTCGTTTGTCTGTTGAAGAATCTCGGGATTTGTGTGAGTCTGTAATGTAGTTTATTGGATGGTTATGGGGTGTCTTAGTTTGGATATGATGCGTAGGGATGTTCGTTATGCTGTTTCTAGTATGCTGTATATTTTTCTGTTAGTAGTAGTCAGTAGAATCTGTCCGTAGTCGAGGATAGGTTGCATATGGATTTGTAAATCTTTGCGGCTTTAAAATAGAAATCTTCTTGTGTCAAGCAGCGGAAATGTTTACTTCTTTGGACAGTTTTGGTCTTCTGTATTTTAGCATTGGTGTTGAATTTTATTTTATTGTCGAATGTCATACCTAGGTATTTTATATAAGTTGTCGATATCACGTCAATGGTATCCAGGTGGATATGTGGGGAATTGGGGAAATTTATGTGACTAGGTAAGGTGACCAAAGTCGGACGGATGGTGGAATTATTGTCTTGGAGCGAAATAGATGCGCTGTCGTATCAAGGACAAACAGACAACGGAGAATATCAACAGATTCCGTTCCCAAGTAATTCTATTAATAGTGAAAACAATAAAAAAAAACTTGTAAAGCACATGCACAATTATCCCTCCACCCGTCTCGTACAATGTACTGCTTTCGAGGTTAAAAAATCTGGTCACCTTAGATTAGCTATAATGAGTTGGCATTTGGAAGGGTTTTCAGTAAGTCGCCAGAGGTTAAACCAGATTAGGGTGCTGAAGATCGTCCGTCGTTTTCTTAAGGTTGTTATTGTGTGATATGAGAGCTGTGTCATCAGCGTAATGTAGGATATATGAGGAGAGGTTGCCTTCAAATCAATCAAATCAATCAAATCAATCAAATCAATCAAATCAATCAAATCAATCAAATCAATCAAATTAATCAAATCAATCAAATCAATTTTATTACATGTAAGATGTATATGCTAAATACATATATGTGAACGTCAAAAAGAGAAAAAAAAAGATATAAAAATAAAAATATACATCAAATATCAAAACAGAACAGATAGAAAATAAACGATAATTACTGAAACAAATTAAAAAATTCTTGAAATGTATAAATTGTCTTCTTTAGTAGTAGGGATTTTACTCTTCTCTTGAAGCTTTTGTTGGACATTTCTTCTGTGATCTTACTTGGCAGCTTGTTGTATATGACCACTCCTAAAATTACTGGTGCTTTGCTTCAGCAATTTAAGTTACATTTTGGAGTGTACAGTTTGTTTCGTCCTCTTGTATTGCAGTGGTGGATATCCCTATTTCTGTCGAGATTAATTTTCATTTTATAGATGAAGCAGGCAACTTCTAATATATAAAGGCTTGTTACTGTTAGTATTTGCAGTCGTTGGAAGTGCGGTCTACATGTGGCTGTTGAAGGAATACCCACTAATAATCGAATGACTTTCTTTTGAGCCTGCAGTATAATCTAAAGTTTATTGGAGGAATCCCAAGCCAAAATTCCATATGCTAGAATGAACTAAACTTCTGCATAATAATAGTTGAAAAGCTCAGCTTGGTTATTATTTGGAGTAGGGTTCGAATTGAGTACGCTTTATAGCCCAACTTTTTTAGTAAGGTTTCTGTTGTCTTATCCCAAGTTAGGCATTCCTCTATATAAAGCCGCAGGAATTTTGTTTTCTTCGCCATATGCAGGTTGAAATTGTCGATTTTTAAATTTAAATTATTGGCGTATTGGCTTCTTTGCGTTTGAAAAATTACATTTTCCGTCTTCTCCTTGTTTAGAAATAGGATATTTGCCGAGCACCACTGCACCATTTTATGTAAAACATTGTTTGCTTCAAGTTCATTTTCAATCAAAGAGTTTCTGGCGATAATGAAAGTGGCATCATCTGCGTATAGTATGCATTTTTTTTTAATGCGTATAGTACACATATCACACTGGTTTAGAAAAGAAAGGTTTTTTCTTGGATGTGATTTCCACACATAGCTTTTTGTTTGTTAGAAATGATTTTAGCCAATTTATCGATTTACCACGAATTCCCAATATATACAATTTGTTTAATAATTGTCGGTGTGATACGCAATCCAAAGCTATCGACAAATGGCAGAAAATACCAACTGGATGTTTGCCGTTATCGATCTCTTATAGAATTTTGCTATAGAACTCAGTGATAGCCGTCGAGGTCGATTGTCCGTTGCGAAAGCCGTGTTGTTCTTTGAGAATAAGTTGGTGCTTCTCGATAAATGATAAAAGCCTGTGAAGCATTCTATATTCTAACACTTTAGACATAGCTGATAGCAGAGCTATAGGGCTATAGTTATTTAGGAGTGTTCTTTCTCCTCGTTTATGCATTGGACAGATTTTCGCATTTTTCAAGATTTCAGGAAACTTCCAATTCAAATGACCGGTTAATAATATAGTTATAGGCTTCGCTAAAAGATCTATATATAGTTAAAATATGTTGCCAGGTATTGAATCTAGACCATTTGTAGATTTATTTTTAAGTTTGCCATTTATGAGCCGTATTATTTCGTTTTCAGAAAAATCGTCCAGATATAGTGTTTTGTCATTGAATGACATGTGACGATTGGATATGTATGAGAGGGTGATATTTTGAGCTATTTTGGTAGGAGCTTGTTCGAAGAAATCATTAAATAGAGTCGCTACTGTTTCCGGATCTTCTATGATAGAATCATTGTAATTTAAGCGGATCTCTTCTTTCACCCTGGTCTTGTTAGTTTGCTGGTTAATTATATTCCAAGCTGTTTTCTGTTTGTTCTCCGAATTCTGCAGCAGTGTACTGAAAAATTGTCGCTTAAGATTTGTTAAAATACAGGAGCACCGTTTTTTCATAATTACGCTTGGCGCAAAACCGGGTATTTCTTCTGGAGCACAAACAAATCTTTTAGCTCGCTACTTGCCCCTTTTGCATCATTAGTGATCCCTGTCTTGTTCTTGGAAAACAGATACTAAAATGATAATATAACGAATTTATAAAATGTACACATGTATCGTTAATATTTGATGCTCTATACGTACTCGTCCATGATTCATCTGTTAATTGTTTGACAAAAAGTTCTTTGTTTTCTTTACTAAAATCTCTCTTATGGTAATATGTATCTGCTTTTAGTTTCAGTTTTCTATTTAATACAACGATTCGATGATCACTTATTGTCGTGTCAATAATTGACTTCGCATTTTGCGTGGAATTGACAAAAATATTATCTATGCAGCTCTTTGAGGTAGCTGTTATCCTGGTATATTCTTTAACTTGCTCCTCTAGTCCAAAAGTTAACATTAGGTTGACTAAATTAACTTTTTCCTTGGAGTTTCCTGTGAAGTTAATGTTAAAATCTCCCGTGACTATTATATTTCTTTTTTTGAAGAACGAATGGTGGAGTATGCGGTCTAGCGTTAACATAAAATTATCTATGCAGCCATTTGGTGGTCTGTATAAATTAATTATTGAAGTCGAGTCTAATCTAGATCTCCACAGATTTCAATATGCTTTTCTATTGAGTTCATTGGGATTTCTTCCACGCTGATGGTGTTTGAGTCAAGTGTATTTCTATTCCAAATACCTACACCGCCGCCAGTAGTAGTGGATCTACAAAAAAAATAATCAAAGAATAATTGTGTAAAGGCATAAGCTTGATATGGTCCTGGGTAGCCCAGGTTTCTGTAAGGCAGATGAACACCCAATAGTTATTTCCAATTGTGGGATTTTATTATTTATGGATTGGATGTTGAGATACATGATGATATTTTTGTTGATTTTGGATGACCTGTCATGAATGTGGGATGTGTCCAAGTCTCTTATTATGGTATTTGTTGCAATGGTTGTCGATTTAGAAAATAACGTTTGACGCATGTATGTTTCGGCCACACTTCAGGATTTTTTAGATCTTCGAGATGTTCTATAGGGACATATATCTTAAAAGATGAATATTCTTCTGGGTGCCTAGATAGTAATTTTTGGCAGAGTGCTTTGTCAATATTTTTTTCCGCTAAAAAGTTAACTTCAGTCACATTGACAAGTCAGATTCATTTAGGTCTGGATCCAAACGATACACATGGAGATAAGCATATTTTGTTGCTGCCTTTATGGATGAGTTTTCAGAGCTTTTACCAATAATAATATTAGACCTCTTTCGGTTTCCAGAGATTCTGCTTACATTATTATTTTTGTTTCGAGAATCGTGGGTTTCAATGTTTTTGTGTCCGCGCCTCGCAGTTTCCTTATCGGCGTCTGAAGATTGGTTGGCTTCAATGCTACTTTTTGCAGAATTATCTGGATTTAATCTTTGGACTATGTCTCTATATGTATTTTCAGCGGTAGGTTCACAATCTTCAATATGATTTAAAATTCTTTTGGGTGCAAATTCTTCTGGGTGGTCTGTTGTAGAATTTTGATTGCTGGTAAATTTAGTAATTTCATCTTTCAGCATTTTAATTTTATCACTTTGGGCAGCTATTTGGATTTTGAGGGGTTTAATTTTCTCCTCTACTAAGCCACTAATTATTGACTTAAAATTTTCCGAAATCTATAACATGTCCCACATATTTATCGGAGGGTGTGTTAGAACGAAGTTCTCGCGACATATTTAAATCAGTTTATAAATTCAAACAGAGGTTTAAATTTAACTTTGACTATTAACTTATATTTTCTATCACTAATGTGCGACTGCTCACGCCGAACGATCAAACGTGAACGTGAACGCTCGAACTTGGCATTTGCCGGCATTTTTTGCCGGCGGTTATAGTTGCAGATGTCGTGGCAGTATAAATTGTATAGTATGGGAGAGGGAGGAGAACCTTGGAGAAGACCTTGGAGAGGGGTAAATTCAGAGGACAGGGCGCTGTTTAATATAATTTGAAGGTATCTGTCATGGAAAGGTAAAATGCATTTTAAACGCTTTATAAGTTTTTCTGAATTACACCGTAAGAATACAACTAGGGATTGCATGGTAAATTGTGAAAATAAGTTTGTTTTAGTGGGGAAGAAAATAAAACCTACTATTTTACCTATTTTATAGATTCAAGTAATTACTTCAGATATTTTTTCAGTATTAACTAGATGTAGTAACTGGATATTTTTATTATCTAAAGTTTTTATTAAACTACGTTGCAGATACAAGCCTTTTGGTTGCACAGTTGTTAGTTTATATTTGTGTCCAATCAAAAGTGTATTGATGAAATCACTTGAAATCCATCGATTGTTAGAGTGTTTAATTATTCATGAATTGTTCGGCAATTAATAATCCAGAGGACGAAGTAATTGTTGAAATAATAATTGCTTTCCCGAAACACATAAGTGGCTTAACTATTATTAAAACGTTGTATTTTCCTCTTGTTTTCCATTTCAAAAGTGTTTTTTTTTTCGTCGAAAAAAAGAATTCAAATTAAACGTTAATAGAGCAATTACCACAATCAGGTAGTTGTCGCGATTTAAACAAAAACCTAATTTCCGTATTATTCTGTTGCAATTAAAATGTTTTTGATTGATGTCTCATTATTTCCAATAGCGCGATAATGAATAGCACGGGAACACACAACCGCGAACGTTCGATTTACATTTCATTACTTTTTATTACGATTCGAAAAATTTCCTCAACATTTTACAGTATCGATTCTTTTTGCGCTCGCAGAGAGAAGAATTTATGGTGAGTAAAAGTGAAATTATGGTCCCCTTATACCAGCGCCATAATTTAGATTTTCTTTTCGCTTCTATAAATTCTATACAGATATAACAAAAAAATCAATAGTATCTCGCTCAGACGTTGAACAGGGATGTTTATTATCAGTCTACAGAAAATGGTTATGGAGTGTACCTATAAGTGTAGGGAGACAATATCAGTTTTGTCATGATTCGCGGCTTCGAAAGTATATAGAAAAATGATCAAATCAACTGATCAAATTTCCGTAACAAGACGAGATAAATGTGGAGACAAGCAAATATCTACTACGCAAGGAAAGAAAGAGAATATATGGAAGACTATGATGCAAACAGGACAATATTTATAATATAATATTCTGAAATATATTGACATCTTAAAATAGCGTATTGACTATTTAGTTTTCTGTTTGCGCAACATTTTGTCCAGTAAATTTCGTCTATCAAAGATGGTTCAACTCAGTTTTGTTAATTTAATTTTGTATTTAAAGCCCGACTAGTTGGTTACCTTATCTTGTGTTGTGACACAACCGCACACAACGAGATGTAGGGTATAGCGCGGACACCAATAAGAGAGGTATAATGTCGGGAATAACCAAGAGCAAATGACAGTGCCAGGTAGCATCAAAAACTATAACGTACTAAAGCAAGCTATAGGAGAAATACATCTAGTAGTTACTACGGCGTTTGAATCCAGCTGCCCATAGAAAAGCAAATAGGTTATCGGCACTTACCGACAATTCAAGTCCCCAGGTGTGGACGGGTTAATTCCCGCCTTCCTACAAAAGGGAATGAATGAATTAATGCCGTATCTTCTAAAAATGTTTAGAAGTAGTTTGCTAAGGTAGTATTCATATCGAAGGTGTGGAAAAAAGACACCACTCAACCAAAGTCATTTAGATCCATTAGTCTAACACCTTTTTTCTTAAATACAATGGAGGAGGTAATTGACAATTACCGTAGGTCTACAGTGTTGGTAGATGTATCACTATACAACTGCCAGCATGTGTATAGAGCATGAAATTCCACAGACCGCTCTATATCAGCTGACAAATGAAATAGAAGAAAAATTCGCATGAGGCAGTCAAATCGGCTCTTGAAAGATGGACTACTGACAGCATTACCTCGACGTGGGGAGACACGTGGGAAAACCCCGTTTAATGCGAAAAACCCGTTCAACCCGTTGAAAATATGCAAAATATAACATAAATATTGTATTGAAATATCTAACTATCTTCAAGAGAGCATGGTAGATGTGGAGTTCAGGAACCCTTGTGTGTCAGTTTTAGATAGTAAATTGGTGCATTTCTGCAAACTATTTTCTTATAACCCCCCGAAACAAATAACCGAAACTAAACCCTGGCTACGCCCGTGTCTGAGTATAACACTAGATAGCAAACTCCTTTGGAACAGGCACGCAAAAGAAGTGGTAGGAAAATCAAGACGCTCTCTAATGGTGTGTAGAAATCTTGTACTGAAAACGTGAGGTTATAAGCCAAGAATCCTGCGATGGATGTACACAATGATAGTGAGACCTACATCACTTACGGGGCAGTTTAAAACTTAAAACGGAAGGAATAGTTCTTCTTCTTTTTTAAGTGCCCTGTTCTTTTCGACCGTTGGCAATCATTAGCGGTATCTGTTCTTTGTCGATCGCTTTCTAAAGAGACTTGTCGTAGCCTCACCATTGTCGCAAATTCTTTAGCCACGATATTCTTCGACACCCGGGTCCTCTTCTACCTTCGATCTTTCGTTCTATTAATTAATTTAAGAAGTCTGTATTTTTCGTTTCTGAGAATGTGTTCAAGGAGATCTTTTGACATTCTTGTAAGCACATCCACATTGCGCACTCTGTCCATCCACGATATTCTCAACATCTGTCGATACGTTTACATTCCGAAAGGTTCCAGATTTTTACATATGGCGTCTGTTGGCGTGAGTCCACGCCTCAATTCCATAAAAGAGAATACTGAAGACGTAACAAGGTAGTTCTTCTTCATGAGCCATGCCCTCCAAGGGCGTTGACGACCAATAACATTATTTGAATTTTATCTGCAGCTTTTCGAAATAGGGATCTTGTACTTTGTCCAAACTATTGGCGAAGGTTCTTGAGCCATGATGTTCTGCGGTGGCCTGGACTGCGCGTACCTTGTATTTTACCCTGTATTATTGTCTGCTGTAACCTGTACTTATCATTTCGGATAACATGACCAAGGTATTCCAGTTTTCTTCTCTTTATTGTGTTGAGAACTTCTGTTTGCTTATTGACTCTTTGCAAAACCTCGACGTTAGTAATTCGATCCACCCAAGAAATTCTCAGCACTCTACGGTAAGTCCACATCTCAAAAGCCTCCACCTTTTTACACATAGCCTCCGTAAGTGTCCAAGCCTCGACGCCGTAGTACAGGATACTAAACAAGGTAGTACTCGAGTGCGAACGGAGAGTGACAGACTTCGGCAAAACAACACACACTTCATTTTTACAAATGGTGCTTTGGCTTGCTCAATTCGGGCGTTGGCTTCCTGCATATTATCCCAGCTTTCGTTGACCTTCCTTCCTAGATATTTGTATGACTGAACGCGTTCGGTTTGTTGGTTCTGTACCTGTAGAATACCTCCTCCAACCTGATCCTTATAAATGACTATCCATTTGGTTTCCTTGTGTTTAAAATAAATCCAAATTCTGCACTATTGGTTGCCACCTGGTCAAGTAAAATCTGAAGACCCTCCAACGAGTCCGCGATTATAACGGTATCGTCAGCTTACCTAAGGTTACTTATGTTTACGCCTTTAATTGAAACTCTTTCAGGGCAGTTTTCCAGGGCATCTTCGAATATTTTGTTTCAGTAAATGTTAAAAAGTATTGGTGAAAGGATGCAACTCTGTGGGACACCCCTTTTGCTTCGAACTTCGCCTGACATCTGTTGATTAATTTATGCAGTTTTGGTTCCAGTAAAGATTTGCAATTATTTTGAGGTCTCTATCGTCCAGGTCTACGTCTTTAAGGATGTTCATAAGCTTTTCATGCTGCACCCTGTCAAAATCCGTTTCGTAGACAATGAAACAGGCATAAATAGGAACAGCGGCGTCCTTGCACCTCCCTTAGATACTAAACCGGGCCTCTCTTGTGTCGAATCAGTTACGAAAACCGTACTTAGATTCGCCCATTAAGAACTTTTGCATATATTCTCTTGTGGATGATCTTTAGAAAAACCATAAGAAATTGACTCATCAAGCTAACAAGCCGATAATCGCTAGATCTTTTTGACGTGCTCTTCTTTGGAAGCTTTATAAATGTTGATTGAAGCCAGTCAGAAAGAATGACGCCAGATAAGTAGACATTATTAAAAAGCTTCATTATCACGTTAAGTGTCTCCTCATTCTTTAAGATTATAATGACTCCCGAGTAAATTCCATCTGGACCTGCAGCTTTTCTATTTTTTGATAACGAGACTGCATGCTGAACTCCTTCTTTAGTTATATCAAGCCCTTCGCGTGTATATTGTTCAGGTGTGTCCAATATTTCATCATGAAAAAGGTTTTTGATATAGCTACACCACTCTTCTACTCTGTCGTTAACGTTAAGAATTATTTTATCTTCACTGTCCAAGAGAATGCGAGTTTGTCGAGGTTTGTATACACCAACCGCTTTCTTAATTTTCATATGCATATTAAAAGTGTCATATACACAAGTGTCTTCAAACGGTACTAACAATAAGATCAAAAAGAACGCTAGGATGACTGATGAAATTCTTTATTTAGTGGAAGGGAGACGCTTGAAAAAAGGTCATCCGGACTATCACCAGATGAATCGTGAAATAAAGAACAAAATAAGAATGGCCAAAGAAAATTGGCTTAACGAGCTATGTCGCGAAACCGAAGAACTGAAGGCCAAACTTCAGTTCTTCGGTTTCGCTATATAGCTCGTTAAGCCAATTTTCTTTGGCCATTCGTATTTTGTTCTTTATTTCACGATTCATCTGGTGATAGTCCGGATGACCTTTTTTCAAGCGTCTCCCTTCCATTAAATAAAGAATTTCATCAGTCATCCTAGCGTTCTTTTTGATCTTATTGTTAGTACCGTTTGAAGATAATTTCAAGCTTGAATTTTTGAAAGCTTCCTTGATGTTGGTACAAATAGTCTCCGCTTCGAAACTCTCGACAACGTTTACTTTGTTTAGTCCACAATTTAGTTCGTTTCTGACCCCAGCTAGCGTTTCTGGGTTCTTCAGTTTTGCCATATCTAGTTTAGGACAGTTTCCTTTTACTGCACACCTTTATAGAGTTTGAATATTTGCTACAAGCGGATTGTGGTCGGAATTTATGTCTGCACCAGGGTAAGGTTTTGCCGATTTAATGCAATTTCTGTAACGTTTATTTATTAATAGAAAGTCTATTTAGTTTCTGACTATCCTCTCTGGCGTATGGGCGTTAGAAGTCCAAGTGTGGAGGCGTCTTGGTGGAAGCTTAAAGAAAATGTTCGAGACAACAAACCCCATTTCTTGATAAAACTGAAATAATCAGTCGCCACGTTCATTTGCAATACCCAATCCATATCTACGAACTATGTCCTCTCTCGCACCGTTACCAATCTTTGCATTAAATCAACCATAATACTTACTTTTTAGTGAGATTTAGGGCGGTTTCCAGTTGTTCGTAAAAGACTTCAACAGATTCGTCTGAGTGATCGCTCGTTGGTGCATATATCTGAATGATGTTGACATTAAATGGCTTGGAGTTGGGCTGTAAAAATGCTACTCTATCAGAAACCGGGGCAATTTACTATGAGCGCCACGCCATTGTAGTGATTGACCTCGGAAAAAACTAGTAACTAGGTTCTACTGCCCCAACAAGGATTAGTTGGGGTAGTAGAACCAAACTGGCTTCTATGAAGCTTGAAAATGTTTAAAGAAAGGCCTATGTCTGCATTACGGAAGCGATAATGTCAGGCCTGACAGCAGCAATGGCTCTGCTGCTCGATCTGACTTCGTTGCACCTTGTCGTGGAATGGACCGCCATAAAAAAGATTGTAAGGTTCAGCAAGGAAGGAATAGGCTGAGGCTAACATAATCGGGAGTAGAAACCGCAACAGCATCCCCTGGCTCAAAGTACCAAAAGACGAAACTGTATGGAAATACCAAATAAAAACTGCAGATTAATGTGTAGCAGGAAAGCCGATCGGATTAACAATATGGTATCCTCAGCATACCATATTGAACAAAGTGCTATCAAGTGGTATACAGATAGTTCGAATACAAAGGAAAGTACTGGTGCAGGAGTGTTTGGACCTCGTACCAAATACTTTCAATCCATGGCAACCTACCCAAGTATCTTCCAAGCAGAGGTACATGCAATTGAAAGATATGTACAATTTAACCTAGACAGGAACAATCGCAAAAAACGAGTTGCTATTCTATCAAATAGCCAATTAGTTTATACACCGCATACAACATGAGATCCAATCTGGTATGGGACTGTGTGGGAAAGTTGAACAAGTTGAACAAGTCTCGGCAGAGAAAATAAAGTAACGCTATACAGGACACACTGGTTTAAATGGAAACGAACAAAATCTTGTCCGAAACTAAACAGGAACAAGCTTAGAATCCGGACAGGAGTACTGACGGAACACTGGAGACAGGAAATACCTCAAGACCCTAGTACTACAGGAAAACGATAGTTGCAGGTTCTGCAGCTCAGCAGATGAAAACCCCATACATCTGCTCTACTGAAATAAGTGGTTCGGGGGCAGCTCTCACTAAACCCTCTATTACACCTTGGCTTTTAGTATGCGCCACCCTAGTATCGCATATTTTGCATTCATTCAGGGTGCGCAGCCCAGACGGTTTTCTGAAAAACCGCCCTATATGTTGACTCCCCGACCAGGATTCGAACCCGGGTGTCCCGCATTGAAAGGCGGGTATGTTGTCAACTACACCGCCGAGGAGGACAGCTCCTCACATACTGCGGAGCATTGCTCCACAAGAGACAATTGTACCTTGGGACACTCTGCTTTAACAAAGAGGAGCTGCAATCCTTGAAGCCCACCCAGATCCTGAAATTTCTAATCTTAAAAAGTATGAAGATATTTGGTGCAGCTATAAAGTATTTGAAACAATAGTGAGGAACTGTAGCTATATCTTGGTCATGTATGGAAATAGTCTCTTTGAAGTAGTAAGTGTGTGGACGCATGCGAATAAAGAACCGCAATTTGATATGGTACTGAAATTCCAAAAATATATTCAAGTTAGGCCATGCCACAGACTTTTCTAATAACTACCGACTTTGGTATGCCTAACTTTGGTAAACCTTTGGTTGTCTAGATAAATCTAAGTTAGACCTTATATCAACCGAATTTTGCATGCCTAACTTTTGTAAATGTTTGGTTGTCCATATAAGTCAGAAATTCAAAAGACATGCCTATGTTAGGCCATTCGCTTGAGTGTCCTAGTAAGAATCTAGTTTGGAATTTTTTCTGCATGTCGTATTTTGGCTTCCCTAATTATTCTGATCAAATACAAATTGCTTATTTAGTTTCTTGCATCAAGGTTCGCACAACTCAATTTTGTCAAAACTAGATTTTAAAATATTCGATTAAATACTAGGAAATATAAGACTGTATAGACATAACTACTAGGCAGTCCAATCTACATTTACATGAATGTTAACTGACAAGAATATCTTTTGACCTACATTTCTTGTTATAAAATCTAGATCATGTTTACAAAGTGAATAAACTATATTCAACGTAAGAAAAATGGTTAGAGGCAAAGGTTGTAGCAAGGCAAATAATAATAAATTAGCAAGGAAAATATAAAGTTGTTCGTAATAAATCAATGTGGTAATAGCAAGTAACAAATAAATTAATAAATAAAAATAAATGTCTATCTTTGAACAAATCTTCCCACACATGCGAGATATTGCAAAAAACGCTGTATAGCTTTCATAATTCTCGACTAGATTTATTTTATTTCTCATCCACTTCTCGTTTTTTCACGGCTGAAATTGCATTCCTCAACTGCTTATTTTTATTTTCTTCGTTTCATTATTTAAAAAAAAGATAGTAAGGAAGGAAAAATGAAGAAACAACACTTGTGTTGTTACTCCGTGTATTTATAGAACGGTATAAAACGAGATGAAATATTTTTAAAATAACTTTTAATGTACATCCACATACGTCTATAAATTTCTGAAACTTTAGTTGTCTTTGATTGACTTCAAGTTTTATGACATGACAAAAATACTTTTGATTAAATTTGCATATTTTATTGCTCTTTTTAATATTTGAGACTAATTTAGCCTTGATTTACGTATCTAGTTGTAATGGTTTGTGTATTAAATAGATAAATATGAGTGAAATAATTACAAATGCTTAACTTTGTTTTTAAAACAAGTTGATTATAAGGTATAAATGAATATTGAATCCATTAATTGGATAAATTTGATTCGAAATTATCTCGAAAGATAAGAAAATGCGTCGGAAGTATCGATTTCCTTCTTAAAGGCTAAACGTCGGCCTTTAAATAAACGGCATCGAGTAATTTACATTGAATTCTACATCTTAAGACGATTAGAATCTGTAATTTACTGTTGAGAATTAACACAAATCAGTTTTCTAATTAGACCGGCTTTACTAAATTGCAAAGTGGTATCATATGTCAAACCCAACGTTATGCAATGTCATCTATATATCTTACCTACAGCTAAAGAGGGAGAGAGAGTTTGAACGTTATTAACTGAACTGTGTGAAGTTCTTTTTCAAATACAATTTACGTTTCTCTATCAATTTCAATGATTAACACAGTTCAAACATAGTTCTAATATTAACATAGTTCTAATATTAACATAGTTCTAACAAGAATTATAATTTGATTCTAATTTCTCGAAGCCTTCCTCAGTTTGACATGCGGTTTTAGAAATCAAAAATCGTGATGGATTCTATTACGCCATGACACAGAAATACGACCGTTTTGTTGCGTTATCGCCGCGATCACATATTAATTACTAACTGCGCCGCTATTTCCCATAAATATTAATTTACTAGAATTCGATTTATGATCTATTTATGTTGCAAAGGTATTTTTTCTAAAAAAGACAAAATATATCAACAATATCTCGGGGCTGAAAGGAATTACAAATTCATTGAATTATGAAAAACCTAATTGAATATTGGAGTGAAACTGCTAAAGCGAAAAATGACTTGAATATGTTACTATATTATACTTGTTCGTAGCTCTATAATATTCAGTCTAATTAGGACAATGCAAACAAATCTCATGTTAAAACAGATAGAGATTTGCATCTTATTCCTACTTCCTGAACCAGACCATTTTTATGGCACTAACGGAGCTAGAGATCAATACTAAAGACAAAGTTAGTGCGCGTAATAACATATTGCGAAAACTCACAGGCACAGCATGGGGAGCTCAACCAGAAACGCTCAGAAGCTCGGCTTTGGCGCTCTGTGTGTCCACAGCGGAATACGCCGCACCGGTTTGGGCAGCTTCAGTTCACGCGAAGCATGTGGACGTCGCTATCAACGAGAGAGCAAGAATCGTGACAGGCTGCCTAAAGCTAACTCCAGTTAATAGTTTGTACCCACTTATTAGCGTAGCACCCCCATCTGCGCGAAGAGCCGTCGCCACGGATGCTAAAAGGACGAAACAAGAAACCGATGTTTGGCATCCTCTGCACCAACACGAGCCAGCCGGTCGATGCCTAAGATCAAGGAAGAGCTTCATGGCAAGATTACACACACTCGAAGGGTCCATAGAAAATAAGCGTATCAGTAGGTGGTCTAAACAGCTAACTACGAGGGAACCACTAAGAGAAGAAATGGCCCCAGGCAAACACCTTCCTTTCGCGGTATGGAAATCCCTAAACCGGCTCAGGACAGGAGTGCCAAGGTACAAGACAAATCTGTTGAGGTGGGGAATGTCTGAGCACGACAATGTGCTGTGTGCGTGTGGTCAGCCCCAGGATGTGGGCCACATACTGGTCTGCTCACAACTGGAAGAAAGACGCAGAAGGACAAGTGGAAGAAGGATCTATAATTAGGATGGTTTCACCCCCATATTCACTTATCATTTAAATCAATAACGGAAACTAAGTCCAGATCTTTCTACACACATGTCAAATCAAAACCTAACCTCGAAAGTCACGACAGGTGTTCAAGCTAACGTAATTGTATTCCATTTTATAATTCAAAAGAGCAAAGCTGCACTGACGAGAGATGAATCTCGAAACGCGTTTGTAGATGGCTCATCACTTAATGTGAATGAAATGTATTTAAAGAGCAGTGGTATTTCTCTAGCTCTGTTAGTGAAATGAAAATGGACTGGTTCTAGGAATAACATGCAAATCACTAGTTGTTTAAACATGAGAAACAAATCTCATGATGAAACAGCTAGTGTACCAAACAAAATAGGTTGAATATATTTATATATTCATGCTATATTTTGCTTTAGTAAGTTTGAAGAACCAAATAAGAAAAACAGTTTAGTTCTTTGGAATTTAGAAATAGTTTGGACATGACATGTGCACATAAATTCTTGTCCATTTTACATTTAGTCCTAAAAATATTTTAACAAGACATCCTTAAGCACCTATTACTGATTCATATGGGATTAAAGAAAGAGCAATGTATTAAGAAATGAAACAGAAATATCTAGGAAATCTTATTTTGTCTGAACTCTTGTCTGATCTTGTCTGGTCTTATCTGCTTTCGTCTGCTCCTCTCCGGTCTTGTCTGGTCTTGTTTATTTAGCCTTGCATCGTCTTGTCTGATCTTTTTCTTGTTTTGGGGGGGGGGGCATAGAAGGCATATCATTAACCTGACAAGTGATTGAACCAACATCCTGGAACCGCTCTTTACACAACATTAATCTTAAGGATGTCACCGCTCTGCACTTGGCATCTACATTTTTTTCGTACACCCTTTCAATGGAGTGTTTAGGGGTTCGGGAAGCTGGCTCTATGGTTTTGGTTTTCCTTGTTATTCAATTGTAGTTCATTTTTATCCTTTCGTCTTGTGCTTTTTGTGTCAGGATGTCACGTATTATTGCCTCCGTGTACGTCCAATCCTCTGGTGATCTTAGCATTACGTGTACGTGTTTGCACCTCTAGGTGCAGATATCCACCTAGTGCATTCCACGCTTCATGACTTTTGGGGGCAATGCCAGCAAAAACCAATACAGTTTCCCTGGAGATAGTTCTGTATACACTGCATACTCTGGCCATTTTGTCTCTGTACAGAGGCGAGTATCTGTTTCAAGAACGTCTTTTAAATGACCAGCCCAGATCGGTGCTCCATAGAGAATGCTCGAGTGAACCACGGAATACATCAGCTTTCTTTTACTGCTTTTCGGACCGCCGGTGTTAAGCAATCATTTTCCTAGGGCCGATGTAATATTTAGGGCTTTTTCTGCCGTTTTCTTTAGGTTTGCTTTGAAAGACAGTTTCTGGTCAATCGTTATGCCTAGGTTCTTGACTTCTTGTTTCGGTGTAATGTCCACTTTTTTTTAATCTTAAATGTTATAGGTCCTATTTTCTTGTTGCCAATGAGAACTATGGCTTCTGTGTTTTCAGGGGCCAGCTTTTTGCTCTAGCCATTCACGGACCTGCTTTATGGCGATGTTTGCCTTTCTCATTGGTTCTTCTTCAGTTTTCCCTGTTGCAACTATAGCTAGGTCTAGAACGAATCCTAATATTTCCACGCCAGCGGGCAAAACGAGCCTTAACACCCCATCGCCTAGAATGTTCCACAGTGTAGAGCCCAATACCGAGCCCTGCGGAGCACCACTATTTATTTCGACAACCTCGTCGCCGATTTCCATCTGTATTCTCTGTCATCCTACGTGTCCTCCGTGTGCCGCTTGTGGCTTTCTTTGCCACTTCGATCACCCTCAAAACGGCATCAACCATGGAACTTCCCTCTCTGAGCCCATATTGTCTGTTGGAAAAACCTCTAACTTTGTCCACTTCCGCTTTAATTCCGGCAAGAAGCAGTTCTTCAAGTAGCTTCCCGAGGACATCCATGGTCTTGTCTGATGTTGTCTGGTCTTGTATGGTCTTGTCTGGTCTTGTCTGGTCTTGTCTGGTCTTGTCTGGTCTTGTCTGGTCTTGTCTAGTCTTGTCTGGTCTTGTCTGGTCTTGTCTGGTCTTATCTAGTCTTGTCTTGTCTGTTCTTGTCTGGTCTTCTCTGGTCTTGTCTTGTTTTCTCTTTGTTAGTCTTGTCTGGTCTTATCTGACCTTGACTGGTCCAGCCCACCTTGTTTGACATTGCCTGTTCTTGTTTCGTCTTGTCTGGTATCTAACCTCGTATGATTTTGTCAAGTCTTGTTTAGTCTTGTCTGGCCTTGTCTTGTCTTATCTGGTCTTGTCTCGTCTTGAATGGCATTATCTGGCTTAGTCTGCTCTCGTGTGTTCTTGTTTGGCCTTGTCTGCTCTTGTCTGGCTTTGTCTAGTCTTGTCTTGGTCTTATCAGGCCATGTTTGAAAAGGAATTTCTAATTGATTCAGTTAAAAATGACTTAGTTCTAAAAATAGTCAAGTTATATTTCGAAAACATTTGGACATGTTTATCTAGTTTGGGATGAACTGAATATACATTTTCAGATTCTTGCCTGTTTTTATGAAACACTTTTCAGTTATCGTCCCGTGTGGGGATTTGCCAGTTAACTCCATCGGGTGCGTCCACATTGGAATTGGGGAAAGCTCGTCGGGCATGCAATCCAGCATATTCGAAGGGTAGTGGAGAAATAAAATACCCACCGTGAAATAGTAACTGGACTGGTCCTCCAGGTTGGGGGTTGAGTAGGGTTTCTGGTTCGGATATATCCGAACCGCAAAACCGCGGTTTTCTGTGCAAAAACCGCATAATCGTCAAGAGAACCGCGGTTTTCGGTTTTATCTAAAAATAAATAAAAACAAAATATTCTGAATTAGTGCTCTTTTAAACATTTCAAACTGTTGTTGCAATAATGTCAACCATCGACGGTATATCTGAGAAATTTAAAAATCTGCATTTATTTGGAAAGCAATAGCTGGCCGGTTTCCCAACAAAATCTTGCCAAAATGTCCTTCAGATGTTATGAACTTAATTCAAAAGGAGAAAAAATTCACACGAAGAAAGAAATGATTTTAAAGTTTCAAGAATTAAAAGCAAATAGACAAAAATTAGTATTACGCTGGATGAGTGGACCAGTTTGAGACGCCGAAGATACTTAAACATTAATATTCATGGATAAAACAATTTTTATAGCAATTTAGGATTTCTGCGCACTGAAGAAACTTGTTCTGCAAATAATTTCGTAATAAGTGTTGAAAAAGCTTTAGATTCATTTAGTATCACTTTCAGAAATGATATTGTGGGAACTATACATGACGGTGTCCGGGTAATTCAAAGGTGGTACAGATTGTCCTGCTCTACTAGAAATTTGCATAAACCATACAATTCATCTCGCTGTTTGCGATAAAAGAAAACAACTGCAGCAGTGAATATGAAGATTTATTTCCTGAAGAATCGCACGAAGATGTGGACAATGAGTATTACGTCGAAGAAGATCCTGAAATTAAAAGTAATTTCCAAACGGTAAGAAAACTTGTACATTTTTTTCGTTTATCTCGGATAAAATCAGTTTCCTACAACGAAACGTAAAAGCTCTTTTTGATAAGGATAAGGCACAAGGTGTAATAGGATTCTTGGAAAACAAATTAATTGGTTCTGATATAAGCAAAGCTTCAATGAATAATATCATGCAACGTTTTAAGACCCGTAAACATCTGGTATTAACAGAATTGGCTAGATGCTCATTTGATCCTTCGAAAGTTCCAACAAAATCTGTTTTAATATTGGCCGAATATCTTTCGAACGACTTTATCTAGACAACAATAAGGTTGAAGTGGAAGGTGAATGTTCGGCAAATTCAGAAGAATTAGAAGAAGTGACCAATCCAGTACAATTCCTCCCTACTCCCTACAATTAAAGCTTCATCCACCTACTCCAAAAGTTTATTTTCCCTAAGCGTCAACTTTTGTAGAAAACTAAGGTCTCGTTTAAATATCAGACACTACTACCAAAAGTTCTTAAAAACCGAACCCGAAACCGAAACCGCGGTTTTTAAATTTCAGAAACCGAAAACCGCGGTTTTGAAAAAGTGCGGATATTCAGAAACCCTAGGGTTGAGTCACCCGGCTAACTCCTTTATAAAAAAATAAAATGTTAAAAAGCCTAATCAAGAGCCTCGGAAATGGACGGAAAACTTAAGACGACGAAGCAAGCAAAGGATAAGGACAGTGAATTCTGGCACGTGGAATGTCCAGGGTATTTCAATGAAAGTAAATGAAGTGGCAATTGAATTAAAACACCAAATGGTTGATATTGCTATCCTGGCAGAGACAAAGAAGAAGGGAAAAGGGTCCGAAAGCTGGGGAATATACGATAATTTCTACAGTGGTGTACCAAAGGAAGATAGAGCCAAGCAGGGAGTGTCAATTGTCATACACAAGAGACTGAGGAAGTTTATAACAACATGGGAGCCAGTAAATGAAAGACTTATAATAATGGACCTTACAATACGTGGATATAGAATAACCATAATAGAAGTTTACACGGTAAATGAAGACTACTCAATGGCTATTAAAGACGAATTCTTCGAACAATTAAATGAAGAAATAGAAAAAATTGGTATGTCTAGGGAAGTAATAGTTTTGGGGGACTTTAATGGGAGAATGGGAAGAAAGGATAAAGATAATGTGATAGGAAGTTTTGGAGAGGACGTGGTAAATGATAATGGAAGGAGATTAATACAAACATGCGAACAAAATCAGCTAAAAGTCCTAAATGGATACTTCTAGCACAGAGACTTCCATAAATTCACATGGAGACAGGAAACAAGAAGGCAAAAAACTATTATTGACTATATAAATACAAAACAAAAAAGTGAGCTAAAGGTCAATGATATAATATGTATATAATGTGTATAAATATGATTAAATGATAGACGTGCCTCATGTGGTAGTGACCATCACCTACTTAGGGCACAAATACTATTTCCTAACAGGATATCAACAAAAAAAGAACCAGGAGAATGACGAAAAAGAGAAAGTGACGGAAATAAGATACAACATTAATGGTTTGGAACAGGAAAGTACAAAAGAGCAATCTAGACTAAACAATAAACTACAAAGAACATCTTTCGATAGTATAGAGGAAGAGTATTCTAAATTTGACGTTTAATTAATTTGACATTTGATAAAAGAAACCTACTAGAAATTATGAATAAACAAATAAATCTAAAACAGATCTGGACCTAGTAATATAATGATACGTGCCCCTTGAACATCTTTGGTAAACATTGGCACGGAGCCTAGCACCTGGGAAGAGTGGGGTGGACAGGACTCCTTCGCCGTAGTGAAGGCGACCTGTCTAGGGGTGACAACCCCGAATACTAAGCCTCCTAAGCTAACAACTTGGGTAGTATCTTGGACAGTGGCTAGCCACTGTCCCATGAAGAATATTCTTCAACTGAGCATGAAGGAAAATCTCGCCATATGCACTACCCCAGGTGGTAACCAATCCACCGTTATCTATGGTGACGTTAGCGGACCTTCGGATTTTGGGGAGTCCGCACCAACATGCTTTAAGGATGAGTCGGAGCATCCTGAAATCTCCGGACGTAAACTCAGACCAAGACGGCAAAGCTTCTTCGCAACATTTAATGCCAACTCACTGTTAAAAGTGGGTAAACTGAAACATTTGACTGATTCACTAACACGACACAACATAATACTGACAGCAGTACAGCTCTCAATCAACTCTCTCTCAATTGCGCAAACAAGGGCTACAGTATAGTCAATGTACATGCCCCAATCAACCAGGACAACAGACGCAATCCAGACCGAACAGATAAATTCTGGGAAGACTTAGAAGATATTATCTCTAAACTTCCAGAGAGGCACACCGTAATACTGCTTGGTGACTTCAATGCTCAACTGGGAAGAGAAACAAAATACAGAAACATAGTGGGCAATTATCCGGCGCATAAGCGAACCAACCGCAACGGCGAACGATTGGTGGATCTGTGTAGGTTGATCATGAAGTCTACAGCCTTCAAACACTTGCCAATGAAGCAGAAGACTTGGATTTCACCTAATGCCCACCTGGGCGAATTCCAGATAGATCATGTGGCCATTTCACGCAAATCTCAAAAGGAAATACAAAACGTGAAGGTACTAAGAAGCGCCAATCGGGACTGGAGGTAGACCACTACCTCTCAAAGATCAAAATAAGACTCCAGCCTAGAAACACTAGATTACACAGAACCTCCAAAATGGTAAGATTTGACGTCGAGCGACTCAAGAACAGTCAAGAACTAAGTCAGAGACTGAACAACACAGACCTAAACAACTGGGACCAACTGAAGGAGACTCTTGTCAAGGCGGCCAATGAACTCGCCCCTCTCGCTAGAACAAGGAAGCATCCGTGGTGGACTGAAGACTGTGACAATGCAATAGCCCAGAGACAGATAGCCTGGCTGAAGTGGAATTCTAAAAAGACCAAGGAAAATT
The DNA here is from genome assembly GCA_944588485.1 of Phosphuga atrata. Taxonomy (NCBI): domain Eukaryota; kingdom Metazoa; phylum Arthropoda; class Insecta; order Coleoptera; family Silphidae; genus Phosphuga; species Phosphuga atrata. The sequence goes on from OX155901.1 coordinate 13,451,777, forward strand.
GGCATAAATTTTTGGAACAAAGAAAGGTTACAGCCAAGATAATTCGAGGAACCAAACGAACCTTCACACAAAACCAACTAACCCAAATCGAAGAGAGCTTTGCTAAGAATAATTCCAGAGATTTCTTTGGAACCTTTAAGCAGGTACTTAGAAAATACGCTCCGCCAAGCCTCCACTTCAGAGACTCACAAGGCAAACTGCCACCTTTTGGCTCAGTACTTTAAAAATCTACTCAACTGTGACCCACCCAGCGATGACCTCGACTATAAACAAACCACACCAAATCCGGACTCGCTTCCCCCTTCATTGGAAGAAGTTGGCCAGATCATTCAACTTTTTAAGAATAATAAGGCAGCCGGAGAAGACTATATCGTTGCTGAACTGTGGAAAGGTGCTGGAAACAATGCAGTGCGCAAGCTAACCGAGATCATCTAGGATATCCGGGAAACAGAGAAATTACCACCCGATTGGAAATCTGCTCTGATCTATCCGCTTCACAAAAAGGGAGATTTTACGGATCTAAACAACTACCGTGGAATTTCTCTCGTCCCGGTAACATACAAGATTCTCTCGAAGGCGTTACGTACAAGGGCAGAAAATCAGTTGGATAGTCAACTGGGAGAATACCAAGGGGGCTTCAGGAAGACCCGATCCTGTGTTGAACAGATCCACAACCTTAATACTGTACTGGCATACTCCAAGATGAGAAACCGCAAGGTGGTCGTCACCTTTGTTGATTTTAGGAAGGCCTACAATTCCATCGATAGAGAAACGCTTAGCAAAGTACTCCAGGAACTAGCACTAGACAACAAAACCCGCAGACTAATCCTAGAAACTTGCTTTGACGTAGCGAAAGGCTCACACAATGCATCTAAAACGCTGTGTGCTAAAGAGTAACAGAAGATTTCCGTGTCCCTCCGTTGATTTAATTAGTAAAGCTGCCCCAAAGTGGATGTTATTAAAACTTTTCAAATTTGAGTAGGCATTGTCTATGTGACTATTATAAATAGTTGTCAATTAGAAAATCCTAGAAACTTTGACCATTTTAAGGTTAAATTTAGAGGCGAGATTTCAAAAAGCTTCGAAATAAAAACTGGAGTAAAACAAGGAGATGGACTTTTCCCACTTCTCTTCAACTGTGTTCTTGAAAAGGTTATGAGAGAATGGCGCAAGGAACTGAACAATTTGGGTGCTCAGAGTGGTATCTACCTGGGACGTAAGAACGATGGACTGGTTGTAGATTGCTTGGCCTTTGCAGATGACATGGCACTGTTTGCTGATTCTCTTGATATGGCAACAATGCAGGTAAACTGCCTCAGAAAACTGGCTGCCAAAGTGGATCTTCAAGTGTCGCTGTAGAAAACAGAATTCTTCACCAATATTAGAGAAGCAAACAGAGAGATGTTACTAGAACAGGGAAACATCAAGAGGACTGAGAAATTAAAAGTAAATTGTGAAGTAAAAAGTGAAGTATCTCGGCGAATGGATTGAACCCAACTTATCAGAAAGAGCGTCATTATCCAAGAGAGTCAGCAAGTTAGAACTAGCCTATCGGCTGACTAAGAACACTTACAATAAGAAATGCGTGTAACGCAACCTGAAACTTAAGCACTACACATCAGTCTTACGACCAGAAGCCCTATATGCCATGGAGTGTCTTTCCTTGAACCGAAGGGGTCTAATAGAGAAATTAGAAATCAGAGAGAGGAGAATCCTCAGGAAGATCCTAGGCCCGGTAAAGGAAGATGGAGAATTCCGAAGACGGCATAACTCCGAGCTCTACGAACATATTGAGATGCTCTCTGATTTTGCAACGAAAAGAAGGGTAGCTTTCTATGGCCACCTTACAAGATTGCCTCCAAACCGACTAACCAACCGTCTATTCACCTTCTGGCAAAACAAGAAGCTTCGTACCACTTGGTTGACAGAGACCGAGAAGGATATTAAAGAACTGGGAATAACAGATCTCAAAAACAGACAGTCTGTGAGACGCACCCTAAGGGAAGTCCGTGGATTTCAGGAAAAACCTCGAAGGAAAGTACCCCCTGGACAGAATAGAGAAAGGAGTTACACTGGCAGAAGATGCGACAATACTGGGCAAAGGTCAAAGTCAAAAGCCTTGGAAAACTTAACCTTGACAGGAATTACCGCAAAAAACGAATTGCTATCCTGTCAGATAGCCAAGCAGCCATCAAGGCCATTAGCTCATACACCATCAGATCCAAACTGGTATGGGACTGTGTGGGGAAGCTGAACAAGCTTGGCAGGGATAATAAAGTAACGCTATACTGGGTACCAGGACACACTGGTATAGACGGAAACGAAGTAGCCGATCACCTAGCAAACAAGGGATCCAGTAGCTCCTTTATAGGTCCGGAACCCTTTTGCGGTATGAGCGTGAACACCATCCGCAAAAGTTTAGATGAAGAAATAAGAGGAAAATGGATGAAAACCTGGAAAGAACTTCCAGGGCTAAGGCAATCCAAAGTGATGCTGGGATCTTTTAACCAGAAGAGAACAAAAGCTTGCCTGAAACTAAGCAGGAACAAGCTCAGAATTCTGACAGGAGCCCTGACGGGACACTGCAGACTTAGGAAACATCTCAAGGCCCTAGGCCTAGAGGAGGATGATGGATGCAGATTATGTGGCTCAGCAGAGGAAACCCCCATACATCTGTTCAAAGACTGCGGAGCATTACTTCGCAAGAGACAGGTGTACCTTGGGGCTCACTGCTTGAACACAGAGGAGCTGCAGGCCTTGAATCCCACCCAGATCCTGAGATTTAAAGGAATCAGGATTAGAGGAGGCGCTCTAAATAGGTAAGTACACCAACACTTGGAGGAGGAGGGTGGGGTACAATAGATCTATAAAGGTCGCAGTACAAGTCGTCACCACCATATCTACTATCTACAAAGGTCAAAGCCCAATAGTTGAACAAGCGTGGTCCAAAGTAGGCCTATTCAAAAGAAGAAGAAGAAGAGGAAGAGTATGAATACAAAAATCATGCATAAAAGAGAGAGGCAGTAGGATGCCAGGAAAAAGAAGGGAAACGTCAAAAACCATACTGGTGGGATGAGGAGATCGAATCTGAAATAGAGAACAAAAGAAAACAATACAACACCATGTTAAGCTCCAAAAACCTAAGATGATAAGCTTGCATATAAACAAGTACAAGCAAGGGTACAAAGAATGATATGTACAACAAAGAACGAAAAATGGGAGAGAACATGCTCTAGGCTCAACACATATATAGGTGGAAGAAAAAGCACGAAAAGTTGGAAAATACTTAAAGAACATGAGACGGGAAGGAACAATGACATAATTTCCCCAATAACAGAGCAATCATGAAATCAGTATTTCGAAAAATTACTGACAGAAGATAGAAATGAGTTCCAAAATACTGATAATCATGGAATCAAAACAAGGATCTCCAGTAAGAATATCTGTATCAGAAGTAAAAAAATCAGTTAAGGCAGGAAATATTAAAATAATAAAATAAAATAAAATAAGGAAATATTCGTGGAGAACTTATTAAACATGGGACAGACAAACTAACCCGATGCTCACAAATTTATTCCAAAGATGCATAAATAAATCAGAAGTACCAAAGGAATGGAAGTTGTCTTACATATCAGTAATCCATAAGAAAGGGGATAAAAATAAATGCGACAACTGTAGAGGAATATCCGTAACCAACACCATAAGCAGGATATATGGAAGAATACTGAAAAACAAGATAGAAGATAAATACGGAGCAATGGAGGCAGAAGAGCAGGCCGGATTCAGAGCAGGAAGATCCACCATTGACCACCTATTTGTGTTAACTCAAATCGTAGAAAAGAAAATCCCATATAACCAGGAAGTTCATTTGCTATTTGTGGACCTTAAAGCCTATAACAGCATTCCTCTAGTTAAATTATGATAAGCTTTACAACATACTAACATAAATGCTGAAATAATAAAAACAATCAAATCACTGTATAATGGTGCAAGAACACAAATAAAAATAGGATATAACGTAATAACCGGTTTCACAGTAACAAAGGGACTCAGACAGGGATGTTGTATATCGCTAAATTGTTCAAGGTCTATCTAGAAAGCGCATTAACAATATGGAAGAGAAAATGCGAAGCAATGGGCATACCTGTGGATGATACATCAACAATCTATGCTTCGGCATTTGCGGATGACCAGGTGGTGATTGCACAAGACATTGATGACATTGAATATATGACACGCAAATTAATTGAAGAGTATGATAGGTGGGGTCTAGACATGAACATACAGAAAACAGAATACATGTGTATAGGAGGAGAACAGCAAGATCTGCCTATCTCAGACAAACAGAATATCAAACATTGCAGCTTATACAAATACCTAGGCGTAAAAATATCGACAGAAGGAACGTCTGGCGTCTGGCGTCTGGATGAAGCAATAGCAGAAAGAAACCTTCAAGGCAGGAGGGCTGTGTTCATGTTAAACGGCACACTATGGGATAAACACATTACAAAGGAAAACAAACACAGAATATAACACGCAATAATTAAACGTATAATAACCTACTGTAGTGAAGTGTGACCTATAAAGGATAGAGTAGAGAAATCCCTAAAAGCCACAGAGATGGACTTCTGGAGAAGAGCGGCAGGAAAGTCTAGATTGGAAAGGATTAGAAATGAAAGGATAAGGGAAATAATGGAAGTAAAGCACGACATCGTGGATGATATAAGCTACTAGACAATTCAGATGGTACGGTCATGTACAGAGAATGGACCAAGACCGACTCCCGAAGAAAGTAATACACTGTACACCTCAGGGAAGAAGAAGGAGAGGAAGACCCCGGAAAAGCTGGAGAGAGGGTATAGACGCAGAGATCCGGACGAGAGGATTGTAGGAAGAGGCTGGGAAAAACCAGGACGGTTGGAGATTAGGAATCGGAAGACGGATAACGTTGTACCCCGATGCATATACATTTTTCAGTCATTCCTTGCCCGCATAATCTTAAAAGGATTTTATCACATTTTATATTTAGCCTATTATTGATACATAGAGATGGAAATATATAGCGCAATGTGTTAAGAAATTATACAGAAATACCTAAGAAATCCTATCTTGTCCGGTCCTATCCGGTCTGGCCTGATCTTGTTGGGTCTTGCCCAGTTTTATCCGGTCTTCTCTCGTTTCCACTGGTATTTTCTAGTTAGGTGTGGTTTTGTTTGGTCGTGACATTTACATTTTTTATCATAATATTATATTTTCAACATTTTATTGTTTATTTGAAACCAGAATGTTTTATTGAATGTTCTTGTGCATGTTTATTTAGTGCATAAATTAAGGAAGTTTTGTTCTCTGTAGTTTCATTTTGAAATGTGAAGGTAATTAGCAAAGATAATTTAGTTTATTCGAACTCATGTGTCTATTCTACGTGTTGCTCGTACGTCTTGTCTGTCTCTTCGTTTGATATTTCTGGCAACATGACTAACCTGTCTTTTGACAATCAAGCCAACAACAGCAAAATATCTAGTAAACGCAATTAGAAACTTCGAAATAGAAAATTTATTCATTTTCCAAACAAAATAAAAAAAGGTTTAGTTTGTAAATTTGCGATATTATTTCAGTTAGTAAAATTGAAATATCTTAAAATAATAATGAACTTCTTAATTTAAATTCTTAAAACTAAATAAATCGTAAATTCTTCTTAAAATTTTAAAGTTGAATTTTAAAACTGCAATGACTGAACTGAGAAGACTCGACAAACAAGACCAAATAAGGAAGCACAATACTATTTAGATTGAATAATAAATAAAACTAGACCGATAAGATGAATAGGGATAAGATTAAACCGACGAGACTAGTTGACAAGTCTATCTGGACTAGATTAGCAGAGATGGAATAACTAGACGATCAAAGATCACAACTTGAAGGGGAACTTTACCAATTACCAATATATACGATATAATCAATACTTGATACAAGAACCTGAAGTTCTTAAGTTGTTGTCAGCAAAATTGCAAAACCTTCAGGGGTGGAGAAACATGTTTTTTTTGACAAAAGTCAAATGAAAATTAGAAAGAAGTGGAGTTATGAAAGAAATGATCACATATCTGCACATCTAAGTATCTAGTTTATCTAGTTTATGGTTATCTAGTATCTAGTTTATGGTTAGTACAGATTTACATGAAACATTTATGTGAGGTGTGTATATTTTATTATATATAGCGGTTGCCATTGGGGTAGATCGTGGGTGTAATGCTGGGATAGTAGATATAGAAAAAATTCGTAGGAAAAACTTATTTATGTTTGGTGAGCTTTAAGCTTTGGAACTCTATGGGCAATCATTTAAGGAAGGAGTGACCTCAACCTATTCTGTCAGCTCTTTGGCAAAGAGCGGCAAGGATTGGTAAAGAAGTTTATGTTTAATCCTGCAATAGATGTTGTGAACTCTCACATTTGTTAAGCCTCGTAATACGTCGTTGTTCCCTAACTGTGTCCTGTGAAATTTTTCTGATATTCGCCAGATATATTCAGCTATGGTCGGAATTTCTGCATCTTCGTTTAGTCTCGTAATTCTTGCGTCTTTGCTGAGTATTAAGCATTTATTCAAAAAAATCTGTAATTTTTAATGTTTGTCATTGCGGCGCTACATAAAACGAGTTCTGTGTGTGTATGTCATTATCGGTATTATCGGGTTTTTATATCGGTATATTTAATTCATGGTACACTATTTGTGCACATTAAGGGATACATAGAGTTAAGCGCCATGTATGCCCGGCTAACTACACCGTCAATGAGTTTTCTATATGTGAGCCCTTGGTCCAATAAAACACCTAATTATTTCATACTTTCCACAGGCATTAACGTATGATTTCAAGTTTTAAGGTGTTTTGTAAATTTTCTGAAAAATTATAGATTCTATCTTGTTACAGTTTATTTTGATCCTAGTTTCGTCAAAGGATTTAACTATTCTTTCAAGATGGTATTGGATTTATTTGTTTGCAACGGGGACGGAGAACGAGTGAGCATATATGGCGGTGTCGTCTGCATACAGCGCTCTCTTTGTATATGTCCCTTTCGGTAATGCATTGATGTATAGGGCAAACAGGATTGGATCGTCTGAAATAGCTCAGTTTGGAGATCATTAGACTCAAGATTTAAAGGTCCCTGGGTAAACAGGATTGGGGCGAGGATGGAACCTTGTGGGGCACCACTGTCAGTTGCTCAGATTGAAGATGAGTGCCTCTTGACGGATACACTAAAAGTTCTATCTTTCAGGTACGAGCGGATCATTCTGATCAGAGCGGTCGAAAAGTCCGGCAGTCCGTCGATCCAGACCTTGTCTAAAGCTTTCTCTGTGTCTAAGAGAACCATCGCTGTTACTTTTTTCTTGTTGTAATTGTAATTGTTTGAGATGCTATTATCTATCCTAACTACTTATTGAACCGTATCGTGTTGTGGTTTAAATCCAAATTGGAAATCTGTAATGATTTTATTTTTGTCCGTGTGTTTACGTAGACGGCAGTTAATTATGTTTTCAGATATCTTAGACCGTTAAGTAAACTAATCGGCATATAAGGTTTTGGCGAGGTTTTAGGTATCTCGGGTTTGTGAATCGGGATGATTGAACCATGTTTCCGAATGGCCGGAAAATGGAACAGTTTGATGGACGCATTTATTATTTGTGACAATGATGCAAACGGTTAAAGTAACGTGGTTCACGAGGCCAAAACAGGCAAAAACAAAGAATATGTTAATACGTTAAGGAATGCTGGATTAAGTTGGTGACAAATTACCTTCGAAGATATCAACATCAATAAAATACAATAAACATCAATAAATATTTGCTACAGTTTTTTCTCCATGCGCTATGTGCTTTATACTCTGTATTGTACATTGACAGGAACGTTTCTGACATGAACCTAACCTAACCTGATCTAACATATTATACGAAATAGAGAAAATTTTGTTTAATGGACAGAATCTATAACATAAAGGTTATTTAAACTTAATAAAGTCCGAACTCATCCTGAATATAAAAATATATTCAACCTTTCCCGAGCTCTATAACGTTGTTGAGTCTTTTTGGACTACTAAAACACGTAATATAAAAATTATTGCATACCAAGAATCACGGTAAACAGATGAATGTCCTTTTGATTCTGAAAACTTTAGGATATTTATAGAAAGCCAGGATAACGAGTCATGGCCCACTGTCCACAATTTGCAACCGGATTTATAGTGGATAAATCAATACTTGAATCAGTTGACATTCAAGTCGTACTCAGGACGTCATTCCACCATAACGATAAAATCAGGCAACAAAATCTATACTTTAATTAATGATCACAACACGTTAATGCTGTGATACATGCTGTGATAACAACACGTTATCACAGCATGTTAAAATTCTTATGGGTGACTTCAATGCAGAAATTGGCAAAGAAAGGAAATATCGATATTGGGTTGGGAAATGGTCTGGTCATAAAAAAACTAATAAGAACGGCATGAAACTCATCGACTTCTGCACAAGTAATGATTTATTTTTTAAATCAACCTTCTTTAAGAAACTCCATTGTAAAACTAGGACTTGGGTCTCACCTAATTCCTTGTTGGGTGAGTATCAACTGGATCATGTACTAATTTTCCGATTGTATACTGCAGAAATCATGAAACTAAAAGTACTAAAAGGCCTGGACTTAGATTCTGATCATTATCCAACAAAATTTTCCCTTGATGTAATCCCTGAGAAACGTAACTTTACAAAACGAATTCCTCAACGTAATTATAATATAGAGAATATTAAAGGTAATGAATGTTGAAGTTGTTGCCTAAGTTTTATTCTGAGATTAGGTTGGTACAACTGTTTTTTAAGAAATTAACGGATTTCAGTTGTTTTGTTCTGTTGACATTTCATAAGATGTAATCATTAAGATATTTAACTTGTTTTCTTTTTCCTTTGTTTTGAAATAGACTATTTGTAAAAAGTGTTTTTATTTATAAATAATCACAATAGGTTATGGGTCCTAATATGCTTGTGCTAGTTTTTGTGTAGTGTTTGTAAATAAAGACGATGGACTTTTCAAAGCATATAAGGCCATTAAGTAGTGAGGCTGATTGGCCTATGTGGAAAAAAAAGGTCAGGGATCTTCTTGATTATCATGGAGGTGCTCTGGAAGTAATTGATGGACAGCTAAGAAAACCAGATTCATTGGCAAGCTCAGCTACGGAAGGAGAAGTCAAGAAACATAAGGAACAAAGTGATCTTTTTCGTAAGGCTAACAGCTATGCAAAATCCATGATTACCAGTGCTGTAACAGACGCAGTTTATCAGAAGATTATGGACCAAGAAACTGCCTATGAAGCATTAAAAGTTCTATATTAAGCTACATCGAAAGACCAACTGTTTAATATCTGTTCAGATTTCTTCAAGTTCGGTTGGACATCAGCGAATGATGTGTCAACTCATATTGCTAAATTAAAGAGTATGTGGCATGAAATAAACAATGGATTAAAAGAAAGAAAAGAAAATCCATTACCTGAACTGATGATGGTTAGTAAGATTTTAAGTATATTACCGAGTAGTTTTAGTTCATTTCAGTCAAGTTGGATGATATTGATAGATGGCAATAAGAAAACCTTCGATGAGTTAGTTATTCAACTGTGTGCTTATGAAAGGAACTTTCTGAAGGTTGGTAGCAGCAGCTCAGTTGTTCAAGAGGCATGACAGGTAAAACATACATCCAAGAAAACCCAAGGTAGGCCATATAGGACTAAAGTTAAGAAAGGGGATGTCTGTCACTATTGTAAAGCAAAATTTCATTGGATATATCAGTGTCCAAAGTGGGCTGCCGATGGAAAACCGAAGAGGTCAGAATCAGCAGCAGTTACTGGCACCTCGATCACTTCAATAGAGGCCTTCTCGGCTGATGGAGATTCAGCTACCTGGTGGGTCGACAATGGAGCGACAAAACATCTCAGTAATAGTATAGAGTATTTCACAGAATTTTACAAGTTTGAGAGCCCTTGTGGTGTCAAAGGAGCAGGAAAGGAAATTTTGCTGGCAGTAGCAGGTAAAATTTTGGCAAAGTCAAATGTTGATGGTCAAGACATAGTACTCTCAGATCTTTGGTATGTACCTGGGCTATCTAAAAATTTATTCTCAGTGCTTGCTGCTCACGACAAAAATCCAAATAGTTTATTCAAATCAAACTCTACAGAATGTTGGTTTCTGAATAATGGTAAAGTAATAATTCAAGGAATACGATCAATTGGAGGAACTTTGTATAAGATAGATATTCAGCCACAAAAGGTAAATATTGTAAATGGTAAAAGGTAAATATTGTTGACAATTCTTCAACGCTACAATTATACCACGAGAGGTGGGGACACCAAGATAGACGTTATATAAGGACCTTGCTGCAAAAGAAAATGAGCATAAATGTTCCCTTAGAGAAGAATCTATGCGAGCCATGTGTCTATGGAAAATCACACAGACCACCCTTTGGGCCAAATAACCCAGGAGAACTGGTTTCAGCTGATGTTTGTGGACCATTAGTGAATCTTTTGGAAAGAATAGATTTGTGGCAATTTTTAAAGATAGTTTTACAAAGTATCGCCAGTACTATCTCTTAAAAGATAAGTCAGAAGTAAAATTAGTTCTCAGAGACTTTCTTCAATATGCCAAAACAGTAGGGCATTCTGTTAAAGAATTTTTAATTGATAACGGAGGTGAATTAGATAATAAAGATATAAGAGATATGCTACAAGCAGAAGGTTTTTTAACATAACTCAAAGACTACACAGAACAGAATGGTGGTAGTGAAAGAGAATTTAGTACTTGTATTGAGATGGTTAGGACTTTCAAGTACTCAAGTAGTGAAGCAAGCTTACCAGAGGCAATGTGGGCGGAGTTAGTTGTAACTGCCACGTAAATACTGAATAAAATTGGAAAATCATCAAAAGGTGGAGTAAGCCCTAATGAGCTGTGGACTAGTAAAAAACCCAGAATAAGGCACTTACGTATTATTGGGTCTGTCTGTTATGCTCATATTCCAGCGCAGAAACGCCGAAAGAAAAAAAAACGGTTTAAGAAAATACAGTAACAGAAATGCACCAATTTTAAGGGGTTTGCATATTTCGGGGGGGTTTGAATCCCCAACCCCCCCCCTGGCTACGCCCATGGTCAGTATTGCTGCTCAACAAAATATGTACCTACTTCAGTTTGATGTGTCGACAGCCTTCTTGTATGGTGAACTAAATGAAACAATATTTATGCAGCAACCTGAAGGGTAAAAAGACAATTCAGATAGAGTGTGTAGGCTGAATCGTAGTATCTACGGATTACGTAAAACTCCAAGATGTTGGTCTAAACGTTTCAGCACATTCCTAAAGCCGGCAGGTTTTAAGATGAGCGAAGCAGATCCCTGTTTACACATCAGACAAAAGGGAGATACAAAATTAATTATAGCCCTATACGTAGATGATGGTCTGGTGATGAGTTCTCATCAGCAAGAAGCTCATCACTTTATGAAGGAGTTGGAGGGAGAATTCAAAGTCACCGCTAGTAAAGCATCATATTTTCTTGGTCTCGAGATTGAACGATCAGAGGACGGATGGGAATGGGAACGAGACCTGATCTAGCTTTCAGCGTGAGTTTCCTTTCTAGATCTTTAGACTGTCCAAGTATTGAGGATATAGGTAGGCTGAAGAGAGCTCTCAGGTACATTGCAGGTACCACCGATCTTGGTATAGTATATAAACCAACCAGTAACAGAAACTTTGAAGGCTACAGTGACGCAGATTTTGGAGTATGTAATAAGGCTGGGAGGTCAACATAAGGAGTAGTGATCACCCATGCAGGAGGAGCTATTTCTTGGCTGAGTCAAAGGCAAGGAATAACTGCCACATCCAGCACAGAGGCGTAGCTTATTGCCGTCAACGATGCAGTTAAAGAGGTGATTTGGATTAAGCGACTCTTTGGAAGTATGGGAGTTAGGGAAAAAACTAAGCTCCTGGGCGTTTAACGAGTCTGCACATTAAGAGCGGCGAAAGCTTACCGAACGGTGTCCACTGAGGCTGCGTGCGTTATCTGACCTCTGACTAAAACAGGTTTCATTGTACCAACCCAGACATTCCCTAGAAAACCAGACCCTAAGAGAAATAACCGGCCTTAACATATCCTCCGACCTTGTCGAAACAAAGACCCACCTTGAGAATCGTATCCATCCCGCCTACTTTCGCTCCCTTGTCTACACTACGTCACCCACCAACTCACACCGAATAAGAATATTTACAAACGGCTCTAAATCAGACGCAGGAGTAGGAGCAGCTTTTGTAGCATACAATGAAGAAGAGGAGTTAAATTTCGAAACTTTTGGTTTGGCTGAGTACTGCTCGATATTTCAAGCAGAGTTAATTGCAATTAACCGGGGATTAGCGTATATTCTTTCGAAACCTGAAGTAATGGACGAATGCTCTATACTATCCGATAGCAAATTTGCTCTAGATGCTCTTAAAAACATGGCCTCGCCAACCGAGATACTATTCGACACATCGTATGAGAGCTGCCGCTCTATAACGAGGTCTCACAAAACACTAATCTAAACTTCCATTGGGTGAGGGCACATGACGGCCTGACAGGTAACGAAAGAGCGGACAGTCTTGCAAGACAAGCTTCTGGTCTAGACTCCACAGGCCCAGAACCTCAGAATTGTGCTGCAATTTTCAAAAAAGTACCAAGCCAAGCTATAAAACACGGGATCAACACCTACCTTAACAGGGAGTGGCAACAGCGATGGAATGCATCAAGAACTGGTCTTTGGACTAAAAACTTTATCTCGTCTATCGACCAGTGGATTAATATGGAGATCTGTCTCTCGCACCACGCGGTCCAACTTATTTCTGGCCATGGAAATTTTCAGTCTTACCTACATCGCTTTGGCAAAAGGGCATCGCCATTATGCCAGTGCGGTGAAGAAGACACAGCTCCACACGTGCTGTTTTATTGCCCTGTCATCTCAAAATGGAGGCAAGATTCCGAACTGTGTATGTCCCATGCAGGATGCTCCTGGCCACGAGACGAGGAGGAGTTAAGGGATGTCGAAAAAATCAAGAAATGGTGGCAGATTGTTGACGAAAGCGCCAAAAATCTAAGAATATTGGATCATGACCTTGTCATCGCCAGAAACTAATATTGACTATTTAAATTGACTATTCTATGTTAAATCAGCCTATGTTCTTGCCTCTTCTTATTATGTTATTAATTATGATGTAATAATTATTATGTACCAACATAGTGTCCTTGTTGATCGAGTGCTGGCGACTATAAGTCCAATAAATAAATAAGCTGTACAATCCTTGCAGTATACTTTTCTAATTTACTTCACAGCGATTTACCACAAGAAAAATTTAAGTTCATCAATTCTTATAAAATTTATCAAGATTCAACCCCACCGACTGTATAAGAAATTAAAGAAATTATTCACTAAAAAATAACAAGGCTTCTGGAGAGGATCAAATAACTGCAGAATTATGGAAAAATGCAGGAGAAAATTGTATCACAAAATTGCACAAAATTATGTTTTACGTTTGGCAAACGGAAAAAAATCCCTCGGATTGGAAGTTGGCGATAATCCATCCCATACACAAAAAAGGAAATAAAACTCAAACAATTATTGAAGTTGATGATTTATGGGTGGATTAAGTGAAGAGTTTGAAATAAATACAGGCGTCCGTCAAGGTGATGACTTTCCCCATTACTTTTCAATTGCGCCCTGGAAAAGCTTGTTACAGAATGGAGAAACGCAGGGGCATTATTTCACCAACTAGGGCCAAAGACTAAGGGTATTCAAATAGACTGTCTAGCGTTTGCTAATGATATGACACTAATTGCTGAAGACATCTCTGGTGGAACAAGCAGCATCATAGGGATTCATATCTCTTATGAAAAAACTAAATTCATGACTAACATAAAAAATGCTCTACATGAAATTTACATTAACGCTAACAAAATTGATAAAGTAGAGGAATTTAAATACTTATCCGAATGGGTTACAGAAAATGGCAATGAAAATAAATCTGTAACATCAAGAATCCAGAAAATGGGGGTTGTTCTTTTTTCAATACACCAAAAATGTTTATAATACGCAATACCTGTCATGGAATAGTAAAATTCGTCATTACTTTATGGTGATTAAACCGAAAACTCTTTATGCTTCAGAAACGCTCAATTTACAACTTAAAATATTAAAGGAACAAAACCAATTCTGAAATACATATATAGGAAAATTTCTAAACTTACCGATACCATGAAAATGAGACGGATTCAATTTTTGGGTCATTTGGAAAGAATGAATCATACGAGACTTACCGAATCCACAAATTTCTACAGAACAAACGCACAAGACCTAAGCGCTACAAACAAGTGGAGAGGGACCTATTGGAGATGGGATCGCCAGATCTGATTAATAGAAATGTAATCAGGAATATTGTGCACACAAGGGCATTTGAGAAAGATCAGAAGAAACCAACACGACGTGCATGGTCGGAGGAACATAAACTAAAACAATCCATGCATGAAGAGGTATTGGGCAAGGAGCAAGGCTCCACATACGGAGATTCCGCGTGGTCCTAAGTTACCCATCCGCGGGAAGAAGAAGAAGAGGTAATATGGGATAATATACGGTGATTAGACGTAGTATAATGTTTCGTATAATGTCTTTGTATGATGTCCGCGTGTAGGGCTCCGTTCTAGGCAAAGTGTGTCGATTATAGTCCGATTAATGTCTCTGCCTTTAAATTTGCTGTTAAATTTTAGCTGTTTACGGCGTAGATATGCGTGTGACACGCCGCAGAATTCTAGCGGCGAACAGAGCTTACTTCGCAATGTCGGGAATACTAAAATCAAATAGAATCCACACAAAAAACCAAGCTACTAATATACAAAACGATCATAAAAGCCATCGTATGCTACTGCAATGAAACCTTGATTATGACAGAGAAAACAAAGAGCACAGTAGACATCTTCGAGCGCAATGTCCTGCAGAGCATACGACCGATCATGCTCTATGAGATATACAAAGAGCCGCCCATATCCACATATATAAAGCTGCAAAGGCTGCAATGGGCAAGACACTTGCTGAGGATTGACGATTCGCAACTCCCATAGAGAGTGCTAAACGAAAAAAATCAAGGTAGGCGGCCGGTAGCAGAACGGCGACGGACAGACTGGAATAGGGGGCTAGGATCCAGGAAGCCAAGGCTAGATTTAGGCTTTAGCCATATGGTGATAGAAGCTGTTTGTGTCTGTCTGCGATATATGCAATTTTAGTCAGTCTTTATATGGGGTCATTAGGAAATGTGAAAAGGATTGTTTGGGTGCTTTAATTTCGTTATAACGCGTAATGCAGTAGTTTCGGCTACTTTCAATATCCTTTTTGCCGAGTTACGTGCGTTGGTCCGGATTATGTGTCCATAGTCTAAGATAGGTCGGCATATGGCTTTGAAGATTCTAGAGGCACTCTTTGTTGAAAATACCTTGTTTCCCGACAATAGATATGGGAAATATTTGCTCCTTTGCACGGTGTTTTTCAGACGCAAAATTGCGTCAGTTTTGATGTGGAGTTTGTAGCGGAAAGTCAGCCTTGTCCTGTCGGCGTAATATCCATTGTGTCTAGCTGGTGGTGGGGGAAGTTAGGGGAAATTTTATGGTTGGGAATAAAAAATTGAGATTTGCAGATATTTGCGGAGAGTTTCCTCACGGTTGAACCATTGGTATATCTAGGGCTTCGCACGAGAGTCTCGTTTCTGATCTCGTCTTCAACCTTTCACTCTTTGACACCAGCAGCCGTAACATTTTCTTCATATATTTGTACTGTTCGTTCTGCGATCGGGCAAGTTCGGGGAGACTCTCGTGTGAAGTCCTAGGGATGTCTTGTCTGTCAGTATTTGTAGTTCGTCTATCGTCCGCTTAAGGTTGTTGTTGTTTATTGAAGGATGTAAGAGTGTAGGTGGATTTGAGATTTTTCGTTAAAATGGGAGTTGCAAATGTGGAGCCAAATATATTGTAAAGTGAGGGAGACAGGGGAGAACCTTGACGGAGCCCTTGAAGGGTTGCAAATTCTGGGGAAAAGGTATTGTTTAATGTAATTAGGAGGGATCTGTTTTGGAGAAAATTATTGACTTTGTGTAGTAAATCCCTTACCTACTCCACAAAGTCAAGAATTTGGGACGCTGAGGAGGCGCATTTTATATAACAATTCGGCATACCAGACACTGTCGAACGCTGATGAAATAAAAGCAAAGACGTAATAAATATATATACATATATATATATATATATATATATATATATATATATATATATATATATATATATATATATATACAGATTAGATTAGATTTCTTTTATTGGCATAAACAACTACAGTTTTACATATAACCATCTGTGCTACCATCTATGTTAACCAAATAATTACACACACGCTAAGAAATAAATAACTAGAAGAAAACAAACAAAAAGAGAAAAAAAAATAATCCTCTCAAAAACAACATTTCCTCTCAAATAATAATAATAATAAAATCACGCGTCACCAGATGGTAAAAGAACTAAAGTTTTATTCGTTTTTAACTCCACCACTCTTTTCATCAAGGGCCATCCCGCTCCGTCCTCCCTCATACACGAGCCCCAGTCTTCTACTACCACACTCTTCTCTCTGCTCCACTAACATCCTGCACAGCTTTGAGCCCAATGAGCCCACACGTCACTAGCTTCCCCACATATCTCACATCGTTTAAAACGGGAGCCCATCCAGTATCTCCTGCCCTTTTCCTCTGACCCGCATCTGTGCCGTGCTATCAATGCTTGAGGAAGTCTATCTCTTGTAAGGTACAACGGGAGCCTTTGGAACACTTGCACGCTCCTATATTCAGGTAAAAAATTACTCCCCTCGATCATCATCTGACGACTCTGCAGCTCCACCTCGGTTAACCTTTCATATACCAGTTCTTCCAACTTCCTTCCACTCACAAACATTCTCGCAATTTCCCCGTATGCCCACCCGCAGCTTTCATACAACTTCTTCCTTTCACTCCCCCATTTAGTCACCTTATGAATATCCAAACCTTCCATTCTTACAACTCTCAGTACTTCTTTTACAATTCGTTCATTGCCCATTCCATACACTTTCCTTTCAAACTTGACGACCCTCCTAGCTGCTCGCGAAAACACTTTCACCATATTTGTTTCTTGCAGCACAATGTATGTCGGCGTGGACCTGTCTAGTTTGAGGGCCATTTTTAGAAACTGCAGCTGCACTGTCTCAATTCTCTCCTCCTCTCTCACTCCCCACACTTCCGCTCCATACAAAAGAATACTTCTCACACATGCCTTCCACACTACCATTTTCGCTGCAAAGTTATTGTTCAAGCACTCCTTCCATACATTCCATAGCCCGTTTGCAGCCACCCACGCCTTTGTCATTTTTATGTAAATGGATTGATCAATAGAAATCCCATCTATGTTTTTATCTTGTGAAATTCTAAAACCAATGCAATGTTTGGCTGTTCCTAAATCCTTCATATCAAATTTTTCTTTTAACTTCCCCTTTATCATTTGTGAAGTTTCCTCATTGTTAAAGAAATAAAGTATATCATCCACATATACTGTTATAAAAAGAATATCATTTTCATTTAAAATACGATGGTAAACGCATGGATCTATGTTTGAACGAGTCATTCCAATTTCTAACAGAGCAGTATTTAATTCCTTGTTCCATTGTCTGCTGGCTTGTTTAAGTTCGTATATTGACTTGTTCAGTCTACATACTTTATTTTCATCTTTATAGCCTGGTGGTAAGGACATGTAGATTTCTTCATCGATTTCACATCCATTTGGTGTATTTTAAGTCTATGTTTGGCAGCAAGACCAATCAGGTCTTATGGATGTATAACGGACCCCAGGAGCGTATGCCTCATTGTAATCAATGCCTTTGACTTGTTTATATCCTTTGATCACCAGTCTTGCTTTATAGCATGTGACATATCCATTGCCATCCCTCTTAGTTTTATAAACCCATCTGCTGGAAATTACTGATTCTCCTTCTGGTAAGTTGACCGGTGTTCACGTATTATTCTTTATCAGTGATATTCTGATATTCTTCATCCATAGCCCTTTTCCATTCATCAGCTTTTTCACAGTTCAGAGCTTCTTGAAGACTTTGTAAATCATTATTTACTAAATTCATTGTTGATTCAACATTCTGACACATTATTGATGAGGGACTTTGATTGACATCATTGTTGTGGCTTCTCATTCTGCGCTGGGGTCTCAAAGTTTTATTAAATTTCGGTAGAGAGTCAAGTGTCCTATCGGGTAAGTATGTCTCATCGTTGACATCTACAGATTGATCAGAATCATCTGAAATACATATCTCATCATGAATCGCATCACCAATGTTTCTTTCCCCAGATTCTTCGGGTTCATCAAGCATAAGTAAGCAAAAGGTCTTCTTTTCCTTTTCTTCATTACTTTCTTTAGTATTTTCATTTTTAGTAATTTCCTTTTCTTGTTTAGGTTTATATTCACTTTATTTCTTTTAATTGAAGCTTCTAGGAATACAACATCCCTACTTATGGCTACCTCTTTTTGTTTCCGGATCTATGAATCGGTAGCCTTTTGTACAGTCGCTGTGGCCAACAAATATTAACTTACGTGACTTCACATTAAGCTTAGTTCTATTTTCTTTGGGAATAAGCACCATTGCAGGACATCCAAAAATTCTCATGTGACTTTGGTTTCTTTCCAGTCCATACTTCATAAGGCGTTGCATCGGATAATGTGCAGGTGGGAGATCGGTTCACAATGTATGCAGCTGTAGCAACCGCTTCTGCCCAGTATGTGACCTGTAATTCAGCATTTAAAATCATACATCTACTACGCTCTATTAAAGTTCTATTGATTCTTCCACCGAGACCATTTTGCTCCGAAGAGTATGGTTTAGATGTCTGGTGCAGTATTCCATGTTTCTTTAAGTAGGCCTGAAAATTATTATTTTTGTATTCGGTTCCATTGCCGCTTCTCAGAATTTTTATTTTTGGTTTCAACTCATTCTCTACTCAAATTCTTCACTTTTATTCTTAATAAAATATACATGTACTCGTCGAGAAAAATCATCAATAAGGGTAACAAAATATTTTGCTCCTCCTATAGAAGTATGCTTCATCGGTCCACATATGTCACTGTGAATGAGCTCAAGCAAGCTGGTTGCACGGGACCCTTCAGTGCGAAACGGTTTTCTCGTTTGCTTACCTTCAAGGCAGGTTACACAAATTGATTTTTCAGTACTTGGTGACAGCTTTACGCCTTCTGTACAGTTAGGTATTTTATTAAGTTTGGTGAAATTTCAGTGACCTATCCTCTGGTGCCATAGATAAGTATCATCAGTCTTAGCCATCATGTCTTGCTTTTCTTGATTTCTAAAATTATTTAACAGATATGTTTCATTGATTAATTCAGCATTTGCAACTAACTTATTATTCGGATTATAAATTTGACAGCCATATTCATTAAATGTTACTCTGCATCCACTTTTAATTATTTTACTAACTGACAATAAATTTGTTTCCAATTCTGGTACTTATAAGACATTTCTCACCTGTATTGAATCGGTACTGCCATCTTTTGTATTTACCTTAATACATAGATTACCACAGCATTCAACTTTTAATACTTTGTTGTTAGCAATTCTTATGCTCGGTGCAGATGAAGGAGTCATATTAGTGAGCCAATCTCGGTGCATGGTCATGTGCATAGATGCCCCTGAGTCAACATACCAAAGAATGAAATTGACATTTTCTGTAGATGCTGAAAAAGCTACAACATATCCTGTTTTTTTTTTATTTGTGTTTTTATCATTAGTTGCCTTTTTATGCTAACAATTTTTACTGAGATGTCCATACTTATTACAATTAAAGCATCTAGGGCCTTTCTTATTCTTGAGTTGATCATATTTGGACTGATAATTGTTTGTATAAAGTGCGGTAGTGTCTGAAGTTTTTACTTCTTGTAGTAATTTATTTTTACTAAATCTGCACCAATCTTCATACCTGAACTTTCTAAGTCCATAATCATCGGCTTGTAAATTTCTAGCAAACCTGCCAGCATTAATGTACCCAACCATTCATCGTCCACATCGAATTTTATATTCCTTATATGTGCGCGGCTGTCATAATTTTATTTACATAATCTACTGATTGACTACTTTCCAAATTGGGGTTAATCTGTGCTGTAAGACATGACATATAAAGGCAACCCACCGTACGCATTATGCGCATACGCATTGGTGGGTTTTCTAACGGAAATTGACATAAAACCTCCAGTGGCGCGTAAACCGTTGGATACGCATTTTTATTTAAGGTTACGACTACGAATTCATATTACAAATTTAGTTTATTATTTTTCAAATCAAAACACAACGCATTATTTAAGGTTAGTACGAAGAATTAATTTGACAAGTTGAAAATTATTAGACTGTTGGTTTAACCCCGGTTAGATTAGGTTGCCTGCCGCGAAGCGGGAAGATAAATAAAGACAATATACGCGCGTCAGCGCGAACTCTCGGTTCAATATAGGACAAAGTGGCAAGGACCGTTGGTTTAACCCTGGTTAGATTAGGTTGCCCGCCGCGAAACGGGAAGATAAATCAAGACAACCTACGCGCGGCAGCGCGAACTCTCGATCGAATATAGGACAGTGGCAAGGACCGTTGGTTTTACCTCGGTTAGATTGGGTTGCCTACCGCGAAGCGGGAAGATATATCAAGACAAGTTAGGCGCGAACTCTCGATTCAATATAGGACAAAGCGGCAAGGACCGTTGGTTTAACTCCGGTTAGGTTAGAGCTGTTGGGGTTTATTATCATTTTGAAGAATTTTTATATACCCCTTTCAAATTTATTTTACCTACGCATTTGTGTTTTGCCTCCAATGCGCATGCGCATAATACGTACGGTGGGTTGCCTTTACACGTCATGTCTTATAGCACAGTTTAACCAATTTTCCCGTAACTGTTTTGCATTCTGGGCTTCTTAAATGTGTACATACAAAATCGGGTTAACTAATAGTATTAACTTTGATTTGGCCTTCGTGTCTTGTTTAACTGGGTTAGAGTCAGTAGCCACCAGTTCTTTCAAGATGCAGTTATATAAATCTTCATGTTGTAAGTATGCTTTAACTGCAAAACTCCAACTTGCGCAATTGTCTCGAACCGCTAGCTTCTCAATCGACATCATTGAATTATTTCCAGCCATATTTATATAACATTCAATATGGGAATAGCTAAAAGGAGAAATCACTCACGTGTGCGGTGATTAAAAGTGAGGTTATACTCGCGATTTTTACTTCTACTTTTTTTAAAACACAAAAATAACTCTACACGGCAGGCTTGGGCTTTTAATAAAACTATTTATTAGAATAGAGATAAAGCCAGTAAAGAAAAATAACAGTGCACAAGTGCGTAGCCGCTTAGCAATTGACAACGAGTATGCGCATCAGGCACATTGCCATTTAAACAGTGTTGCCAATCGTACGATTTAAATCGTATTTATACGACTTTTGTGGAGCTGACACGATGTACGATTATGTATTCGAAATCCTACGCAAAATATACGATTTTTCCAAATCTTTCAATCTTCATATCAAAATTTAAAAAAATAGCAGAAAAACAACAGACTTGAACGGGCCATAAACTTGTGTGGATTTTCAATGAAGGCATCCAATAATTTTTTAAACCCTCTGTACCACTCGCGCACTTAGAAATACGCAGTGTATCAAATCAAATCAAATAATTTATTCGCCTGTAAGTAACAATATTATTGTAGGTTAAGTCTAGTTTACAAAAAAAATGTGTAAGAACAAACAAGAAGCATAAGGCTAGACATACATTTGAACTCATATTTAAAAAATATGATTAAATTCTGAAAGGCTGTATATCGCCTGGGCTAGTAGCAGATTTTTAACACTTCTCCTAAATGTCTTTTGGGATTTTCCATTTTTTATTGTGGGAGGTAATTTGTTATAGATCATGATTCCTTGTTGTTCTGGTCCGTTGCTGCAGAGTACTAAGTTTGTTTTCGGCTTATATAGGTTTTCTTTGCCTCTGGTATTGTGTGCATGCTTATCTTTATGTTTATCTATATTTGCCTTGTTTTGGTGTATAAGACCAATACTTCCAAATATATATATAAAGACTAGGTACCGTCAAGATCCCTAGGTCACCAAAATATTGACTGCATGATACACTCCTTTTAATTCCAATTATGGCTCTAATGATTCTTTTTTGTATTATCAGTAATGATTTCATCTACGAAGAAGATCCCCATATGGCTATGCCATAGGAAATGATAGATTCCACTTCCGCAAAATAGAATGTTAAGAGGTCATCCCTCGATAAAATATCTTTTAAGCATCTTATTTGATATACTCTTTTGTTAAGGGTTGCACAAGGGTTTTAATAGTGTAATTCCATTTGAGGTGTTCTTCCATGTAGATCCCCAAAAATTTTATGCATTTTGCTCGTTTAATGTGTTCACTATATGTACATATTTTAATGTTCTCTGCATATTTACTTCTTTCAGTTTGAAATATTATATATTCTATTTTGTTTAAGTAAAGATTATTGGCTACAAACCAACTAACCTGTCAACTCGTCGCCTATACGACGACTTCCCACATAATCGATTTGCCGCAATCAAAGCAGTGTGTCTGTGTGTGTGTGGTCTTGCCCTATCCTGTATTGACAGGAAATTTTGACCTAGTCCATATGCCACAGGGAGAACATGTTCTCCTAACACAATGTCAACATAGATCATAACGTTAAGATTTCCTGGAATTACAACAAGGTCGGTTCTACTGTCGATACTAATCCCACCCCAAACCATAACTTAACCTCCTCCAAATCTTTCGACTTCCTGGACAGTAGCAGCTGAGTACCGTTCTCCTGGACGTCTATAAACACGTACTCGGCCATCGCAACGAGTAATACGGAACCTTGATTCATTCGCGAAAAGCACAGACTTCCTTTGTCGAAGTTGCATGCGACATGTTCACTTCGAGCAAAATTCATCCATGCTTTTTTTTAAATTTGGTCCGATGTGGATGCCGGCATATTGTGCATCCCAGCAGGTGGCCCATGTTTTGTATCTCCCCACATTCACAGAGGCATTGTTGATCTTCCTCAATTTTCCTCTTTTCCACTTTAGTTTGGTTTTTTACGAGTGCAACGCGGGTCCGTATTCTGTTTAGCATTCTCCATGTCCAAATTTGACTCTGCACCCCCTGTGCTTTCGTTGATAGGGAAGTTGTCGGGCGGTTCCACGGTGGCACATTGAAGAAAATGTTTCCTTGATATGAGCCTTTTTCGTTGCTGTTCTTGGCCATAAAGGATATCGATCTTCGATGGTTTACTTAAATTTTTCTACGTGCTCTATAACCATTCTTCTTTCACTTGGTTCTGCGAAGCCCGCTGCGTTGTTTAAGGCGATATCGACCTATTTTGCATGGCTTGATCTGTATCAGACTGGGCAGGCATATTCTGCAGTTGAAAAACTAAGGGCTTGCGCGGATGTTCTCAAGACTTGAGGTTTTGCATCCCATTTACTTCCAGGTAGTTTTTGTACAAGGCTATTTCTAGCAACTACTTTTTGTCTGGTTTTGTGACAGTGCTGTTTGTAAGTTAGTGTTCTATCCAGGATTACATCCAGATACTTTGGTATTTCGGCGTATTTTTGTTCTTTGCCCTCCCAGAACGCGTTTAGTTTGTTGTGAGCCTTGTGGGTATTCAAATGGAAATCATCGATAGTATTTGGACATAGTTCCAATTTCGTCCTCCAGCCTTACCTCTATCTCCCCGAATGTTTGACCTTGAACTGTGACAACGTCGTAGGTCGTCAGCGCACACGTAGTGTTTGGCGTTTTGTGTTATAGACTGGTCATTGATGTATATGTTAAATAGAGTGGGGGCCAGAACACTTCCTTGTGGGACACCGTTTCTTGGGATTCTCCAGCGGCTTTTTTAATTTTGAAGTTCCACATAAAACCTTCTGTTTTGGAGTATTGATTGAACTGCTTTCGTTAGTTTGTAGTCTTTTGTGGTTTTATAGACTTTGATAAGCAGTATTTTATGGTTTATTGTATCGTAGGCGGCTGTGAGATCGATGAACACAGCTCCTGTTATTTTGGAATCCCTCCTCTATGCGTTCTGTGAGATTTAGTACCTGACCAGTGCATGATTTACCAGGTCTAGAGCCTGCCTGTTGGGGTATTAACAGAGGGTCTATGTGTTTCTGAATTATCTCGAGGATTAACCGTTCGTAGGGTTTAAAGACATGACATAGCAGTGATATTGGGCCGTAGCTGTTTGGCAGGTCGGGATTCTTCCCATGCGTCGTCCTGAGGGAAATTAAGAGGTCTTTCGCCGAAGAAACTCTATTGTGAAGACTCGAAATCAGTGAAAATCTGTCTTGATTTTGAGTTGTTTTTCTTTTGCGACCTTTCCCACCGCACCTGGTATATTGACCTGTATCCAAGTACCTGTTCCACAATCGCTGAATAACAGACAGGCTTACGTTGAAGTTTCTTGAAACTTGTTGAAGGCTTTCGCCATTATAGCACGAACATTTTCACTTCAATCAAACAGTCAGTGGTAACTACGGAAGTAGATGCTGATAATTCCCTATGTGTCAATTAAAACAATTAAATAGAGAGTGTTTCAGAGGTTCTTAATTTTATTTGCATGTATTTTTCCGTTTGAATTTTATGGAGGCACAAATTAGTGACCCGCTAATTGTTTTGAGCCGTGTCTGTATAAACTTTTTAGTTGACAAATTAGTGACCAAATTCGTGAAAATTCTGTGCGTACTACTTTTTTTCGAAAATTCGTAGCAAAATACGATTTTTCCTAGTACATGCATGGTACGATCCTCTGAAAAATAAAATTGGCGACACTGCATTTAACTTAGTGTAGGCGTCCATTTATTCAACAAACGCTTTATTGATGTCAAGTAAAAGGGAGCAGAGGATTTTTTTGTAGGTAGGCAGTTTGAAAATTGCTGATGAGAATTACTAGTGGGTGGATAGTAGAATGAAAGGGCTTAAAACCGAATTTGTATTTGGGTAATTTTAATTTTTTTAAATTTTTTAAATATGTTTAGAGCTTGAGTTACCACTACCAAATTAATGACAAATTAAAAATGAGGTTTGTAGACTGTTGTAGTAATATAAATGACATGTATAAAACCTTGTTACGTTCAAATTTTTTTCCTGTAACAGTTAGAAACATTTTAGTAAAAGATTTATTTTGTAGTTTTTTAAAATATCAATACCTAATAACCTTTAAAATATTTTGAAGTCGTTAAAAAGCTACATCCATTGTATAATATTCAAGGCGTCAATACTTCGAGCAAGATGTAAAAGATGTCAGATAAATAATCTCCATGAATATAATAAAAGAGACGTGAAAATAGGTATTGTTGGTTCGTTATTGAATGGGATTTAGTTACATGCTTACATGTAGTGTGGATGTAACTTCGGACATAATATAGGTGTGTGCCCTCGCATTCAATAGATTTCCTTATGATATTGATATCTTTGAATAATAATATTGAATAGAAGATAAATATTTAGATTATGGATTTTATAGCATATTTAAGTCTAGAAATTTTGCTTCTTATTATATAGTTCACACAATGCTTAGTTTAATATTTTATTGAAAATTATTGAAATAAATTCCTATAATGTCGGAAAAATTCTAAATAAGTTTTGTTAACCTACATTAACTTCAACATGAAATTATTTCTTCTATAAATGTAGAGACTTTCATTAAGCGCTTCCTATCACTAAATTTAAATAAAACAAAGTGTGAGTGAGATATCTTCGAATTTTTTTATTTGTTTGAAGGGCCTATTGATGGCATTATGTACGGAATATAACATCCTGCAAATGTCAGCTGCGGCTTCGCTGGGTGGTGCACATCCGCAATGTTCAATTTTCCATGACTCAGGTAATGAATTTCACCGATGACATGAGTTATGTTGGCTTTGAGGGCAACTGTGGTTTGTGGCTTATTTGCATAGACATGCGACTAAAGAAAACCCCACAAGAAAAAATCTGACGGGGTCAAATCGCACGATATCGGTGGCCAGGTTACATCCACGTTAGGTGACCATGCCCGCAGAATGTTCACTGTGGCAAGGGCTGTGCATGTAACGCCGTCCTGTTGAAACCACATTTTGTTGGTGTTCATAATATTCAATTCAGGCCAAAAAAGTTAGTAATCGGCATCTGCCTATAGCGCTTGCCGTTGACGGTGATGGCCTGGCCAACGTCGTTCTCATAGAAATATGGACCGATGACGCCGCCAGCCCAAAATCCACACCAAACATTTACTTTTTCGGGATGCATTGGACGGCCACTCTTGGATCTCATGGGGATTGGTATCATCCCAAATTCGACAATTTTGTTCACCAATTCGTCCAGAAATGAGCCTCGTCGCTGTAGATGATTTTTTGATGAAAACTAGGATCAGTTTAGAACTGCTCCAGGGCCCATTCTGCGAACACAAGTCGTTATCTATGGTCGCTTACCTTCAGTGACGCGAAATCGAGTGCCTCGGATTCTCCTGCACACCCTCACGGACAATAGTGGTGTTGTGAGCAGATCTTGCGTTTCGTCGTCTTACTGGTGTTGGTTTATTGTTTACTGAACCAGTGAACTCAAATTTATCCACCACACTGCGAATAGTCTTCTCGGTAGAACGATTATGGCGACCGGAAAATGGGCACAGCGTGGAACATTGCCCGAACAGAACACCCATTTTGATAACACATTTTTATCATTTGCACGTGTTGTTGAACGCTATATCTGTCTAATAGTGATTTGGCAAAACAGACTGAATAAATGAGAGCCAATTCGACAGGTGTAGCTTCAACATTATTGCCGCTATCAACTGTCAAAGTTCGTAACTCCCTATTGAAAGACAAACTCAGTTCTTGTCCAGTTAGAACTGCTATTGCATTTTAACTTATTAATTAAAAAAAAATACTAAAATGAATTTTTAATAATAAATGATGTGGATTTATATGGCACTAAACAAATTTTTGTATTCACAAACCTTGACGATTTAACTGACCTATCGTCGATTTAACGGACCTATTACCAATTTAACGAACTTATCGTTAATTTAACGGACCTCCGCACGACTTAGCGGACTTATCGTCGATTTAATAATAGTAGTTTATGATACAAGTGTGTGAAGAAGGGCTTTTGTGCTTGAGTTGCGAAGTTCAAGCACGAACCGAAGGCGAGTGTTTTAATTGCAAGGAGTGCATAAAAGCCTTTCACATAAGCATGTTAAGCATGTTATATGTTCATAAGCATGTTAAAATACTGTTGAATCTACAAAAAAAATATTGTTTCTTACCGATGATATTGTAAAAATTGTAATTTTGACGTCAAATCACTGACACAATAAGGTTATAACGCTCAGCGCCTCCGGGGAATAAATTGCCTTCATCTCCACTGACCTTGACCCTGATACTTCCCGTTTCGATTTTTAATTTTTCCGCCTGCGCCGAATTATAATAATTAGAATAATTTTTCCGCGCACAGTGCAGGAACCGGAAATGACGCAGTCGGATATAGGCAACGGGAAATGGGAAACCGGACCGAAACTAAAAGTCGAAACCGGAAACGGAAGTCGAATCCGGAAGTCGAAACCGGAAACAAAAGTAGAAACCAGACGCCACACCTAGCGTGAGGTTACATAGACATCATACGTGGAACTACATAGACCTCTCACCCAGCGTGTGTTTACATAGATCTAGCGCTGGGGAAAGCGCAAGGAAATTAGCGAGAGGAAGCGCACTTGCTGGAAGGAACTTTGCGAAGAACTGGACGCGGACCCATGGGGAAATGCTTACACGATTGCCGCAAAAAAGATGGTAAGGAGCCAACCTAAGATGGATGAGGCCGAGGTAGAGTCCATCGTCGAACATCTCTTCCCCAAAATCGGGCCAATGAAGACAAACATACGGGAGAACGTCGACCCGCGCGACATCCCACCGGTCACACGGAGTGAGGTGCTAGACGCATGTCTGCGTTTTGGCTCGAGGAAAGCATCCGGTCTGGACGGCATCCCAAACCTGGCTTTGAGTGCGGCCGTCAAAGCTGCCCCGACGATCTTCACCAGGGCGTACGACAGGTGCCTACGCGAAGGTGTCTTCCCGGACGTATGGAAAAGGCAACGACTTGTCCTGATCCTAAAACCCGGGAAGCCCCCCCGAAGAACTATCCTCGTATCGCCCACTGTGTATGCTTGACACGGCGGGCAAGATGCTGGAGAAGATCGACCAGGAGCGCCTTCGCGGCTGCGTGGATAAACAATTGACGGACAACCGGTACGGTTTCAGACCTGCGAGGTCGTCTACGGATGCGGTAGAAGAGGTGAAGCGCCTGGTCACTAACCACATTTGCGGACCACTTAGGAGGAGGAGACTTTGTGTCATGGTTGCACTGGATGTTAGAAATGCTTTTAACTCCGCAAGATGAGACAAGATCTGTGAGGCCCTCTGCCGGGACTTCAACGTCCCCGGGTATTTGAGAAACATCATCCTGAACTACTTGAGTGACAGAGTACTATTCGCGGAGACGAGGACTGGAGTTAGGGAGATCAGCATCACCGCAGGCGCTCCTCAGGGATCGGTTCTTAGCTCGGACCTATGGAACGTCCTGTACAACGGACTACTGAAGCTGCCCTTGCCAGGGGACTGTCGGCTGGTAGCGTACGCAGACGACGTGGCGCTCCTTATACCCAGCACAGACTGTGACGCCATCGCTGCACTGTTCGGGGAAGCCATGGAGATTATCTGGGAATGGATGGAGTCAGTCGGCCTCTCCCTGGCCGTACAGAAGACTGAGGCAGTGCTTTTCACCGGCAGAAAGGTTAGGACCTCAATGGTACTAACCTACCGAGGATGCACCATCAGGAGAAAACCTGCCATAAAGTACCTGGGAGTGATGCTGGATCAGAAGCTCAACTTCAAGGAGCACCTCAGATACGCAGGAAACAAAGCCGCTACAACTGCCGCAGCTATCTTCAGGATACTGCCCAACATTGGAGGTCCGCGCGGTACCAGGAGAAGGGTGCTCGCCTGCGTTAGCACCTCGATATTGCTATATGCGGCGCCGACCTGGGCAGAAATGACGAAGGTTCCCGCATACCTAAGACTGTTAGCCCCCGCCCTCAGAACGACTGCACTGAGAATCGCATGCGCCTACCGGACTGTATCCGCAGATGCAGCACTGGTCATCGCTGGTCTGCCGCCAATAGACCTGCTTGCAAAAGAGCGCATGCGGCAATATAAAAAGAAGAAGGGGCCGGCCCAGGACGATCCCCAACACTCGGAGGCCGACAACGATCGAGTACAGACCGAGAGGGCGATCACCCTAACGCAGTGGCACGAAAGATGGAGCAAATCAAGAAACGGTCGCTGGACCTACCCCTTGTTCCCGTCCATCGAACCGCGGATCTGCAGCATGTACGGTGATGTGAACTATCACCTCACCCAAGTACTCACGGGACATGGTGGCTTCCGTGATTATCTCCACTGAATAGGGGCAGCAGTAGCACCCGACTGCCCCCAGTGCCCAGGGATCTCGGAGAGAGCAGAACACGTCCTGCTGGAATGCCCTAGATTCCAGCAGGAGAGACAGAGATGGGAGTGTATTTCTGGGGCACGCATAACTGCCGCTGGATACGGTCATTGATGCACTCGGAGGAACAATGGAATGCTGGATGTGAGCTAGATGTAAACATCCTGAAGATACTACGCCTCCAGGAGGAGGCGAATAGGCCCAGGAGAGCAGGGCGAAGAGGAAGGCATGAGTTAAAACAACTAACTCAACAAAAGTGAACGTCGGCAGGGCCGAAGCTTCCCCCACCCCCCGCGAAGTAATGACTAGCGTCGGTTCCACGGGGGTTGTCCAAAAAAAGGGATTTTTTAATGCGATCGGGGGAACCCTAACACTGGGCAAGCATCAATCCCACACTGAAAGCCTTAGGAGAAATTTGAATATTTCCCGCTGAAGGTTTTTCCCACCTAAGAGAAAAAAAAAAGATCTATCGCTGGGGGGTACATAGACCTCACTCACGTATGAAAAACCGGAAGTACGAAACCTGGAGCGGAAGTCGAAACCGGAAGTCGAAACCGGAAACGTAAATCGAAACCGGAAGTCTGAACCGGACGTGTCAAGGTCAATGGAGGTGGAGAGCCTAGAAAGAACCATCTTTCCCTACTTCGATGTAATCTGTGTTAACCTAGATTTAATCTAGATTAGATTATGGTTAGGTTGCCATAGTAGCAAGAAACATAATTTGTTTAGTAATGAAACTTCATTTGATTTACATTGGACTTTTACGCACGATTTGGATACTTATACACACGATTATAATAATTACATCCTTCACATACAATAATGTATTTATTTATGTGTTCATTTTGTGTGTGTGTGTGAGTAGATAAAAGGATTGTTTGTTGTTTTAAGGGATTTGTTGTCGATTTAATGGATTTATCGGCGAACGAATGAACTTATTGTTTACTACATATCGTACTTATAGTGACAGTAATTAATGCGCTGTTTATTTGTAAAGGCTTTTGACTAATACTTTTCTATAATTAAATTAACAGTTTATTTTTAAATATTATCAACGCTTAATTCTATTATATTTAACAATTTATTAATAATACGTTGAGGAAACCATTTCTGAATACAACTTTTGAATTTAGCGGACACACAAAATGATACAATACATGATACACTCAATCCGTTAAAAAATAGATAGTTTATAATATAGATAAACACTCGATTTAGATTAGTTGAAGTGAGCTTTATCGAGTGAGTCGGGGCTCTTTCAATTTAGTCGGAGACTTTTAGTTTAAGCTTAAAAAGCGATACAGCTGCTCGGGCTCTTGTCAACAAAATTTGATACCTTTTACAATTCTTGTTTGCGCACACATATTAAACAGAGAAGCTTTAGACGACTCACTTTTTATCAGTTCCGACGTCAGGACACATTTAATTTTAGAGCTGGAGAAATTGTGAAAACAGCTTTATAAATCTTCCTTATTGAATTTTACTCCTTAAAAAAATATCTTCAAATGAAAGCAGGATCTTAAACAAATTTTCAATTTAAGTTTAACGATCTAATGTTCTTTATATAACAGTAAAATATTGCAAATCTAGATTTGATTTCGATTATATTAGATTATATTTTGATTCTAGATATATTTTGTTTAATTTTGGCTATCAACTCTTGATTGTCTAGGCTTCGCTTCTTCAATTTTTTCTTTGGTTTATCAACTTAATCAAATCGACTATTTTATGAAATGTTTGTTGAGAATATTCTGTAGACTAATCGGCCAATATATTTTTCAGACCATCTATGTGATTGAAACATAAACATATCAGTTGTTGAAGTACTGCAAGAACCATCGCATTATAACAAGCGTTCAATCGGGTTTTGTTGAAAATCATTCCTGTGAGATGACGGTGTTATATGTATGTGACCAGTGGAAAAATGCAGGTGACAAAAAGCAAATTGTGATCGCCGTATTTTTAGACTTTAAAAGAGCTTACGAGACCATCACCGAGAGTTTCTTTTAAAGAAATTGCATCGATATGGAGCGTACATATCGATGTAGAGTTCTGAAGTGGTTCGTGTCTTACTAAAAGATTGCTAAAAGATTTAATATTTATGTTTTATGGTAGGACTGATTATAATCTTCGAAAGATTTCTAAAAGATTTAATATTTGTGTTTTATGATAGGATTAATATTACAATTTTCTAACGATACAAATCTAAGAAAGATTAGTTTTGCGACAGCAGAGGAGAAAAACAATCCCCAATAAAACGGGTCCAGATGCCATATCAATACCATACTGAAGGACCATATAAAAACGCTCACCACCAAAACACAGTCAGTTAACCGGCAAAGTTCGATATAGCAGTTCACCGAGTTCAGTTCAACAAGTTCATCAAGTTCAGTTCACCGGAACAGTTCACCTAAGCCGCAGTCACGCCAATAAGTTTATAGTAAGTTGCAGCTCCGCGAATCCGTTGTTCTATTGTTAAAGTGTTATTTAATGTCATTTATTTATTGTAAATATATTTCCTCTTATTACAAAACGTGAGTGATAAATTTATTCCTAACACCTATCACCCACAAATTGGTGACCTCGACGTGATCTACAAGAGGAATCCGATCATCTACAAATTGGTCGTCGTGATCGATAAGAGAAACCTAAACACGCCAATATGGAAGAAACCGGGCCCGAAGTTTGCCGCATCGTCGGAAAGTTACCTCCATTCTGGCCACAGAAACCTGAATGTTGGTTTCGTCGCGTAGAGGCCATGTTCAAAACCAGCGGAATACGAAATATAACCACCTCATCGCCTTGCTGGAGCAAAAATACAGCGCAGAAATTGAAGATTTATTGGACAACCCGGCCACCAACGGAAAATACGAACTGGTGATGAGAACGGTGATAGAACGACTGTCCGCGTCGAGTAGTAAGAAGGTTTCACAATTGCTCGAAAACGTCCACATCGGTGACCAAACTCCGTTACAGCTGTTACGCCAGATGAAATATCTCGCCGGAGGCCAAATCACGGACGATTTCATCAAGACCATATGGATGGAAAGGCTGCCTACGTCAACGCAACGCGTGTTAGCCGTCTCGCTGGACGGAGCCATCGAGCAACTCGCGACTATGGCCGACCGCGTTCACGAAATCAACACGTTCCCCAGTGAGATAGCACCAGTGAGCCAAGTCCCCGATTGGCAAAAAGTGTTGGACACGCTTTCTAGCTTAGCCCTGAGAGTGGATGAGCTTTCACAAGTCAGAACAGGCAGAGGACATTCACAAGGAAATCCGCGGAACCGCCAAAGGTCCCGAAGACGCAGCAGCAGTAACAACAGGTTAGGAGCGGATCACTGCTGGTACCACGAGACCTTCGGCAGCGCAGCAACCAAGTGCAAATCACCATGCACTTACAGGGCTTTGGGAAACGGACAGAACCATCATTGACCGCGGCAGTGCATGATGGATCAGAATCTCGCTGTCTTTACGTCAGCGACAAAGAAACGAAGATAGCCTTTCTTGTCGACACCGGCGAAGATCTATGCGTGTTCCCAAGAGCACGGTGAAGTGGTCGCACCAGAAATCGGATTACGAGCTCTTCGCAGCCAACGGCACGTCGATCGCCACATACGGGACAACACCCTTAACACTCAACTTCAATTGGAGCTTCGTAATAGCGGACGTGGAAAGACCAATAATAGGAGTCTATTTCTTGGCACACTACGAACTCCTGGTGGACCCACGGAACAAACGCTTGGTCGACAATACCACCTACCTTACCAGGTATGCTCAAGAAGTATGCGAAGAAATCCAGTCCATTCGAACGGTCCACGGCGATTCAGGATATCACCGTCTTCTAACCGAGTACCCCGACCTCTGCAGGCCACCAGGATTCCACCGTGAAGTAAAACACGCTGTAACACATCATATACGAACCACACCGCACCACACGATTGAAGCTAGTCAAGGCCGAATTCAATCAAATGCTACAACAGGGTATAATTCGACCGTCGAAAAGCCCATGGGCATCCGCAGTACACATAGTACCAAAAAAGGACAACGGATTACGCCCGTGTGGCGACTATTGCGCGTTGAACGCACGGACCATCGCAGACAGATACGCCGTGAGGCACATCGAGGACTTCTCGCAATCATTGGCCGGATCAAAAATCTTTACGACACTCGATTTGGTACGAGCCTACCACCAGATCCCGATAGAACAGGACGACATCCCGAAAACAGCAATAACAACACCGTTTGGTTTATTCGAGTTCCTACGGACACCATTCGAATGAAGAAACGCGGCGCAGACCTTCCAACGGTTCATCGACGAGGTCCTGCGCGATCTAGAATTTTGCTTCGCGTATATCGACGACATATTCATCGCCTTCAAGAACGAAGCCGAACATATTGAGCACCTGCGAATCGTTTTCTCGAGATTAAACGATTACCGCATCATAATAAACCCCGGAAAATGCATCTTCGGGAAACATGAAGTCCAATTTCTTGGATACGCGGTTAGCGAGGAAGAAACCCGACCACAGGATGACAAGGTGAAAACCATTCAAAAATTTCCAATACCAAGGACGGTAAAGGAGCTTCGCCGATTTCATGGAATGATAAACTTCTATAGACGTTTCATCCCAAACGCGGCCGCCAACCAACAACCACTAAATGAATTATTAAAGGACCCGAGAATAAAAAGTAACTCTCCCATCACTTTATCGGAAAACGCCCAACAAGCCTTCCACAGCATGAAAGACGCGTTAGCCAACGCCACCATGCTCGCACATCCAACAATGGGAACGCCAATATCGATAAACGTCGATGCTTCCGACTATGCTATGGGAACCGTTTTGCAAAGTTTGAATAACGCCCGGTAACCACTTGCATATTTCACCAAAGCTTTGTCAACAGCCCAGCAGAAGTACATTGCATACGATCGGGAATTGCTCTTAGTATACGCTGCCGTCAAACGTTTCAGACATTGCGTCGAAGGACGATCTTTTACCATATTCATAACCGTTGACGTTCGCCTTCAGACAGAAGCCAGAGAAGTGTTCGCCGCGGCAGTTTCGATATCTAGATTTCATCGGACAATTCACGACCGACATCCGTCACGTGGCAGGAGCGGAGAACACGGCCGCCGACGTTTTGTCTCGTATCGAGGCCATATCAGTAGCAGTCAAACTCAAAGATCTCGCCACCGCCCAAGAAACGGACCAGGAGTTACAAGTGTTACTGGAATGCAACAACCATTCTCTGCAACTACACAAAATGAAGTGGCCGGATACGGAAGTAGAGATTTACTGCGACATATCCACAAGAACAATTCGCCCATACGTCCCGCAGCAACTACGTCGGAGCGTATTCAACAGTTTGCACGGATTGGCCCACCCTGGAATACGAGCATCGCAAAAGCTATGTACGCAGCGGTATGTATGGCCAGCCATATCAAAGGACTGCAGAGAATGGGCCAGGACCTGTATCCCTTGCCAGAGCTCAAAAATATCTCGTCACGTAACCACACCCGTCAGTGCATTCAAGAATACAGAAGAGAGATTCGAACACATCCACATAGATATTATAGGGCCGCTACCCACATCTTGTGGAGCCAGGTACTGCCTCAACTGCGTGGATCGATTCAGGCGATGACCGGAAGCCATACTTATGGCAGATATAACCGCCGAGACCGTGGCAAGATCCCTGGAGGGATGGATTTCAAGTTTCGGAGTTCCGTCCAAAATTACATCTGACCAAGGAAGACAGTTCGAGTTCCACCTGTTCAAAGAACTGATGAGGCTAACAGGTACGACACACCTGAGAACGACAGCCTACACGACAAATCCAGCAGCTAACGGCATGGTAGAAAGATGCCACCGTCAGCTAAAGGCAGCAATAAAATGCCACGAAGCGAACAGATGGGCGGATGTACTTCCCATGGTGTTATCGGGCATTCGAAGAGCAGTCAAAGAAGACTTAGAAGCAGCACCAGCAGAGTTAGTATACGGTGCGACAATACGCCTACCGGGAGATTTCTTCCGAACTAACAAGCCTACGCAGCAAGAAAGCGACGCGAACTTCATTACGCAATTGCGGGATATAATTCGACTAATTAAATCCGTAGCAGCGTCACAGCACGGGAACAGAAAGACATTTGTGTTCAAGGACCTGGCGACAACGCCTTATGTCTTCCTACGAAACGACGCGGTCAAAGAACCGCTCCAGCCACCATACGACGGTCCCTTCGAGGTCAAAAGAAGTTGTAAAAACTACACCATCGACAAAAGTGGACACAACGTGCAGGTATCAATAGGCCGCTTCAAACCAGCATACATTACAGACACGGGGGAAAGAAGCCCGAAAGAGATCTTCACGGATGAAGGAAGAAGAATAGGAAAGAATCTGACCATGTATACAAAATTTTTGTTATATGAATCATTGATTCTTCCACAAGTTATGTTTCGCAGTACTATATTGTATAATTTACCAGCGTTTAAAGTGAAAGAATTCCAAGTGGTACAAAACAGATGTTTTCGAGCTATTCTTAAATACAATATGTATGGACCTATTAACTTTATGTTACGCATACTAGAAGTAATGTCTATTGGTTAGCTGATTGTTTTTAACACCCTAGTTCTAATACACAAAATAGAATGTATTTTGATGTCACACTATATTATTGTAAAAATTAACTTTATATGTGAGATATGACTATACACTTAGGAACACAAAAGACTTTGACATAAAATATAAGAACTAAGTAATAGAAAAAAAAAATAGAAAATTTGATTTTTTATTTTATGAGGGCTTGTCTGATTATAATAAATTACCACAATACATAAAACAATGTAGTAATGTTAGTACTCTATCTAAAAGTCTATATGGTAAATGAAGAAATGTAATTTAAAATTAAATTTTAGTAGTAGTTTAGTTTTGTCCATTTATTTATGTATTACTAATTTGAAATGTAATAGCAATTTGCTAATAAACAGTATTATTATTAATTAAAACTCATATCAAAACATATTGAATTGTCTTTCGAACGGCATAGGAATATTCTTTATTCCAGCACATAAGTAGTTAAAGTCAAAAGTTTATAATAATAATTTTTGTTTCCTAGAACTTCCATCAAACTTTTCAATTTGACTCGTTTTTATTCAATATTTCCATCTAATTAATTTATCGATGAAAACAAAACCCATTTTTCATCCATCTATATCTCAAAAGAAATTGAATCCTCCAATTAGCGAAAGCCGCCTAAGCCACTATTCCTGTAAGAAGGTCTTCAAATTTTCCTGAGAAATAAAATATTAATAATGAATAATCTTAATTTAAAAAATTATTGAAAATATTAAATACGATCCTTTAATGTGCTTTAGAATTATAATTAATTCATTGTTAATTAAAGTTAAATTTCAGCTAACTATGCTTCTCCAAAAAAGATATGCTCTAAAACAGCGTTTCCCAAAGTGTGGGTCGCGCCGCCGGGTCGCAGAAAAATTTTGCCGGGTTCTAAAAAAACCCATAAAAACTGCTCATTTGCATGAGCTGGAGAAAAATTAATACTTCCCGCTTTAAAAATTGTCGCAAATAATTTATGCGGTGTAAAGGAAAAAAGTATATTTTCGGCGATACCATTACCAAATGAAGGGTGCAGGCAAAGAACAAGGAATGTCAAATTTGTTTTGTTTTGTTTTTGTTTTGCACTGGTAACAAATCTATGTCTATGGTAATTGCATATCAAATTACTAGTTTTACAAATACCCAACAAATGTCGCTATGAATACGTTGTTATATATGCCCAAAGCGAAAAGAACTGGGAATGTCCATGATATACTGGTAAAGAAGGAGGATAGTCCAAAAATTGACAATTGTGAACGGGTGATTTTAATGTTCAGAGTTCTTTGGCCTTGCTTCCTTAATTTACATTGTTTGTTTGCGTTGCAATTTTAATTTAAAATTTGAAAATTGTCAGAAAATTTCCAAATTGTCAAAAAATTGAGTCAGGTCAGGTCAAGACATTACCTGACCTGACTCAATTTTTTGACAATTTGGAAATTTTCTGACAATATTTTTGCCATTTCATTGGTATGAACTGCTTAAAAGTTTAAGGACAAAACCGTCACCTTTCAACATTATAGAAATTGCTCCAGGAGAAGTTGTAAGAGAATAGTCGAAATTTCGCACAGGAAAATTCATGAAGAAATGTAAGATCCCAATTGAAAAGCAAACGGAAGTAATGGTTTCCAAAAAACATTGTCCTGTGGAACTGCATAGAGAAAATTACTTGGGAGATTGGGAGAAAACAAAAATTCTAAGTAATTGTTGTAATCCTGTCACTAACATAGAGTCCGATCTTTCTGATTTTGCATATAAAAAGTTGAAATTTTTGACCCAAAAGTGAAGTAAAATACATAGATTTGATGAGTTTGATGCCATTTTGTGCAAGAGAACAACATTATTTTATGAAACCTTAAAATATGATTCAAAAACCAAAGATGCTGATGACTAAATTTGAGATTCCTTGTTTTTGTTTGTGACGCCAAGGACATTCCTTGTTTTGTACCTTTTGTAAGATGGTTGTCAATAACTGAAAACACTTTTTCAGTTTTTATAGCATATTTTAACATAAATATGCTTAATAATAAGTCATTGTTATTTCTAAGTAAAAGTTACTGCATACTTTGATCTCAATAAAAAGATTATAACTTCTAAACTTTCAATTGCTTTTTTCTCAGAATCTATTCATAAGGACATTCCCTGTTCTTTGCCTGTACCCTTCAAATAATACAGTTCAATGGAGAATTGACGATTACGCAAAACATTTAGAAGAACTAGTTGCTAATGTAAAAAAAAGCAAGTTTTTTTCTTGCAGGTGGATGAAAGCACATTTATAGAGGATAATGCATGTGTTTTATCAGATGTATTGACGAAGAAATTATACAAGAAAATTATTTGTTTTGTAAAAGGCTACCGATAAGAACAACCTCAGATGACATTTTGAAGCTTATCAATGATTTTGTCACTGGTCACGGTACTGATTTGATGAAGTGTGTTGGTCTAATAAAACAATCTCGCGGCACCATTGTTGGGCTACAAAAATTTTGACTTTTTGGACAAATTTCGTTTGAATATTTCTAAATCAGTTCAACTCTTTACAAAATCAGACTGATTGCATTCCAGATGTCTTTTCTATTTATATGGAACCAAGCCGCTGTTAGCAACTATTTTATGAAAGATAACGCATTGCCCTTCCGGTGCTTGTTCGTTCCCAAAAGAGACAAAGCCCAACGATATGAGGTAGCTAGGATCATATTTCCTTATATGAATAGGATGGTTGCGACAGTTACTATGTGGTAATTCATACTTACATTGAATTGAAAAATTGACTATGTTTTTACCACACTTAGACTATGTACAAATGTTATACAACTTGTTATTCACAGTAATATAAATTTCTACACATACCACGACTTAAGCTTCGACGTTTGACGGTCATTTTCAAGTCTTGAAAATGACTCGAAATCACTTGAATCACGTGAAAATGACCGTCAAACGTCGAAACTATTACTGTGAGTAGCAAGTTGTATAACATTTTTACATAGTCTAAGTGTGGTAAAAACATAGTGAATTTTTCAATTCAATGTATATTTCCTTATTTTTCCACGGATTATCTCGTCGTGAGTTGCGCTTTCGCGAACTGAGGCAGACGAACTTGATTGATTTAGACCAATCCAGATTTTAACGAATTGTCTACAATTTTGC
Source organism: Phosphuga atrata (assembly GCA_944588485.1). NCBI lineage: Eukaryota > Metazoa > Arthropoda > Insecta > Coleoptera > Silphidae > Phosphuga > Phosphuga atrata. The sequence continues at coordinate 13,491,229 of OX155901.1, forward strand.
ATTAAAAGTAGGAATCCGAATTCGTTTAACTCCTCATGTAATTTTCTTTTTACATTTCTTGATAATTGCTGCGGCACCCCAGGCATACTCTCCCGGCACCCCAGGGTGCCGCGGCACCCACTTTGAGAACCACTGGTCTAAGCAGTGAGCGAACACGTAAGTGGCAGGCAATCATAAGGTTTGTTTAAACAAATTCAAGAAAAAGCCATTAATTGTGCATGGGTGCAGTGGTATACACAGCCAAACGTTGCCTTTAAATTCAAACAAGACTTTGGAAGAGAGTGTAAACTACATAAAATCTCGTTCATTAAATAGCAGACTTTTTACCGTAGTATGCATGGAAATGGAGAGTGATCATAAACATCTCCTTTTGTATTGTAATTCACGATGGCTCTCAAAAGGAAACCTTTTAAAACGTCTGTTTGAACTAAAAGACGAAACTTTGGCATTTCCGAATGAACACCCACCATCTAAAACATATGCCATTATTCCGGATAGAATCCAGGATTTAAGGTTATAGATTCCACGATTTCGAGTGGTATTCAAAAACATTCAATGAATTGAATTTAAATAGCTTTGGAAAGAGTAGGAATAAGTTGCTGCAATTATTAAAAAAATGACTCTGTAGAAACAACGACTTCCAAGAGGAAATTTTAATCTTTTGAAACATTACATAAAATTTATTGTAACCCATGCAAGCTATAGTAAAAGGAGATTTACAGCTAGAGACACTATCAGTTTCAATTCAAGAATATCTTTCTGAGCTAACAAATAGTTTTAAAGACTACTTTCCGGGTTTTCCTTCAAATAAAATTACAAAATATGTGAATTAAAGATCCATTTTCTGTCGAAATTGAAAAGGAACAAATTTTTAATCCTAGTGATCAAGAATTTGATAATTTAATTGAAATTTCATGCGACACCGATTTTCAAAAGTGTTACTCTAAAGCAGTGGTTCTCAAACTGGGTGCCGCGAGCGTAAGCCTGGGGTGCCGCAACAATATTCAAGAAATGTAAAAAATGTTTGTAAAAAAAGAAAATTACATGAGGAGGCAAACGAATTTGAGTTTCTATATTTTACTGCTGAATTAAGGACAATTGGCTAAAATCTTAGTCGTTAAAATGGAAAGGTGATGAACTTTTTGTAGCGATTGATTCGATAATAATTGAAAAGATAATCCGAGCAAAATAATATGATCCTAGCTACTTCACATTGTTTGGCTTTATTTCCATTGGGAACGAATAAGCACCGGAAGGATAATGCGCTATCTGTAATAAAAATAGAAGAAGACCTTTGATGAGTGAATTGCTTGAAAGTTACACCATTGGTGAGGAAATTTTCAAAGTTATCGACAAATATATACGGAAAAATGATATTTGCAGCGATGGATCGGCTGCAATGGTTCGAAAAGTAAAGGGAGCTGCTTCTAGAATGAAGCAAGTGACAGACAATGCCACCAGCATCCGCTGTGTCATCCATCGACATTCTCTGGCAACTAGAAGGATGCCGCAAGATTTAAAAGTCGTATTGGATGGTACTGTGAAGATAATTAATCATATTAAGAGCCGTCCGCTTCAAGCACGTCTTTTAAAACTTACCGCCGAAGATCTGGGTATGGATCATTCCACCTCTTTTTTTAGCCAGACTATTTGAACTAAAAGTACTAACTGCATAGTACTAACATTTGTACTAACATTTACAGAAGAGCCTTTTATAGAGAACCGCCACTTGTCTCAATGTTGCATTCTCAACATACGCTTTCATTAAAAACAGGTACAGGAGCAAACTCTCTATATCAAGTGATTTGAGAGTGAAATTAACCAAATTTTAGATAAACTTAAAGAGTCTTCCAAACAATTTCATTCATCCCATTAAAGACAATTGAGCATTAAATTTGTATTGTTTTTTTTTAATTTTCCAACGTTTTCAATTTAAGTTTTCAAACCGTTTTAGGGTAGATGTGACACGAAATTTTTGTAGCCCGACAAGGGTGCGGCAAGGTTTTTTTACCTCGATAATGGTGCCGCGGCAAAAAAAAGTTTGAGAACCGCTGCTCTAAAGTGAAACTCTACCACTAATTTATTTTAGCTTGCGTTGTCAAAAGGAGTATTCAAGCATAATCGAAAAAGCGATACAATTTGTAATGCTTTTCGTGTGAAGCTGCGTTCTCAGCCTTGGTGTACTTAGAAAATGGGTCGCGAAAAATTTAAAAACCTCGTACCGGGCCGCGGTCAAAAAAGTTTAAGAAACTCTGCTCTAAAAGATCAAATTTGGTGAATTGTTTATAGAATATTTGAATATTTTGAACAAATATTTAATAGAATAGTCAATTCATAAACCAAAGAAAAACTTAAAGACTAAATAGGCTTAGAGACTAAACAGTTGATAGCAAAAAGTGGACAGATAAGACAGATATTTCTAATTTTGCAATATGTATAAATTATATAGACAAGAATATACAGATAAGACTACACGTACAAGGATAGAGAGACATGACGAAACAGACATGACTAGAAAAATAATATTAGACACAAAAGACAAGTCAGACAAGACAAGACAGAAAACCCGAGACATAAAAGACTAGACAGACAAGACTAGACAGACAATACTAGACAGAAAAAACTAAACAGGCAAGACTAGACAAATAAGACCAGACGAACCAGACTTGACAGAAAAATAAAACATTCAGCCAAGACAAACTAGACAAGATTAGAACGGCAATATTAAACAGACAAAAGCAAACAGACTATAGTCCATTTTTTTAAGAATGCAGTAACTAGAAACCTGATTTACACTATGACAAATGTTCAATCTAGTTACAAAATTTGGCGCTAAATTCAAATATAGTTACTTGAATATAAAATTGGTAATTTCTGAATGGTTTCATTGGATATCTTATTATTATTGATTAAATACTCCAAATGGCAACAATAGTAATAAAATACAAACAAATCAATGAAGAAAAAACGCAAAAAATTCAAATAATACAAACAGATCAGATGATAATTGTGAATTGACAAGGCAGCCATTGACAACTAACAGCTGCAAATGTATGTGAATAGAAAGAGAGAAAAAAGGTTTTTAACTTTAACGATTTGAATAGACAGATACGACTACTCAAACCAGACTGAAGATTAGATAGATAAGACTAGACAGACAATGCTAGACAGTCAAGACTAGATAAAAACAGACAAAAAATAATATCTATACTTGTATGTCTAGTCTTGTCTGTCTAATCTTGTTTATCTAGTCTTGTCTGTATAGTCTGGTCTGTCTAGTCTCGTTTGTGTAGCCTTGTATATCTAGTCATGTCTATCTAGTCTTGTCTTTCTAGTATTGTTTCCTAGTCTTCTCTGTCTAGTCTTGTCTGTCTAGAATTGTCTGTTTAGTCTTATCTGTCTAGTCTGGTCTGTCCAGTCTTTTCTGTCTAGTCTTGTCTATCTAGTGTTGTCTCTCTAGATTTGTCTGTCTAGTCTTGTCGATCTAGTCTAGTCAGTCTATTCTTGTCTGTCTAGTCTTGTCTGTCTAGTCTTGCCTGTCTAGTCTTGTCTCTCTAGTCTTGTATGTCTAGTCTTGTCTGTCTAGTCTTGTCTCTCTAGTCTTGTCTGTCTAATCTTGTCTGTCTAGTCTTGTCTGTCTAGTCTTGTCTGTCTAGTCTTGTCTGTCTAGTCTGTCTAGTCTTGTCTGTCTAGTCTTGTCTGTCTAGTCTTGTCTGCCTAGTCTTGTCTGTCTGGTCTTGTCTGTCTAGTCTTGTCTGTCTAGTCTTGTCTGTCTAGGCTTGCTGTCTAGTCTTGTCTGTCTAGTCTTGTCTGTCTAGTCTTGTCTGTCTAGTCTTGTCTGTCTAGTCTTGTCTGTCTAGTCTTGTCTGTCTAGTCTTGTCTGTCTAGTCTTGTCTGTCTAGTCTTGTCTGTCTAGTCTTGTCTGTCTAGTCTTGTCTGTCTAGTCTTGTCTGTCTAGTCTTGTCTGTCTAGTCTTGTCTGTCTAGTCTTGTCTGTCTAGTCTTGTCTGTCTAGTCTTGTCTGTCTAGTCTTGTCTGTCTAGTCTTGTCTGTCTAGTCGTGTCTGTCTAGTCTTGTCTGTCTAGTCTTGTCTGTCTAGTCTTGCCTGTCTAGTCTTGTCTGTCTAGTCTTGTCTGTCTAGTCTTGTCTGTCTAGTCTTGTCTGTCTAGTCTTGTCTGTCTAGTCTTGTCTGTCTAGTCTTGTCTGTCTAGTCTTGTCTGTCTAGTCTTGTCTGTCTAGTCTTGTCTGTCTAGTCTTGTCTGTCTAGTCTTGTCTGTCTAGTCTTGTCTGTCTAGTCTTGTCTGTCTAGTCTTGTCTGTCTAGTCTTGTCTGTCTAGTCTTGTCTGTCTAGTCTTGTCCGTCTAGTCTTGTCTGTCTAGTCTTGTCTGTCTAGTCTTGTCTGTCTAGTCTTGTCTGTCTAGTCTTGTCTGTCTAGTCTTGTCTGTCTAGTCTTGTCTGTCTAGTCTTGTCTGTCTAGTCTTGTCTGTCTAGTCTTGTCTGTCTAGTCTTGTCTGTCTAGTCTTGTCTGTCTAGTCTTGTCTGTCTAGTCTTGTCTGTCTAGTCTTGTCTGTCTAGTCTTGTCTGTCTAGTCTTGTCTGTCTAGTCTTGTCTGTCTAGTCTTGTCTGTCTAGTCTTGTCTGTCAAGTCTTGTCTGTCTATTCTTGTCCGTCTCGTCTTGCCTGTCTAGTCTTGTGTGTCTAGTCTTGTCTGTTTACTTTTGTCTATATAGTTCATCTGTTTAGTGTTGTGCATCTAGTCTCGTCTGTCTAATCTTGTCTGTCTAGTCTCTACTAGATAGTACTCTAGTTACCTAAATATTCCATGTGAAGATTAACAAGGCACGAATAAATCACTTCGGAGTTTTGTCAATTGCTCCAGAACTAGACAGAATCTCAAAACAAGCAAAATTTTATCTGGAGGATAATTAAATTTATGACTACTCTTGTCGAAGACATTTTTTGATATCTAGTCTATTTATGTTGAAACTCAGCGACGAACATTGACTAAATTCTAATGAATGAAAAGATCAGTTCGGTTTATTTGCAATTGCTAGACAAAATCTCAATACAAACCTCTTTTAAAAAAAAGGTCAAAATAAAAATATTTATTTCCCAATTTAGATACAAGTATCTATATTGGGATATGTCATAAAGCTTACAAATTAAAAATAAATTTACAAGAAAAAAATTCTACCTGAAAAATTCATTGAATATATTGTGTGAATATTTGGATTGATTTTGCATTGAATATATTGTGTGAATATTGAGTGAATATATAGTATTAGTGAGTAGTATTAGATCTCCTTCAACTTCTAAAAAAATTTCTTCTTGGATTTTTCATTTGTCAGGTTAGTTGAAAAATGATTGTAAATCAGAATTCCTTTGTTTTCAACTGCATAGGGTTAAGTGTCTCCTATTGTTATTTTTATTTTATAAATTTTGCTTGTCTTCGTTTTTTTTTTGGAACTTACTTCGGTGTTTGTGAATGTACGAAGCGGTTTCGAGTATATAAAGGCTTACGACTGTAAGAATTCCCAGTATTTTAAAATGGGCATAACTGCATGACTCTATAACCTAATAATCTTTATTAACTTCTAATTGCTTGTATGTTTCTGATGATTCTTTTTTGAGCAATTAGTATTGCTTCTAGTTGTAACGAAGCTCCCCATAATATAATGCCGTAAGCCAGTAATTATTGTAGTCGGCATAGTACCAGATGCTGAGATCGTCTATGTTTAAAAGTTTCCTCAGTTATCTTGATTGAAAGGCTTTTTTATGAAGAGTTGCACATATTTTCCCAACGAAGGTGCTCCTCCAGATAAATACCCGGGAGTTTTGCCGGGTAAGTTCTTTTTATTTGTACTTCTTACAGTTTTAAATATTATGTACTCTGTTTTATCTGAGTTGAGGTGCAGAGTATTCGCGGAGAACCATTTATTCAGAGATTTTAACAGTAACTTGACCTGTTCAGCGTTCTCTTCCAAATTATTTTACAAATATTAAAAAATAAATGTGGCACGGAGAAAGACGCACTCAAGTCGTTAATGAAGATGTTAAATAACAAGGACCCAAGGTTAGATCATTGGGGAACCCAGGAGGTGACAACAAAATCAGCTGATGCATAACCGAAGTGAGAAACGCACTGCATTCTATCAGCCAGGTACGAGGACAATAAGGCTATTAAGATATCAGCCAAGCCAAAAGCATATTAAAGGCTTTCGAGAAGTCAGTATGAATGCAGTCAACCTGGCCCCTGCTTCCTATAACTGATGAAGCAAATTGCGTGAAAGCTATTAAGTTGGTGACCGTGGATTAATGAATCCATGTTGTTTCGGGGAGAAAATATGCTTAATGCGAGGAAAGATGGAGTTGTAAATGATTGACTCAAAGATTTTGGAAAAGTTGGAGAGAATTGATATCGGGCGATTCCTATTGTCCGATTGAGAGCCACTTGTGGCTCTCAATGAGCGACTTGTGGATGGGGCAAATTTTAGTAGATTTCCAAATCGCTGGAAACTTGCCTTCCCGGAGAATAAGGTTGAACAGTTTCGTAAGATGAGGAGCAAAGATGTGCGCACAATCACGAAGTAAGAACGCCGGGACTATTTCGGCACCGCTGGTCAAGTTACATTTTGAATTTTTGAGGGTAGCTAACACTTCATCTGCGGAAATGTTCGCAAGCCCAATCAAAAGGAGATTCAAACCCGCAATATCCGACTTACAGGTGCTTATAGACGAAGGAATATAGACTCCCTTGAAGTAGATCGCAAAGCCGTTATCAGTGAATTGAGGACTGTCAAAAGACACTTGGTCACAAAACATTTGACCAGGTAAACGGCTTTGGCGCTTCTTCGATTGAATAAAGGAACAGAAACACTATGGGTCAGCAGAAATGTTATCGCTAATAGCACATATGTCCAGTCCTAGTTTTTATTACAACAGGTTCGCCATCCTTGTTCTAGAGAAATGGCAAAGAAGATAACGGACGTCGGGCAAAGTCCAATGGACACAACTGGTCATACCAGTTATCTCGGCATGGCTGAACAGGAAGTGCGGTGCGACAAACTATCATCTAACATAATTCCTCCCAGGATACGGCTGCTTCCGTGACTACCTGTAACAAATACGAGCCGCCACGCAGAACCTTTGCAAATATTGTGGCGTAATAGACTCAGTATGCCACACCATATTTGACTGCTATAGATGGGAAGTTGAAAGAGGAAAACAACAGGTAGTGTGCTGATGCCGTTCGAATTAGGAATGATAATGAGTTATATGCTGGATAACAAAACAAATTGGAAGAGGAACCAAAGAAGATGACGAGAGGCTGAAACGAAACAGAAACAAACAGATAACGCAACTATAAAGACAAGACTATATAGGCAAGACTGGACAGATAACGCTAGCCAGGCTAAACAGACTAAAATAGACAGAAAAGACTAACATGTACTGGTTTAATATATACTATTGTCTAGACTCTAGACTTAATTGCTACTCTATTGTCGTTTCTCAAGATCATTGGATTGTTTGTAAAATAATTTCATTGTATTACCAGAAAAGTGGTTACATAAAATATTATCAATTTAAAATGTAAGTCGGAAAAATAAATGGTTTAAATTATTCCGTACAAAATATACTGAATTGTATAATAAGGCTTTGGATCTAGTTTCCATCATTTACCGGAATTCACATTTTTTTATATAGTATTTAATCCCAAAAACATTTTTGGCGTGCTAATTTTAATTAAAATTATCGGTTTTGTTAATTTTAATTTACCCAGAATTACCTATTTACTATGAAACAAATATGTGGCAATTATAAATTTATTGTTACATGATTTTGAAAGTAATTTAATTTTATTATGAACGCAGGAAACAATACGAGAATAAAACATGTATTTACATAACAAAGGAAATGATGTAACCGGTGCCAAAAATAGAATTGTAACAGATTGATTCTGCCTTGCAAGAAATGACTATTATGTTACGTCTGGATTCAAATTAAAAGAAAAAATCTTACAGAGATCCCTCTCTATTTGAGCCGTGCTGAAGTAGTAAATGTGTTATAATTTTGCAAAAATGTCGTGTGTGGAATGATATTCCTCAAAATAAACAAAGTATTTAACGGCAATAAATATAAAATATGGATAAATAATTTATGTGTATAAATTAAATAAACCGAAGTAAATAAATTGAGATAAATTAACTTTTCAAACTGAAAATATATTGATATGGAATTAATCGCCGAACTAGAGCAATAAAACATTTCAAAGCCATTTTATTCATTTATATTTTTCCGTGTTTTTAATTTCGGAAATTACCGTTATATTAAATGATAAATTATTAGCAAACAGCTGACAACAATATATTCGAACACTGACAAATAAATAAAATAATTACAATAAAAAAATTGTTGACATTTTTAAGAATTCATAAAAAGGCATGCAGGCAAAGCAAGTAAAATTTAATGTTTAAATAAAGACATTCTGTACAAATTTTAGAAATACTTTCTGAAAAATTATATATATAAAAACATTATGAAAAAAATGAGTTCAGAAGATAAATTTTAAATATTTCTTTTGTAAACTAGGCAATTAATATATTACTAGATAACGTTTTATGTAATTTAGTGTGTAAAATAAGAAAGTTTTATTTATTCAAACTTATTCTATCCTATATTTAGTAACAAATAAATAACTTAACACCTACAAGAAAACTAAATAGGTATTACACGAAGAGATTTATATTAAAAAAGTCATGTTACACGTATGAATCTAACTGTAAAATCTAAATCCAATTTTCTGCTTGTCAGAAAATGTTTATTAACAGTTTGTTTATTTTTCATCCATTCATTAAAGCGAAACGTTAAATCTTGCCACCCAAAAGGCCCATAAAACACGGCAATAACTCCATTCAAATTTCATCAGGATTAGAACCAACAAAACAAATTCAATTTAAAATTGAAAAATGTTACAGCAATAACGTCCCACTCGTCACACATATTGCTACTTATCGCCCGAACAAAACAAAAACACTTTAAGCTGCCTACAATGAACCGATGAGGCTGCTTTGGTTTCCTACTTGAAATAATTCCCGAACTAAAATTTCCATTCTAAACTCTTGCTTAATCAAAACCACGAGGCTTTAACCAAAAATGGATAAAGTTTACTCGAAGCTATGCACGAAGTTTCGCGGGTTCGATCTGCCCATCCCATTGTATTTGTAATATCGATTTTTATAATTAGAATTTGTTGAGTGGAAATAAACAAAGTTGAGAAAAATAAACGAAATAGGATCGTGCGTTTTAATATTAAATAGGTAAATAAAATTGTATTCACCAACGCACATAATCCAAAAATAAATTTACGTTTCATTTCATGTTTAATTGCTTTAATCTGGGTATAATCTTTTAATGATAGCGTGTTTGCCGTATAGCTTTACAACTTATTTTTACAAGATTATTAGTTTTTATAAATGTTGTCAAAATCAATATAAACTTGAAAAGCAAATTAAGATTAACCTTAGCATCAGCACAACTTAATAAATGTATATATTTTTACTTTTCATAGACCGAAAAACTTCTTTCCGCATGTTGGCTATGTGCACTACTGTAGCGCCACCTAACATGCGCAACTATTCTGGATTATTTTAAATAGTGACATACAAATGTTTTAATGTTTTATAATAAATAAAGTAATTAAAAGAGAAATAGAAAGATGGCATGTAGTTTTAGAGAATTTTGTTAAATGAACACAGTTGAAGAGAATGCACGAGAGGCCATACCCCTGCCTGACTCCTGCCTGATGGGAAGGCTCGCGCACAGTTCACCCCTGAACTTGACTTTGGAGGTGAGAAGAGGTATATATATATATATATATATATATATATATATATATATATATATATATATATATATATATATATATATATATATATATAAGTTTGTGTGTACTTCAGAAAAGCGTATGATTCTGTAGACCGTGAAACGTTTTTTATAATCATGGAATAATTCGGGATAGACAGAAAGACCCGAAAAATCATTGAACAGACGCTTACAGGAACTATGTCCAAAGTTAAATTCATGGGTAAAATATCGGAGCCCTTTGCCATTAAAACTGGAGTTCGACAGGGGGATGGATTATCCCCAATGCTCTTTAATATTGTTCTAGAAAAGATCATTAGGGAATTGGAACCTCATGTGAAAGGCATTCAAATTGGTATAAAAAAGAGAACCGTCTTACAGTCAAGTGCCTCGCTTTTGCGGACGATATTGCCATTATTACTAACACCAGACATGAAGTCATACACGCAGTGGAAAAATTACATGAAATTGCACAAAGAACCGGACTACAAATTTCTTATGAAAAAACTCACTATATGGAAAGCAAATAACTTAGCTTTAATCACACAATACGGTAAGATAACACAAGTCCTCCATTTTAAATACCTTGGTGAAATCATACAGTCATCGGGACTAAACCGAATCGCCAATGAACAAAGAATCACCAAACTACAGAAGGGCTATAAGCTAACGTGGGTTCACTACAACAAGAAGTGCATCTCTTTAGATGCAAAATTAAAGCACTATACAACGGTGATTCTTCCGGAAGCAACTTACGCAGCCGAAACAATGGTTATCGACGGTCATTCCAAAATTAAAGATATAGAAAAACAGGAAAGAAAAATTCTCAGAAAGATTTAATGGGCAGGTAATGTTAACGGTATTTGGATGAAGAGACCTCAAAACGAACTCTACCAAAAGATCCACACAATTAGGGACGTATTCAGAAACCGCCGAGCACATCTTTTATACACACATTTACAGGATGGAAAACTCCAGAACGGCGAAGAAATTGCTCAACGTCATAGCACAGAGTAAATTTGGTACTGAGTAGTAGACCGTGGTTCAGAGGGACTAACAATAGGTCAACATACAAAATATCGAGGACCGCACTGAGTGCCGGAATAAAATCAAAAATGTTAAGTTTGAGGATAGACCATCACGACAGCCTGGAAGAAAATGGACAGCTGAGCGGAAGAAGGAGCATTCTGAGAGGACGAAGGAAAGATTTTGGGAAGAGAAGCGGGAAATCGCCAGAAGATGATATCATGTACAATCAAGTTCAATCGCTCTGCTAAAGGGGAACAATCGATTAAATAAATAAATGTTTGTGTACATATACCTCTTTCTCTTCTCTACCTTCTCACCTCTTCCCACCTACAAAGTCAAGCTCAGGGGTGAACTGTCCGCGAGCCTTGCCATCCAGACAGGAGTCAGGCAGGGGGATGGCCTATCGTGCATTCTCCTCAACTGTGTTCTAGAGAAAATCCTCAGAGAATGGACTTCCACATTGTCGTCTGAAGCAGGACTGAAGCTTGCGTACAAGAAAGTCAACCTCAATGTATCCTGTCTCGCCTTTGCTGATGATCTCATCCAATTGGCCAACAGCATGGAGGAGGCTATTTATTGTAGGTTACTACAGAATCTCTACAATATTGCGGCAAAAAACCGGCTTGAGGGTCAACATACAGAACACTGAGTTCATCACTAATAATAAGCAGGCTTCTTCTACAATCTCATTAGGAAACAATAATATCTATAAAGTTCCTGCAGTCAAGTGCTAGGGAGAATGGATCTCAGCAAGCGGGAGAAGAACTTTGGTCATAGACGCCAGGTGCACCAAGTTAGAGAGTGAATATCTTTCCTGTAAAAACATCTGTACCTCCAAGTAGCTATCCAAGAACATAAAACAGAAGAACTACAACTCGGTAGTAAGACCCTCTGCTCTCTATGCCTCTGAGTGTCTCTTGATGAATCGAAAGGGCCCACTTAGGAAACTATAACTTAAAGGGAGGAAGATCCTGAAGAGAATATTAGGACCCATAAGAGAGGAGAAGACCTACAGAATCAGGCACAATAATGAGATCTACGAAGAGGACGATCATGAATACAGTCACATGTATAAGGAATAGACGACTGACCTTCTTTGGGAAGCATATTAAGTTAGCTGAATACAGCTGACAGTAGGCATGATGTGTTTTATTTAGACCTATGTGAAGCAATGTTGGCAGCGAATTTACCGTGAAACTTGGCGAATGTTGTATGGATTGCAGTTGATGAAACGACTGACACTAAAGGACACTATGTGGCTAATATTATTGTAGGAAAATTAAGTTCAAATGAACCTACGATTCTTAGCTGTACAATTTTTTCAAAAAAAACGAATCATGTATCGTGTATGCATATGTGTATCGTTCGTTTTGTCCATGATTCAGTGGGTATGTTTCTACAAATTTCCATGATTGCTTCTATTACTTTATACTAAAATTAATTATGTTTTAATCGTTTTGTGCTCCAATGAAATACAGCATGAACGAGTACGTGTTTTATACTCTGATCAGTTTCTCACAGATTAAAGCAGGAACTTCACTCAAAATCTTTGATCGAAATTTGTTAGACATTACGTGTTTAGCCCACGGATTAATTAGAGTATGTGAACTTATATGAACAAAGTATTCATTGGTTAATGAACTTATTGGAAACGATAAAAAGGTTTTCCTGAAAACACCTTTAAGAGTTGAAGTTTTCAAAAATATACCACCCCAATTGCCATTGCAGCCCGAACCAATTATCACAAGATGGAATACTTGGCTAGAAGCTGCATTTTATTACTGCAACAATTTTGATGCTGTGAAAAAGGTTTGTTTTTCTGTTTTCCCATTCGGTCAGCGAAACTTTTTATTTTCTTAGGTTATAATAGTATTTGACTTTAGCTGTGCAGAGTCTATACGCAAGGCACAATATTTCAAACATTTCAAATTCTTAGGCATCTTCATCTTTCATCCAATTTTCACATTTTAACAGAAACAATTACAAAATTTGAAATAAACTGGAACCCTATTAAGAGAGTCTGTGTCATTAGTGGACAATGTATTAAACATTGAAAATTAAAAACTGCACCAGGCAGAAATGTACGAAGTGCATTTTTAAAACTTGGTCGTTTTACAAATGTACGATTTCCTGTTTTACGAAATGTAGGAAAAATTAGAAAAATAGTAGCGAAAATTTTGAGCTTCCTGAAAATATAACGCCAGAAACAGCGGTAATGTTGAAGTTCTTTTTCCGCATATAAAATGGTTTTATCTGACAGAAGGCACAGCCTTACACCAGACAATTTAGAAATAAATAATGGTAGTTTATTACAACAGAAAATATGAAACCGAAACAAAAATAATAATTAAGAAAAGATTTTTACTTTTGTTTACATTTTATAATAGAAGTATTGCCTTTTTTTATTCTCTATAGAATTTAAGTGATTAATTTTTTGCAATATATATAGATGAGCAAAGCACATAAAGGTTTGAATAAAATACTTTTGGACTGCTGCATTTTTTTTTATATAAATTTTAATAAAAAATATAACCTATTTTAAGCGAACATTTTTGAAAACCTGCCATTTCTTTTGTATCTTTATAGAACCTACTGAAACCCTATTATGTGTTTTTTTGACAACCTAATAACCTACCTATTATAACATTTTTTAATGCCTAGAGTTCCTACCTTTACTTATCAAAATACCCACATGTAATTAATCTGAAGAACAATCCACATTCAATGTTTATGAACCCGACAACCCAGGGAAAAATAATACTAGTGATGATGAAATGATACAAATCTTGTAAAACTATGAGCTTAAAAAACACCAAAAGCACAGGAACAGATGAAATCCCTATCTCAGCGGTAAAATATGTAGCGGAAGAACTAGGAATACCATTGGAAGAAATCAACAACAATGTCTTTAAAGTCGGATTGTACCCAAAAGTTTTGAAGGTGTCAAAAAGATACCTATATTTAAGAAGGGAAGCAAGAACGATATAAAAAAACTATAGACCAATAAACCTAGTGTCGTCTCTTTCGAGAGTAATAGAAAACCTAATATGTATTATACTGTTATCCTTCATTAGCAAGCACCGCCAGTTTAATCAGCGACAACTCAGGTTTTTCAAAGGACGAAGTATAGAGACAGTATGTTTTCAGTTTCTAAAAGAAATCATTTAACTAGATCAGTGTTCTTCAACCTTTGTAATCCCGCGGAACCCTTTTTTGAGAATTTTCTTTTTATGGAACCCTCAAACATGTTATGAACAAGGTTCGTCCCTGCATTTCTTATAATTATTTTTGTAAAAGTCTCATAATAAATAAATTTGCATTTATTCAAACAGAATTATAACTTCATATAAAATATTTGTACTATACATACATAGAAATGAAATTATAATCAAAAGAAAAAAATCTTGAAAAAACTAACGACTTCGTTGTGTTTGTTTATGACTGCATAATTTATCAATATCTGGTTGGATCGGTGTTAATTAGAGACGCATATCATTTTCGGCATCAAGTCGATTTCTATACTTAGTTTTTGTAGCGACGTATGTGGAAAAGGATTTTTCACAGAGATAGGTTGTTTCGACAGGCATCAATTCCTTAACCGCTCGTTTGGAAATTTCCGGATATTCTTCCCTTAATTTTATCCAAAACGGGCCAATGCCTTCCGGTCCAAATGTAAATTGTAATGCAGTGTCGGTACATATATCTAGAAATTGCTCTCTTTCCTTAATTGGCAAGGTATCCACATCACAATACTCATTAATAGTATATTCAAGGACGAGTTCAGTAAGCGCGATTTTAGATTTAAGTTTGGAAAACGACGAGCGAAGCAAGGACTTTTCTAATGGACAAGTGCTGAAAAACTCCTTACGAATAAGTTTTTTATAGCATTTTTTCTATTTTGCGCCCTTTTTTGCCATTTCTAAATAAAAAAATCGCGGATACATATTGAAAAAATTGTATCGCACTCGACGAGCCATAACCCCACGCATATTAGTGCTGTTATGAGTCCATTACAGGCGCAAAATAGAAAAAAGGATTTTCGATTTAACTTGAATTATTGCAAATGGGGGAGAAATATTCGAAAAATGTCTTGCAATCACGTTAAATGTTCCAAAATATGATTTTTTAAATTCTGGCCGAATGCGATATTATTGTTTGCCAGGAAATTATTTAAATTAGTAAAACATTCTGGATTACTTTTGGTGATAAACTCCTAACAATGCTTGATTTTCGATTTGATTGAGTTTACTTTGCCATTGACCTTAAAAACAGCAGTATTTGGTCCTTGAACTGAAGGATTAACTTTGTGCATGTATGAAAATATATCTGCAAGGTTGGCTAGATTTTGAAGCCAATTAGTGTCATTAAGTTTTCCAGAAAATTCACGTTCAGATAAAAAGGTTTGAATTTCATCATGCAATTCCCAGAGTCTGGTCAGAACCTTTCCATTGGATAACCATCTTACTTCAGTATGAAGAAGGAGATTTTTTTGTGAGTTTCCGAGATTCCCCGATCCACCATAGGGAAAATACCCTGGTTTTAGGGGTTTGGATTTTGATAAAATTAACCATATTAACGGCCTCATTGAGAACTTCTGCAATGCTTTTAGTGTCCGTTTAACAGAGAGAGCATGACGATGAAGACAGCAACGGCTTTGATATCTGAAACTAGTTTCTTTAAACATGCTATTACGCCCTTTATAATACCAACCATAGCTTTAGCTCTATCAGTGCAAATATAATGACATACATTCTAAGAAATTGAATGTTTTTCAAAATATGCATTAAGTAAATTGGATTCGTGTATGTATCTCACGAAAACTAACAAAATTGCTAATCCAGACACATCTGTAGATTCGTCCATTTGCAGAGTGTATCCATCTTTAGGATTTTTCAAACGACTTACTTGTTCCACTTCTCAGTTATCTGACATATCCCTAATTCGTCATGAAATCGTCGTATCAGACAATGGGACGAGACAATGGGAACTAGAGCTATTTCAACTACAGAACCTCTGCAATGTTTCGGCAAAAATCGGCTGGAGGGTCAACACACAGAACACTGGGTTCATCACTAATATCAAGCCTGCTTCTTCTACAATCTCATCAGGAAACAATATCTGTAAGGTTCCTGCAATCGAGTTCTTGGGAGAATGGATCTCAGCAAGCGGGAGAGAAACCGTGGTCATAGACGTCAGGTGCACCAAGTTAGAGAGGGCCTATCTTTCCTGTAAGAACATCTGTACCACCAAGTACCTAACCAAGAACATAAAACTGAAGCACTACGACTCGGTAGTAAGACCCTCTGCTCTCTATGCTTCTGAGTGCGTCTTGATGAATCAAAAGGGCCCACTCACGAAACTAGAACTTTAAAGGAGGAAGATCCTGAGGAGAATACTAGGATCCATAAGAGAGGAGGACGGTACCTACAGAATCAATCACAATATTGAGCTCTACGAACATCAGGAATACAGTCACTTGTATAAGGAAAAGACGACTGACCTTCTATGGGCATATGACCCGGGGGGTCATATATCCATAGATTGGGGGTTCAAACTATTTCAAACAAACATGCCATTTTGACACCACTCCCAAAAAAATCTGAACTTTAACCGACACCGGCGCGGCGTTTACAGCTAGAGACGATGTGTTGGGCCTCTCTCTGGAACACGTGTGTCGATTGGATATTCATTTTGGAACTATTCATTTGCTCAGTCGCTTATATTGGACAAGGACGACGCACATTGCCCTTAGAAATAATTTCAAATATCTTTTGTAATAGATTTATTGTTAAATTCTAACCTAAACATTTAACCTAAAAGTAACCAGTGCCATCAAGTGTAACCTAAAAAAAACGTAACCTAATCTAACCTAAAACGTTTAATCTAAAATCCTTTAGAAATATAATACAGAATTGGCTTAAAACTGGGAAATTGAAATCAAAATCCAAAGAATAAGCTTCTTGCTCTCTTGAAAATTCTCCCAGATTTCCGCCAATTCCGCCAATTTAAATATTATCCGTCAACATTGCAGGAGATGGATGAATATTGAAGAAGAAAATTAATCAGGATCTACTAGCCGCAAAATACGAAAGAATGATGAAGATTATTTGAATTTTGGATTTACATGGATTGGTGATAAAAATGAGCCAAATGGGTTTTGTGTGGCATGTGAGCAAGTAGTCACTACAGCAGTATAAATCCTGCAAAGTTAAAGCGTCATTTGGAAAATAAACATCCGAATTTAAAAGGTAAAAGCGCATATTTCAAAAGAAAATGTCTTGAACTACAGTAGAAAAAGAATGCATTTGAAATGTATGTCCATGGTGATAATAAAAATGTTCTAAAAGTCATCTTATTTAGTTAATTTGCGCGTAGCTAAAGAAGGCGAAGCTCATACGATTGCAGAAAAAGTAATTAAACCTTGTGCAAAAGATTTAATCAAATACATGATCGGTGAAAAAATTGCAAGCAGAATTAACCTCGTCCTAATGTCTGATCTCACGACGAATTAAAGATATGTCAGTTTACTGCGAAGTGGAACTAGCAAGTCGTTTGAAACATGCTAAAGATGGATTCAGTCTGCAAATGGACGAATCTACAGATGTGACTAGATTAGCAATTTTTTAGTTTTCGTGAGATACATACACGAATCCAATTTTCAGGAAGCTATGCTTTTTAGAAAAGCTCTGGCAACTCAAACAACAGGTGAAGAAATATTTAATTAGTTAATACTACTACATATTTCGAAAAGCATTCAGCATTTGTTGGAATTTATGTCATCATATATGCACTGATGGAGTCAAAGCTATGGTTAGTTTTATAAAGGGAGTAATAGCACATATAAAGAAACTAGTTCCAGACATCAAAGCCAGCCATTGCTGTCTTCATCGTCGTGCTCTCGCTGTTAAACGGATACCAAAAGCATTTCACGAAGTTCTCAATGAGGCCGTTAATATGGTTAATTTTATCAAATGCAGACCCCTAAATACCAGGCTATTTCCCTATTTTGCGATGATCTGGGAAGCTTACATGAAAATCTCCTTCTTCATACTGAAGTAAGATGGTTATCCAGGGAAAAGGTTCTGACCAGACTGTGGGAATTGCATGTTGCAATTGCAAATTCGAATCTTTTTATCTGTACGTGAATTTTCTGGAAAAATTAATGACCCTAATTGGCTTCAAAATCTAGCCTACCTTGCAGATATATTTTCGTACATGAATGAAGTTAATCTTCCACTTCAAGGACCAAATGCTATAGTTTTTAGCAAATAGGTCAATAGCAAAGTAAACTCGATCAAATCGAAAATTAAGCTTTGGGAGAAATGCATCACCAAAAATAATAATGTTTTGCTAATTTAAATGATTTCCTGTAAACCAATAATATCGCATTCCACCAGAATTTAAAAAATCATATTTTGGAACATTTGACGGGTTTGCGAAAGACATTTTTCGCAAATATTTCCCCATGTAAAATATAAATATTTAGAATATAATTCCCCAAATACTACAGAGCTAGACAAGGCAAATCAAAGCACTATTGCAAGACTTTTTGAAGATTCAATCAAAATTCCGGGTGAAAGCTTCAATCGAGATTCGATTTCACTCTTTATATCTGATCCCGCTCTATACATGGTAAAAGCAGCTGAGGCTATACAAATATTTTTTCCAAAAGTGACACATCTGACTAGCCTTGCACATGGATTATTCATCGAGTTTGTGATCAAAATCGAGGAATTTATACTAACGTCAAGGGGTCAAGGGATCAAGGGTCATCACCGTCAAGGGTAACGATTTTTAATGATTTGGCTCCTGGCGTCGCACTTCATCCGCACCAATAACTGCTAGATGGGGAACATGGATTGCTGCCGCAGTGTCCTATGCCACCAACTTCGTACCGTAACTTGCACCGTAACAAAGTACTTCAAAATTACCGTCAAACGTCGAAACTTAAGTCGTGATGTGTGTAGAAATCTATATAACTGTGAATACCAAGTTGTATAGCATTTTTACATAGTATAAGTGTGGTAAAAACATAGTGAATTTTTCAATTCAATGTAATTGTGAAAGTGTTCAATGTACTGGACGAAGAAGAGGGCACAACATTCGAAATTTCAAAAGAGCTACTAAGTGACGGTAAAATAAAATTTGATTTAATTTTCATTGCCTGAAATTATGGATTCCTTAGCAAATCAATAAATTCACTTGAAACGTCTGGGCTACTGCTTGCTAAACATATTGAGGTAATAGAATATGCTCAGGATGTAATTAATGGTGTTAACAGTGAAGCAGCATTGTGAAAAAAAACTTGCAACGGTTATTTCGAAAAATCATGGGTTTTCCGTTATGAAGGAAATTTCAATAAATTTGTCTAGATCTATCTATTTATAGAGGTTCTACCTCAATAGACAATAAATATAGTATTATTGAAGCAATGGCATTTAAATTTGTGCCTAATTCAACGAAGTGGAACGAAATTTTTGTAAAAAAAATGTCCTACGATCAAACAGGAATAGTTTTATTTTTCAGAACTTAAATGAGATGTTTGTCATTTATTGTAATAAAAATTTATTAAATTATTTTTAATTAAGTTTAGCAATATTTTTCTTTTGTATTTATGTTTTTGTACATAGAATTTAACATTTTTTTCATATATTTTGTCAGATTTAAGAGCATTAATTTTTTAAATGCATATTTTTATTTTTATAGAGCATATTTTCATTTTGATACAGCATATATAGATTTGATAGAAGCGCTTAAAGTAGTTTTTTAAGAGCATATTTTTGGTTGCCCTAGTTATTAGATTGTCAAAAAAACACAAAATAGGGTTTCAGTAGGTTCTATAAAGATAAGAAAGATATGGCAGATTTTCAAAAATGTTCGCTTAAAATAGGTTATATTTTTTATTAAAATTTATAAAAAGAATGCAGCAATCCAAAAGTATTTTATTCAAAACTTTATGTGCTTTGCTCATCTATATATTGCACAAAATTAATTACTTAAATTCTATAAAGAATAAAAAAAACAATACTTCTATTATAAAATGTAAACAAAAGTAAAAATCATTTCTTAATTATTATTTTTGTTTCGGTTTCATATTTGCTGTTGTAATAATCTACCAAAATTTTCTTCTAAATTGTCTGATGTAAGGCAGTGCCTTCTATCAGATAAAACCAGAAAAAGAACTTCAACATTACCGCTGTTTCTGGCGTTATGTTTTCAGGAAGCTCAAAATTCTCGCCACTTTTTTTCTAATTTTTCCTAAATTTCGTAAAACAAGAAATCCTACATTTGCAAAATGGCCAAGTTTTAAAAATGCACTTCGTACATTTTTACCTGGTGCAGTTTTCAATTTTCAATGTTTAATAGATTGTCCACCAATAATACAGACTGTTAATGGGGTTAAAGGGTTTTTTTTAAATTTTTTAATTGTTTCTGTTAAAATGTGAAAATTGGATGAAATATATGTTAAAGAATTTTAAATGTCTGTCTTTTTCAAACAATGTTGTGCCTTGCGTATAGACTCTGCACAGTTACAGTCAATTTCTATAACAACCTAAGAAAATAAAAAGTTTAGCTGACCGAATGGGAACACAGAAAAACAAACCTTTTTCACAGCATCAAAATTGTTGCAGTAATAAAATGTGGCTTCTAGCCAAGTATTCCATCTTGTGATAGTTGGTTCGGGTGGCAATGGCAAATGGGGTGGTATATTTTTGAAAACTTCAACTCTTAAAGGTGCTTTCAGGAGAACCTTTTTAACGTTTCGAATAAGTTCATTAACCAATGGATACCTTGTTCCTATAAGTTCACATACTCTAATTAATCCGTGGGCTAAACACGTAATGTGTAACAAATTTGGATAAAAGATTTTGAGTGAAGTTCCTGCTTGATCATGTGAGCAGCTGCATCAGAGTATAAAAAACGTACACGATCATGCTGCATCCCATTGGACCACAAAATGTCTAAAACATAATTAATTTTAGTATAAAGTAATAGAAGCAATCATGGACAATTTTAAGAAACATGCCCATTGAATCATGGACAAAACGAACGATACACATATGCATACACGATACATGTTTCGTTTTTTGCAAAAATTGTACAGCTAACAAATATGGAATCGTAGGTTCATTTGAACTTACAATAATATTAGCCACATAGTGTCCTTTAGTGTCAGTCGTTTCATCATACACGTCATCCATACACATAATTCGCAAATTTCCTCGGTAAATTCGCTGCCAGGTACTACCCGACTGGTACATGGCAAAAAAAAAAATGAAACTAACGTAGCAGCTCAGTGGCATTGCGCAGGAACACACTATAGAAAAATAAAAATAAAGATTATAACCCCAAAGTTTAACATTTTTACAAGTTTAACAACTAGAAAATTTGTAATACTTTTAAAATGGAATTTTGTATTGTTAGTTGTTAAGGGAGATGAAAGAGAGTGGCAGAATGGTTGATGGATCTGGGATTGTTAGCGAAAAGGTATGTTTGTATTGATTGTGGAGATGATTTGAAATTGGGGAAAGTAAAACGTGCAAAAGATGGGTGGGAATGGCGGTGCGATAAAAGAAAGGCGAAAGTGGGTATGCACAAAACGGTTTCAAGGAGTGTAAGGAAGGGTAGTTGGTTTGAATGTAGTAATTTGTCATTATTTACAATTATACTATTTACGTATAAATGGATTCATAGAGACAGTGCGGAGAGTATGATAGATAAATGTAAAATGAATAAAAATATTGTGACTGATTTAATGCAATTTTGTCGAGAAATATGTATGGAGATGTGTATAAGAGAAAAAGAAATGCTTGGTGGAATCGGAGCGACTGTAGAAATAGATGAAAGCTTGTTTGGCAAGAGAAAATATCATAGGGGTAAGCATGTGAAAAGGTAAGCATGTAAGCATATATTTTCAGTTATGCGTTTTTTACGAAATATATAATGTCACAATCTATGATTGTCTGTCTAGATATATTTTGATATATAAAATATATTTTATTGCTCGTCACAAAATATATTCAACTTATTTTCACTACGCCTCTGTCTCCCATTGTAATACGCATGTCCGAAATTGTAATGCGCATGTACGAAATTTACAAAAACCACACCAGCGCCACTATGTACCAGCCGGGTTGATATTAGGATTCAACCCCAGCATTGCTTCACATAGGTCTAAATAAAACACATCATGCCTACTGTCAGCTTTCAGTCAATTAGTTTTCAGCTAACAAAATATGTTTTCTACGTTGGTTTGGTTTCGTTAAATTACTTTGATGCAAAGTTGTTTTTTCATGTTGATTTATGTGCGATTTTTTAGAGCAAGGCACCTATAATTAATCATGGAGATGGATATATTAATTCAGAAATATGTACTTTTAGTAGGTACTTACATGTTTTTGACAGTATTGACAACACTATTTTAGCATTTGTTGTAAACGCTTCATTGTTTTTAGCCCAAGACCATAGTAAAGCGTTTTGACTGCTTTTATCATTCGGCATTTTAACAAACAACGGTCCCCGCAGAAGTATTGTAATTTTGTAAACAAAAGTGTAATTTTTAGGTTAGGATTTACAAATACTTGAGGAAGACGACGAAAACACGTTTACTGGTGCCAGCTGCTAATGCGTAGATAAAAAGAGTGCGTTCCGCAATTTCACACAGACTAAGAATTTATGAATAAACAATTTTTCACTTTAGGTCACAAATAGACGCTATAAGAGCTCATTAGGTATCTTTCAGGCAGTAGAAATGTAAAACATCAAAATTGACAAAACAAGGTTTTTTTAAACTAGTGTAAAACGGATTCATTTGCTTATCTTTTTCATCTGCCTCTAAAGAAATAAATATACAATTACCTAAAGTTCCGACCGTGTACTGCCTCCTATGTGCTTGTACGATATTGTTATTTTTTTCAATTTCACTCGGGAATTGCAGATTTCTTAGACCATATAAAAAAATCGTATATTTTCTTCGTCCTTGGTTATAACTAGAGATGCCACGAATAGTGATTTTGCCGAATACCGAATATCCGGCCACGCTCTTGGACGAAGCGCCGAATATTCGACGCGGCTTTGGCGTAAACTGCGCAACTTTCGAAAATTGGGTGCGCGGCAGCGCTGCTACACTCCCGCGCAACCTAGTGGCAGCAAAACATGGCTGGATTGATATTTGGAAATATCAAATTTGTAGTGAAAATACAATAAACAATACACTACACAAAACAATAAACTAGGTTTGTGTTTGCTGTGTAACAACAAGATCTCACGTGGTGGGGAAGGAAAGAAAGCACCTAATATAAATCTTATTACGTATTAATGAAGTGAAACAATTTTAGTCATATCCATTATTTATCTAGAGCGCTTGTAATTTGTCAATTGTTATTTCCTATATTGCACGTTTTTGTTTCAAATTTCGTAGATATAAACTTGATATAAATAAGTCGTGTTTTATTTTTAGTAGGCATACATTATATTTAAATATTAATTATCTTTAGAATTCAGAAGTTAATGCAGAAAATTACATTTTTAAACAAGTAACGTTCGGTAATTTCATTTCTTGTATTCCGTGATAGTTAACTCGTACCAGTCCAATTTTATTTATTTTGGTGTCAGAATTTTCATTGACTACTTATTGTGTTCGTTTCTCTTTGTTTCTAGCTAAAACTTCTTTGAAAAAACACCTCCAAAACAAACATGCAGAGGAGTATGCTACGTTAGCTGTTGCTCCCTCGGAAAGTGGTAGCAAAAATGATGGTAATCTTACTTCCGCCGATTGCAGAATACCGGCAGTACCAAGTACGTCAGAAAAGAAACAATTAACTTTGAAGGTAACTATTGAAAGGAAATTGTTTAGGGATTTTAATGGCCCGATTCCAAAAAATATCATTATTTAATCGGTGAAATAATTGCCTTGGACAATGAACCATTATCACTTGTTGAACGGGCCACCTTTCAAAGGCTTATGGAAAAAGCAGTACCTCAATACAAAATACCTGGTCGCACTTATATGACCGAGAAAATTATTCCTGATATATATATATATATATATATATATATATATATATATATATATATATATATATATATTAGAATTCACTCTAAAATTAAAGCTAGTATTTTGGAAGCAACAGCAATATATGTAACATCTGATATGTGAACATGTCAGCACAATAACCAAACCTTTTTGAGTTTCACTGCGCATTGGATATCTTCCAATTTTATTCTTGAACATGGCGTTTTAGCAATGAAGCCGTTTGTTGGTTCACATACTGGTACCACTATTGCAAAAGAACTGAATGATATTGCAGAAAGATGGAATATTTCTCATGGCGATACATTTACTTGTCCACGACAGTGGAGCCAATATGATAAAAGGTGTACGAGACGCAGAATATGATTCGGCCAGGTGTTTTATTCATTCAAAAGCGAGCTGTTTCTTTATACATAACTGATCACGAGTCATTAAACAATCTAACATCGTATCAGTGTTCGTTACTGGAACAATGTATCAAACTCCTGAAACCATTTCAAGAGATAACAAAAATAACTAGCTCGGGTATTTCTTGCATCTCCGAAGTGATTCCATACGTTGTCACATTCTTGAAATACCTGGGAAAGGAAGAGACAGCAGATAGAACACCAGATTTGCTGAGAATGAGATCTTCACTACAAGCTGAGCTGGAAACACGGTTCAACTTTGATGAAAATGATAAATATCTGGTTGCCACTTTTCTTGACCCTCGTTTCAAAGCTAGTTTCCTGGGATTAGTTCAAATACAAAGGGCAAAACAAAAAATTGTTTTAGACGCAATGAAAATGAGTGGTGATGAATCTTGTAGTACCGATAATGATTCTTCTCCACTTCGTAAAAAAAATACATTTAAATAAAAATGTCAAAACCATTGAAATACGCGACAGTTTTTGGGGAATTGTTTTGAGGAAGTCGCTACAAAAAAATATAGAGAAAGATGAGGATGTGGAAAAGAAAAGTGCTATTGCAAATGAGATTGATTTTTATATAAAAACGGCTCGCCCAGATAGGACAACAGACCCTTACAAGTGGTGGTCAGCATACATACACCAGTATCCAAAACTTTCAGAATTCGCAAAAATATATCTATCATCACCCGGGAGCAGTGTAAACAGTGAGAGGCTATTTTCAGAAGCGGGTATAGTTTATGAGGAAAAGCGCAATCGGTTGCTATCAACAAATGCTGAAAAAATTGTTTTCATTCATCACAACTTACCTGTGATACATTTTACGTATTAATAAATTTTAATGAGATGTTATGGTATGAACCAAATTTATAATAGAATTGAAAATAGGAGTTGATCACTACGATATCTTCAAATCTGTCAGTAGCTGGAATTACACGGAAATCTTCTGTTACTCTTTGGCACACCACGCTCTATATGTGTGGTGTGTGAGCCGTTCGCTGCGTCAAAGCAAGTATCGGGAACGGTCAAGACCAATTTTTGTCAGGGGCTGAAGGCCAACAAATATTATGAAAGAGTAAAGAAAATAAAGTTAGAATTTGTGTAATTGCTACCTTAGGGTCCAAGATAGAAAATCTCGTCATCTCCTCCTCATCCAACGAGAACTCTTATCTGAAGGCACACTGACAGATAGCGTAAATCAATAAACAAACAATAGATTCCGGATTTGGAATTCGTATCGCAAGGCCACCATGGATTCTGGTTAGCAAATTAATTTACAGAGGAAATAACAAATTATTTGATTTCCGTGTAATTCCAGCTACTGACAGATTTGAAGATATCGTAGTGATAAACTCCTATTTTCAATTCTATAATAAATTTTAATGTTTTGTTGATAAAATATAATCATTTTTTTAATAATATGCGTGATTTTTTTTTATTTGATATTCGGTATTTGGCCGAATAGTTAGCAATTCTTCTTCTTCTTCATGTGCATATCCGATTTCGGATGTTTGCGATGAGCATGACTATTTTCACTTTATTGGTTGCTATTCTGAAGAGCTCGTTCGAAGTCTTCCCGTACCATGCCCTGAGATTCTGCAACCATGAAATTCTCCGTCCAGGTCTTCGTTTTCCGAGTATCTTGCCTTGAATGATGGCTTGTAATAAGGCGTATCTGCCCTCGTTCCGCATGATGTGGCCTAGATATTGGAGCTTGCGAGTTTTGATGGTGTCCATGATCTCCTTCTCTTTCTTCATCCTGTGGAGGACTTCGATGTTTGTTACCCGGTTTTTCCAAGATATTTGCAGGATACGTCGATATAGCCACATCTCAAAGGCTTCAAGCTTTTTTGTTGTTGCATCATTTAGTGTCCAGGACTCGACTCCTGGGTTAAGTAATATTGGGAAAATGTAGCACCTCAACATGCGTACTTTGGTTTCAAGATGTAGTTCGTGATTTTTGTAGAGGTTATTCATTGTATTGAAGGCAGCTCGGGCTTTTCCAATTCAACATTTTATCTCTTGGCTATTGTCCCAGTTTTCGTTCACAAGTGTACCTAAGTATGTTGTTTGTCTCACTCTCTCTATTTGTTGGTTGTGAACGTAGAGATTTGCATTAGCTATATTGTCTTTGCTAATGACCATGAATTTTGTTTTGTTGTTATTAATGTTAAGTCCATATTTTTCACTAGCCGCTACAATTCTGTTCATTAGTGTTTGGAGTCCTTCGAGAGAGTCGGCGAATACCATTGTGTCGTCGGCATATCGGATGTTATTCAATCTGACTCCGATCAGTAAAATGCCTTCTTCTATGCCTTCTAGCGCTTCATTGAAGATCTGTTCGGAGTATAGATTGAACAGAATCGGAGAAATAATGCACCCCCACCTTACCCCTCTAGCTATTTCAATGTCTTCTATTTGTTCCTCTTCAATTTTCATGGATGCGGTCTGTTTCCAGTACAAGTTAGTGATGATTTGTAGGTCTTTGGCGTCAATTCCCACTTGTTTAAGGATGTCTATCATTTTGTTATGTTGCACTCGATCAAACGCTTTCTGATAATCGATTAGGCATTCGTAGATATCGCAGTTTACGTCTCTAGATCTTTGAAAGAGCACCTGCACTGAGAAAAGCGCTTCCCTTGTGCCTACGGCGTTGATGAATCCAAATTGATTTGCTGAGATTTGTTCTTCACATTTGTTATAAATTCTCTTGTGTATTATTTTTAGGAATATTTTGAGAAGATGACTCATGAGACTGATACTTCTATATTCCTCGCACCGTTTTGCTCCTACTTTCTTTGGTAATACGATGAATTCCGACTTCAACCACTCTTCTGGTATGCTGCCCGAGTTGTATATTTTGTTGAAGATGTTGGTAAGTATTTTGATATGTTTGTCACTTAGCAGTTTCAGGATTTCAACTTGTATATCATCCGGCCCCGCCGCCTTCCCATCTTTTATTCGTTTTATTGCTACGTCTACTTCCTCTTCCAAGATGTGCGGTCCCGTTTCTCCTTCGATGACTGGTATTGCTATTCTCTCTTCATCTTCAAATAGTTTGTTGAGATATTCCCTCCACGTTTTCTTTTTGTCTTCTAAGTTTATGATGATTTTTCCCTCTTTGTTCACCAGCTTTCCAAAGTTCTTTTTTCTTGTTTTGCCTGTCAGTTCTCTAATTCTTCGATGCACGTTAAAATCATCATATCTTTTCTGCAGCTGTTCTATCTCTTGACATGCTTCCTCTCTTTCTCTCTCTTTTGCCTTTCTAATTTCTTGTCTAATTGTCTTGTTTATTTTTCTGTATTCTTCATTGTTGTTCTTTTGTTCACGTCTCTGATCCATTAACTTTAGTATCTCGTTTGTCATCCATGATTTCTTCTTTTTATTTTCTCCCTCCTTCATATGTGTCTTCTTGGTATTTTGGCTGATTTTATTTAAAACTGTTATTTGTTGTTCTACTGACGCGGTTTCATCAATTTCTTTATTGATTTTCTCGTTTATTTCCTTTTCTACCTCTCTTTTGATGTTAGGATCCTTCAGTATTCTCATGTTATTTTTGTTATAGCTTTTGGCCTTCGTTTTCTTAAACCGAACTTAAAATTCCCCAACCACTGGTACATGGTCGGAGTTAATATCGGCACCGGGGAATGTTTTAGCACAAGTGCAGCTATTTCGGAATCTTTTATTTATCAGTATAAAATCAATCTGATTTCTGATGAGATGGTCTGGCCTGCTGAGTGGAGATTTCCAAGTATAGAGCTTCCTTGGGGGCATCTTTAATTGAGTGTTTAGTACGACGAATTCATTCTCCTCGACAAAGACTTCCATAGTATCCCCCCGATGGTTTCTCTCTCCTAACCCATACTGGCCGATGTATTCCGACTTGAATCCTGCTCCAAGTTTTGAATTGAAGTCCCCCATCGTAATGATGATTTCTTGTTTTGGTAAGGCTCGTACTAGTTCTGTGATGGATCCGTAGAATTCTTCCATCTCTTCGTTTGGTTTATCCGCAGTAGGTGCGTAGACCTGGATAATATTGATGTTTACGGGAGTTGCGTCCAGTTGTATCAGTATAACTCTTTCTGATACCGGTGTGAAGTTCTTCACGCTTCGTGCCATTTGTTTGGTCATAATGACGCCAACTCCATGTTCGTGCTTGGTATTAGATGTTCCAGAATAAAAGACTTTGTGTTCATCTATATCTATAACTCCTGTGCCCGGCCACCGCATTTCACTTACCCCCATTATGCCAATATTTTGTCGTTTCATTTCATTCAGTGCGTTGTATATTTTTCCTTCTTGTGCCATTGTTTTAACATTCCACGTACAAATTCTCATTTTACTTTTCTTTGTATCTATTGATGTAGTTGGTTCGCTCTTCACTATCTCCCCCGGAGATCCGAATGGGAGACTTGAAACTCCGGATTGAAATTTAGTTCTGAGCATAGTCATGTTCAATTTACTAGGACTTATCTCCTTCGATCTTTAATGAGGTGAGTGTCCAAACTTCTTCCTCATCCTTATGCCGTTTACTGCATTGATTTCCTTCTACAGTTCATCCGCCTTTGGGTCGATTTCTCAATCCCTGGACAAAAGAGTGCCCTTCTTCCTCTCAATTCTTCCACCCGAAGCTGTTGATTGACAGGAAGGGGACTACTTATACCGCTAGTCACTCGGTCGACAGAGCCTTGTTAGTTTCTGGCAGGGTGCACCACGTGCAGGTAAGGTTGTCATTTGGGCCAGTGTGTGCTGTCACCCCTTGCACCCCATTAGTTAGCAATATTCGGCCGAATACCGAATATTGAAAATGTGGCCGAATAGGACGAATACCGAATAGTTACCGAATATTCGTGGCATCTCTAGTTATAACTTTGCTTTAGTTCATTATTAGATCGGCTCAGAATATATAGCAGTTCCATTTGTTTCTTAATTTCGTCCAAGATTGTATAGGAAACAACCATTTTTTTGTTTGCTTTCTATTTATTGCTGATATCGCGAAGCATTCATTGTACTGAACATTGACCGTTTGAATGAAGTAGCTCCACTGGCTGTAAATCCATCTGTACAATGGTTTCTGTAAAGCTCGTCCCATGTATTTCTGGATGGGTTTTCCTTAAAATGCCTAATGTTTCCTTCTTTAAAGTTTCTGATTTATAGAAATACCCTTTGGTTTTCTTCTGATTTGAAAATGATTCGTAAGGCGAGGTGGTCCGATATATGACAATTTATGACTTCAGCTACATATTTCTTATCCAGGCATAGTGCATATATATATATATATATATATATATATATATATATATATATATATATATATATATATATATATGTTGTCTATACAGGTGTTGGAGCTTGGGTGGGTATTTTCTTTTATTGTTAACTTCATGTCAAATGACTCCAGAAGTGAGTTGTCTACTACGCTTTGATTTCTTGAGTTTATTTTCTTTGATTATCTTAGTGAATGGTGTGTGTAGTTTTTCCCTGAATAGCATCTCATTTGTTGGTTGATCTAAGAGCAAAACTTCGATTTAAACAGTTTTATCATTGTTTACATTATTCAACAATTATATGTTAATTCGAAAATTGACAGTAAGCTGCTGCCTTTTAAAATTATTGCACTTAATTGTGGGTACACATTTCCAAAATTGATTTTGCATTTGAACATTTGAGTATTTGAAACGTTTATCTTCTTGAAATTCTTCAATTAATTCTAATTCTTTTGATATCATTTAAAGAAGTAAACATTTTAATAATGTAAAACCATTGTTAATCATTTCCAGATTTAATAAAAATGCAGTTGATGGTTTTTTAATGATACTAAACGTCGATTTACAAAATTGTTCAAAGGGTTTTTTAATTTTGTTTAATAGTTAGTGATGGCTCGAGGTGGAAGATCAGCTTCTAAAATGACATTTTGTAAAATAAGGAAATGTGGTATTTCTTGGCCTCAAAGGCTTTTAGTATATGTTCCGATAATGTGTTAATTGCTAAGGTTGCTAAAGTTGCTAAGTTGCTTAACCTAGTTAATTGCTAAGGTTGTTAATTGGTTGGTAATTAATTAATGCTTAAGGTTGTTGATTTGTTTGACCGGAAAACAAACTGATACGGTGAATAGAGATTGTAGTTTTCAAAATGGTCGTTAATTTGATTTTTTAATAATTTCTCGAATATTTTTGTAAAAGTTCGTACTAGAGATCTGAGATATGGTATTTGAATTGGTCTATAGCTGTTCAGTTCAGCGCTGTTTCCTTTTTTGAAAATAAGAATAACCTTGGCCAGTTTTAATGTTGACGGGACATATGATTCACGAATGCATTTGTTGATGATTTTCGTCAATAATTATGACAGAATTTATTCCGAATGCATTGCTACTAGTAGAGTTACTTAAATTATATGGTATATAGTCTCTCTCACTGGATTAAATGATATAATTGATGTTATACTATATTTGTAAAAGTACCCTAATTGTACCAACTTATTACTGCGGAACACAGCTTTAATATATAAATATATTCAACCTTTCCGAAGCTCTATAACATTATTAATTCTTTCTAAGACCATAAAACAAATCTTATGTGGAAAGACTACAGATATTTGAGTTATTCACTAGGACTCTCACTCACTAGTCTACTTCCGTGACACTAAAACAAGACAATAGATAAATAACATTGTTTTTTAAGATCAGATCCTTCTATTTAACCCAAAGTGAATAGCCATCTGCAGACGCGACCGGACACGAAAAATAGAATATAAATAAAAAAAAAATAGGTAGTCAGGCACTGCCGACTGAAGTGAAAACTTTTGAAAAAAAATCAGCTCTAAAACCGGTTTTGAGGATTTATCAGTATGTTAATTAATCAAATTTGGTATTAGTATATTTCGCAACAAGTGCGGAAAGTTGTCGATTGCACACGTGAGCGAAGATGAGCGCACGAACGAAGTGAGTGCGCTCATTCGCTCGAGGGGGCAATTGACAATGCCGCACGAGTTGTGGATATTATTTTTTATTACGAATGCCAGAAAGACAAAGACTTAAATTTTAAAAAGAATCAGATGATTCTAAACGCGCCATTATTATTTATAATGTAATTCTATCTGACAGCTTATAACCTTCGGCCAGTTCAATTTTAACTTAACCTCACTTTTTTTAATATTGATTTTAATATTGATTTTAATATTGATATTGGTCATTGTGTTTCACGTCTGTCGTTTCTACATGTGTTGACAAAAAGTGTTTGTGTAATGTAATGATTACAGTGCTAAATTAACGAGTTTTGCTATTTTTTATTATGAATTTGAGAATGACAATACAAAAAAAATTAAAATCATGTACCTACTTAAAGCAAAAGAAAAGAAAAAACAGAAACATTTTTTTAACAATAGTTGAAAAAGTTATTAATCATTTTTTTCATTATTATATATTGAAATATTTGAACAATTTGAAAAATTAAAACTTATGTGTTTTGAGGTTGATGTTGAAA
This sequence comes from Phosphuga atrata, assembly GCA_944588485.1. Classification (NCBI taxonomy): domain Eukaryota; kingdom Metazoa; phylum Arthropoda; class Insecta; order Coleoptera; family Silphidae; genus Phosphuga; species Phosphuga atrata. The sequence continues at coordinate 13,523,038 of OX155901.1, forward strand.
TTGTGTTCGTTTCAAAATTTATATTTTCTTTGTTCTGAATTTCAATTGGCACTGGATTTATTTGTATATTTTCTTTGAAGTAGACGGTCTGTTTGATATAGTATCTGCAATTTGCTGGCCGATTAGCTTTTTGTTGTGGACCGAGTCTTCAACGTAGCCTTCAGCGACTGTATTAGATTTCCATCCTCCATGTCTCTTAAGGGTCAGCAGATCGGCACCAGAATCAGCTAACAGAATAGCTGATGTTCTTCTGAACGTATGTCCAATATAAGACTTCGGATCTTTCAAATTTAAATATGCTGCTACTGTTTTAGGCATACTGCCAAAAGTAGTGATGCCAATGACTTGTTTAGTACATTTTCCGTTTCGATAATTTGTGAAAAATCTTGTTGTGGTCATGTTGGCAGGACGCAATATGGCATACTTTTATATATATATGGTAAAAATCATCCGTAACTACAAATGATCTCGGCTTATCATTTTTAGTTTTTGGAATTTTTACCAAAAGCATGTTATCTTTATCTTCTATATCGTTCACAGTTAAGTTACACAGCTCATGACGCCTACATGCACGTTGTACCCCAAAAATTAAAGCTAATTAAAATTAAATATATGTAAATAAATTTGTGTATTTATTTATATATTGTATTGAAATTATTAGAAAATGTATTAACTAACCTTCACAGCCAGAAGGGCTTCGAAGAAATTGATTAATTTGTTCAGCATTTAGTGTTTGAGCTTTCTTGCATGTATAACCTTTATTTTTTTGTTTTAAAAAAGCAATTAAACTCGAATAATTACAAATATTAATTCTGTGCTTGATGTGAATCAAGCTTCGCAGCATCGAATAAGTTCATTGAAGTATGATAAAACTATCGATTCAGAAAAACTTTTAATTTTTTTATTGATCGCCATTTCATGAATTTTTCATACGCAGCTTCATATCTACTTCTGGATTTTGTTGGTGTTAATTTTTCAATAATTTCAGTCGCAATTTGTTTGAATTCAGGCGGTGTAGAAGCTTTTTCTGAATTTGAACTCTCTATTTGAAAACTCAAAATGACAATAAATTATACATCATAACCATAAATTTCTATTATTGTTATTTTTGATGCGTCATTTGAAAAACATTTGATATGTCATTTTGTTTCACACGGTTGTCGTTTCTACATGTGTTGACAAAAAGTATCCGGGTAAAGTAATGACAACAGTGTTAAACTAACGAAATTATTGTACATGTATGATAATTATCGTATGATTGGCAACGCTGCATGTCACACATGTTCACAAATCTAGTGCGGAAAGTAAACTTTCCGCCCTAAATCTAGGGCGGAAAGTAAATTTTCCGCTCTAGATTTGCAAACAGTCATTTTCTGACCTAAAAAATGGCCTGTAAAAAGTACTTTCTGTGCATGAGTAATAAAAAGTTTGTTAATATTATTTTATGTAATTCTGGAACATAACTCATTTTTGAAGGAGAATGACTGTTAATGTCATCATCATAATATGAATTTGAATCCGGAATGTTTGGTTGATTCTGTGTTGATAGGTCAGCAAAATGAATTGCTAGGATATATGGCACATTTCTTGTTGATGGGTCTGCAATTTGTGAGTTAGAAACATGCCTTATAACTGCTTTTGAAGATTTTTCTGTATGTATATTAATTTTTTGGCCTGCTGAATTTCAAAGCTAGCTTTGACATCGTGTATACGTCCAGCGAATCTAGATTTTTACACACAATGTTGCAAAGTACGGCTACGATGCGGTAAAGTGACCAGTAAATTTTAACCTTTCAGGGACACTTACAAACTAAATTAAGTATAAGACAATAAAATATAATTTACAAAACGCTACTTTACACCATATTTCTCACGATAATGTAGAAAATAAGACTAATTTTTTAATTTTACTGTTTGTCTTACATGTGGAAAAATGACATATAATGTACCTAATAAATTTGAATTAGTAAAAATGTCAAAGTTTGTGAGTACCAACATTACAAAATTAAATAATTTCCAAAATTGTAAACAATCTAAATCTATTTGTTTCTTAAATAATAATTGTCGGCCAAAAAATCTCAAAAAATCAAATACATCAAAAAAATCAAATACTCGCCCTTCGGGCTCGTAAAATCAACGTTTCCGCACTCTAATGTAAATAACTATTTGTTTGGAATATTCTTTACGACGTTTAATTTTTCCTCCTTCTCAGCTGTGATTGTTGGATGTTTAGAAATTTCTGAATTAACTATTGCAAGAGTTTTTTTCTTATTCTTATCTCTAGATCGCTGACTATTAATTTTATTTTGGAGTTTCCTTCCTTTGGGGAGCACGCGAGTACATTTGGTTGCCTAAAACTTTGATACGTCTAATTCGTGATTTACCATGAATTTTTCGATACAATCCAGTAATCTGAACATTCCAATAGTCCGGCACTAGTATATCTACTAGTACATCCGTCAAAAGTACTTACTCTAGTACGACACACTGATTATAGGGGTTGATATTTCCTTAGAGGCGCTGCGTTCTGTCGACACTGCCAAATACTTTCCAATAATCCGGCACTAGTACATCTACTATTACATCCGGTAAAAGTACTTACTCTTTTACTGCACACTAATTCTACGGGTTGATATTTCTTTAGAAATTCTACGTTCTGTCAACACTGCCAAAAACTTTGACTATTAAGTTTGACGTTCAGAGCCAACTTAAAACATATGCGTATAGCTGCGTTCTTTTGAACACATCTTTGAGTAATATACATTTTTTCTATAGAACGCAGCTATTGATGACGATGACGCAAATGTATCAGTTTACCCCCTACCCAAATTCAGCGCGGCTATAGAAGTTTTCACTTCAATAATATTTGGTTTAAATTTTGTACTTTCCGAGCTTTAGCATGTTGGGTTATTTGATTATTGCCTTATGATTGGCAGCAAATTATATTTTTGTAATGCTATTGCAGAGAATTAAACAGCTCAGGAAAATCAATACGAATAAAAAACAAACGCAATAAGCAATGCAAACAGATGATAATGTAAACAATGATCGGAGGTGATTAAACGATGTTAATCAATAAGTATACACACTTTTTGTTTTGTTGCAGGAGCGCGCATTAGCTTCACTAATCACTAACGACTTTAAAAACAAAACAAACCGACCGGCTTTCTGAATAGAACATAAACTTTGTTAGTTTATTTACATAGCGACTCGTTCCTAGCGATGCAGCTTTTAAAGAAATTTTACGATTCACTAAATCGGATAAATAATTCTCTGATGCAAAAATAAATCGAACGGACTTTTATAAGTACAATTGCAAATTTATTTTTTTCAGTTTTCTTTATATTGCTTTTAACGCTTATTAGCTATTGACAGAGAAATACAATTCGTTTCATTAATTCGAATAGATTTTATAACATGTATTGCCTTTTGTTAATCATGGTTCTGTTAGTAAAAATTTGTGTTAAAGATAACCGCAAATAATTAAATAATGTACACCCGCTTTTGTTGCTGAATAATATATGACCAGAAACGTGGATAATTTTTAACAGAGATTCGTTTAAGTTTTAGACTATAAATAAATAAAAATAGGGGAGAGTTGCCTGTAGTGTACTGGTCCACTCCTTCTCAATTTTGAATCATCAAAAGGTTTTAATTGAATTTTAACTAACGCTAACTAGGTAAACTAAACCCTGCTAGGGCATTATAGACAAAAAAGATTAATGGCTACGCCTGCGTTTTCATGTGCAAATAAGACTTCTGAAAATGTCAGGTAAGCGCGATGTAAATCTTAAGTCTGTTTCAATAGATGATATCAAGCGCGTAAAAACCTGTTATTATACTACACGTCTCGTTCTCGATGATAATTTGTAGAAATGCTCGTCATTGCTTACATTTCACACTTTTTAGAGTTTGAAATTTGGCGCCTAGGATGGTGTGGACGGCGCACAGCCGGCCCTGTACAGTCATATTTGTTCGTTGTGTTTGACGTTTCACACGTACCTACTGAGTACTCTAAGTATAAAAAATTACCAAATCTAAATAAGAATAAAAGGTTTATAATGTCAGGAGATAAGGAGAAGAGAAAACCATGTTCACGATCGCGAAAAGAGACAGGAGGAAACAAAAAACGGATGGAGGACAGGAAAAAATTTAAAAACATATCGAAAACCTCAAAAACATAGTTTGTAAACTGGCAGAATTAAATAACATCTCTCATAAAAATCAGAATCACATAATCAGGTATCACATAAAAAGTATTTAGTCTCCTGTCTGTATAACAAAAAAGATATAGAGTTTCCGTACGAAACATTATCACATAAAAAGTATTTAGCCTCCATACGAGACACTTACTTAAAAAATGCTTAAGTGTGTTGATTCATTCACACTTAAGTATGTTTTTTTATAAAAATAACTTGTATAAAAACTGTATATATGACAAATTGTCTAAACGATATACTGTCTATACGACAAACTGTTTATACGACAAACTGTCTGCATAACAAAGATATATGAGTTTCCACACAAAACCAGTATCACATAAAAAGTATTTGGTCTTCATACGAGACATTTACTTAAAAAATGCTTAAGTGTGGTGATTCATTCAAACTTAAGTATGTTTGTGTACAAAAAACTGTCTATATGACAAACCGTCTATACGACAAACTGTCCATATGACAAACTATTTATACGACAAACTGTCCATACGACAATCTGTCTGTAGAACAAAAAATATATATGAGTTTCCATATGACACCAGTATCACATAAAGAGTATGTAGACTCTATACGGGACACTTAAAAAATGCCTAAGTGTGGTGATTCATTCACACTTAAGTATTTTTTTTTGTACAAAAACTGTCTATATGACAAACTGTCCATTCGAGAAACTGTCTATATGTCAAAGTTTTTATACGACAAGCTGTCTATACGACAATCTGTCTGTACACCAAAAAAGATATGTGAGTTTCCATATGAAACCGATATCACATACAACGTATTTAACCTCCATGTCTGATACTTACTTAAAAAATCTTTAAGTGTGGTGATTCATTCACACTTAAGTATGTCTTTGTACAGAAATAACATGCACAAAGAGCTGTCTATACGATAAACTGTTTATATGAAAAATTGCCCATTAGACAAACTGTCAATCCGAGAAACTTTCTGAACGACAAACTGTTCAAATGACAAACTGTCTGTACGACAAACTGCCCATACAATAAACTAAAAGTAACAAAAATACTTACAATAAAGGTCCATATTATAAAACAATTTCTTTTTTTAGAAGAAAATCTGGATAAAATGTTGATTCAGGTAATCTCATCCAACAATGTCCAAAAGCAAGAAACAGCTCTTACTGAAGACGTAGGAGCAACTAATACTAGGAGAGCATTCTGACTCTAAAAAGGAAATTCCAATAAAAACAAAACCCCAATGAAAGAGGTACAGTACGACAGAAGCATCGAGTCGGTCATCAAATCACCAGCAGCCCCTAAGGAAGTAGATGAGGTGAAGGAGTCAGCAGGCTGTCTAAAATACTTTACGCAAAACTGGGAATAAACTACCTAGGATAAATTTATCCTAGATTGTCTGAAGGGTTATAAAATACCATTCAGAGTAATCCATATCAAACAAAACTACTAACAGACCAAAATTGGGCTAAAAATGGTATTATAAAAAGTAGGCATGAAATAAATAAGCTCTTAGCAAAAAATGTAATAGAGCCTTGTCAAAATGAAGATAATGAATTCATTTCCTCTTTCTTCTTAGTTGACAAGCCAGGGCTCCAGTAGATTTATTATTAATTTAAAAATGTAAACACATTTACCGATATTATTTTTTTATATTTGATTGGTAATGGGAAATAAAGTTCTTATATAATTTTAATAATTTATTTGCCTTACTAGTTTCGATGTGAAAACTAACATCTTAATCATAGGCTAAAAATTACAAAAATAAAATTAATTACAAATTATAATTAAAACATTAATAAGACATACCTCTAAATTGTTTCTATTAAATTAAAAATTATTATGTTTTATGATGTTATAAAATTATTATGATGTTATAAATGAATAAATAAATTTTTAAATCAAATTTTATGTTTAAATAAATAAACAAATTAACAAAAGCTAATAATTTTTATAAACAAAAATATATATATTTTGTTTAAATTGACAAATCAATTACAAAATACATATATTTGACAATTTTTTGCATTTTCCTTAAAAATTTTCTTTGATTTATACACTTTACCAAATTTTATATTATTTAACTTTTATCGGTTATCATATTATTTATAATTTGAACATATATTTTACTAAGGTTATTAGTATCTTCTCTAAAGTTCATTGTTTTGTATTTTTTGATGGCTAACATTTCACTAATATTACGTTTAAATTTATTTGTTTCGAATTCAATAATTTTGTAGTTCTCAAAATCTAAACTATGTTTAAGAGTGAATTTATGTTTTGTTAAAGAAAATTTTTAAGGAAAATGCAAAAAATTGTCAAATATATGTATTTTGTAATTGATTTGTCAATTTAAACAAAATATATATATATTTGTTTATAAAAATTATTAACTTTTGTTAATTTGTTTATTTATTTAAACATAAAATTTGACTTAAAAATTTATTTATTCATTTATAACATCATAATAATTTTATAACATCATAAAACATAATAATTTTTAATTTAATAGAAACAATTTAGAGGTATGTCTTATTAATGTTTTAATTATAATTTGTAATTAATTTTATTTTTGTAATTTTTAGCCTATGATTAAGATGTTAGTTTTCACATCGAAACTAGTAAGGCAAATAAATTATTAAAATTATATAAGAACTTTATTTCCCATTACCAATAAAATATAAAAAAATGATAAACAACAGGGATAATAATAACCAATATTTACCGATATTATCTATCCATTTTAAAAATGGAGCATATTAAGTCCACCAAACATTTAATATCAATTGGATAATATACGTGTTCGATAGATCCAAAAGATATATATATATATATATATATATATATATATATATATATATATATATATATATATATATATATACTACTTTATTCCTATTTAAAATTTTTTAAATATTTTAATTTAAGAGACAGCTCTTCCAGTTTGCATGCCTTCCCCTTGGTTTATGCACAAGTCCTCTTGTTTATACAAAATTTATGAAACCAGTTATGAAAAAAAATTAGACAACTAGGTACTTTTTCAATTATTTACCTTGATGATCTATTTATTGTGGAAAATTCGTATGAATCTTGTAAAAAATCATCAAATCTGGTGAAAAACATGTTGGAACAATTGGGCTTGTCATAAACCACCAAAAAAGTTCAGGAACACCTATTCAGAAATGCAAATGCTTTGGTTTTATTATAAATTCAGTAGATTTTAGACTTGTGTTGACAGACGGCAGCTTGCCCAGGGGTGGCGTATGGATCCATCTACTCTAAAAGACTAGAAAGGCAAAAGTATTTGGCCTTAATTTTAAGTGACAACGACTACGACGGTAGAAATTATGTTAATAAACTAATTATCGAAAAACTGTAATGGTGGAAAATACACTAACAGGTTCTAACCTAATTATAACACTTCAGTTTAAATTTGAGATATCTTCAGATGCATCTCTGACCGGGTGGAGTGCACACTGTAATGACGTAAACGCTTATGGTTTCTGGACGAGAGAGGAAAGAAAGTTTATCATGAACTAACTACAACCATTAGCAGCGTTCTTTGGTCTAAGATGTTTCGCGAACAAAGTATCAGACGGCAAAAATTCTCTTAAGAATTGATAATACGTCTGCACTTTACTATATCAATAGAACAGGAATAAATGCATTAGCAATAGAGGTCTGGCAATGGTGCGAGAGGAGAAAAATCTGGATTTACGCGTCATGCATCCCGTCAGTTATGAATAAATAGGCTGATTTAGTATCGAGAATCACTAATATAGATACCAAATGGGAACTATGTAAAGAGTCATTTGAAAAAATCAATAAAGTTTGTAATTTTCTCAATTGACCTTTTTACATCAAGGTTGAAACGAAAATGCCCTAGATTTTGTTCTCGCTTCCCAGATCCAAACGTGAGGACAGTAGATGTATTTACTATTATGTGAACCAATGAAAAATCTATGTTTTTTTCTCCTTTCGCACTTACCCCTAGAACTCGCGAAAAATAATAACCTATAATGCTGAGGGATCAGTCGTGGTACCATTGTGGTCAACCCAGCGCTGGAACCCGCTCTTTAAATCACTACTTACTGAACAGCGTTTAGTTTTTAAAACCTCACAAAAATTTATTATTGTCTCCTTCCAAGCAAGAAATACATCCACTGGCACACCAACATTCATTGGTGGCAGGGAACTTGTCCACAAAGCGTTCCTAAGTAAAGGAATAAATAAAGCATCAACAGAAATCATGATCAAGGCCATAACACCACCAACACTCAAACAATACCAAGGCACCTTAAAGCTATGGCGAAGATTTTCTACATCAAACAATATTTCAATATTTAACGCAATTACAGTAAATATACTATAAAACGTTTTCTAACGGAAAGTTAGAAGTTTAATTAGCTCCGTTCGAAAACGGAGCAAGCTATGGGACTTTGGACTGCAACAGATCAGCTATATCACTCACCTCTACTCAAGATCTCAGTAAGGATAAACTGTTATCCCGATTCTTGAGGGGAATGTTTAAGGAACGACTACAAGGTTTAAATAAACAAGTACAGGGGACACAACACCAGTCCTGTAGGACTTGGCCTGATCAAATCAGCTTAAAGTAGTTAAAAGCAGCTAAAGCGTGCAGCAAAAAAAGTATAAACGATGCTTATTTTATCTACAGCACAGCAAACTATCACACTAATTAATATTAAAAAACATATCCATGAACAAACGGAAAATAACCATAAAAATACAAGACCTGATAAAATTATCCAAGCCAGGAAGACAAGCCAGAGCTTATACTACCTTTTTTATCAAGAAAAACCTGGGCTATGTGTCGCTACAGCTGTAATTCTTTACTTGAATAAGACAAAAGACCTAAGAAGTGAGCAAAACAACAAATTACTCATATCAAACATCAAGCTATAAAACGTAATTACTCAAACGACTGGTCACTGGGAAAAATCCTTGCTCTCTAAAGCAGGCATTGATACAAATCACTTCACAGCACATAGTACAAAATATGCTGCAGTATCAGTGGCTGGTTTTGGAAGTGGATATAGACACAACCAGACGTACTGCTGGTTGGCCTCGACGGTCACAGACCTTCGCAAAACTTTACAATCGCCCGATCCAAGATAATAACGATACGTTCGCAAAATCTGTATTATCTAACGCAAGGTAACTCGTTTCTTCATGATTTCCAGTCATGTAACATGATAAATCAATGAGTTTCCTATGCTCTAAAAGTCTACAAATTATCAACGCGAACGAGACGTGTATAATAATTGAACGATCAAACGAGCCCGCCAGAGGCGGGAAAACTTCGATAGTGATTATACGAAACGTCTCGTTCGAAGATGATCAATCTCCCTCCCTACATGTACCTATTAATAAACATACCCTATATGGAATTCATCTTGCAGGGAAAACTCAACTACAAAAATCGCTAAAAATATGACTGTACAGGGCCGGCCGTGCCCCGTCCACACCAGCCTAGGCGCCAAATTTCAAACTCTAAAAAGTGTGAAATGTAAGCAATGACAGGTATAACTACAAATTATCATCTTCGAACGAGACGTTTAGTATAATCAAAAAAACCTACATTTAAAAGGCATCTTGATGGAAAAGTTAAAAGAACCATGGAATCACCAAAACTAAATTGAATACTTCAAGTATTACCTCCAGCTGTTGAAGATGAACTGGTTAAACACATTTCATATCTTGAATCGTCATTTTTTTGGCCTTTCTATAACTGACATAAGAAGACTCCATTCCAAATAGAAGTTAAAAATAACATTAACCATAACTTTAAATTCCAAATTGGCTGGAAAGAAATGGTTTTATAATCCCATGAAGCAACATTCAAATCTCTCGGTTAGGCAACCTGAAAACACCTCAAAGGCACGTGTCACTGGTTTTAATAGAGATGCTGTTGAAATTTTTTTCAAGTTATTGGTACAACTGATAGAAGAACACCAAATAGATGATCAAAAGATATTTAATGTTGATGAAAGTGGTTTACCACACTGCAAAAAAAGTGTGGAAAAATAGTGGGCCATATAGGACAGAAACGAATTGGAAGGGTAGTTAGTGGTAAAAGGGGAACGAACACAACTTTTGTTTGCTGCGCCAGTGCCACCGGAATGTTTGTTCCGCCAATGTTTATTTTCAAACGAAAGCGGGCAGGGCCACAACTAGGTTGAGGCGCACCAGCAGGTAGCTTGATTGAACCAGTAACAAACCAAAAAACCGGTGAAAAACCAGTGACTAATTGTTTAAATTTAAATCTCGCAAAGTAGCACAGAGTTGAGCGAGGAACGAGAGTGTGGTCAGGTTACTCGGTCCGCCTTGTGCTTCCTCGCCTCGGCTTGGCTAACTTCGCTTCATGAAGCGGTTTTCCGTACCCGAGTCAAAGGGACGAGGAAGGGAGAGTATCACGTCTACACTCTCGTGTTTACTTGCCCTTTCCTATATATTATACACACAAATAGTTGCAGCAGCAGCTACCACCTGTTCGGTGTCAGTCATGGCACTGAGGTCCTCGCGAAGTAAGGAGAGAGTGTAGATGCCTCCTCCGTCTAGTTCCTCGCCTCGAACAACTTCGGCGAGGATCCTCGCCGAAGTTCTGGAGTTGTTTACTCCGCGAGAGTGTTTTGCATTAACAATTGTTTTGCATAACAATAAAGTTAAATTATTGCTTGATGGCCACACGACTCATTCAAAAAATTTAGAGCCATTAATTTTGGCAAGCGCAAATGGAGTAATACTTCTAAAGTTACCAAGGCACACCACACATAGACTACAACCTCTAGATGTTCGTATTTTTGGGCCCATGCAAACCTTCTATGATCAGTGTCTCATCACTAGATGACGAATCATGGAAGCCAATGCATTACTCAATATGAAATATGTGAGTTAATTACTACTGCTTATTATAGAGCAGCTAATATTGGAAATGTAATGAATGCTTTTAAAAGTAGTGGTTGTTGGCCCATTACTCCCGTTACTCCCTTCGTATTTCACGATGCCGATTTTGCTCCTAGTTTAACCCTTTGACAACGAATTTTAAAAAATGAAATTTCCGTAACATTAACGATAGAAATCAGCTATATAGCTTGTTTAAAACGTGTAATGTTGATTTCAAATTTTTCCTATGCTGCAAATTTGAAATTTGAGTGCGGTACATATATGTCCCAACATTGTTTTCTAACGGGACATATACGTCCCAACAGTGTTTTATAGAAAATCAAACTATTATAGAAAAATAAGAAAAAAGTTTATTCAAAATGTTACAAGGTACATTTTTATACATGAAATGGTGTAAAACAGCTATCGCATAATGGGAGATCGCATGAGGTGCACATCGTTTTCGTACGATGTTCAATTTTCTTTTTGTCACAACTAAAGCACCTCCTGCGTGTTTTTCCTTGGACTGGTAAATGATCCCCGGTAAAATGACTGGTAAATGAACGTTGTATAGATGTCTTGCTGACTTTGATGGCTGCCCACTTGTACGTTTTCTCTTAATTTTTGCCCTTTCCCTTCCCTTACCTATTAGCTCTTCAGCCAACTCTAACAAGAATGGTAGAGTCTTCTCCTTTTTGTGATTTATTTCGCTGTACAAAATACATGCATTGATTGCTGATGTCATTAATAATTTGTCAAACACCTTACGCCACCACCTGGAAGATTTTCTCTCGAAATCATAGACGGTGGTTAGGTGGTCTGACAGATCTACACCACCCATAAACTTATTATAGTCAGCTATAGATTTGGACAAGAATACGTCACTTTGTCGCCAGTTTTTAACTTTCTATTTACTCCCACTATCTCATTTGAGTGGCAGTTGCTCAAGGCAAATACTTATTTTGTATCTTTCCAAAAACTCGCTGTGAGTCCCGAATCTGTCGCAATGATTTTGTATTCGCCTCTGGCTAATTTCATCTTCATGTCTTGAACATTTTTCCTATTCCTGATACATGTTCCTGATGCGGCAAATGGTAAGTCATAAAGTAGTCTCACTGAAGTAAAAAATCGGTCAAAGCAGATATATATATATATATATAAATATATATATATATATATATAAATATATATATATATATATATATATATATATATATATATATATATATATATATATATATATATATATATATATATATATATATATATGATAATAAGCAGATAGTATAGACGAAACTAGTCGAAAATACTATAAACACGAGTGGGACAAGCGTTGGTTGTAATAGCACACAGAATAAGGCATCTATATATTTTTTAAATTTGACTGGGACATATATGTCTCGACAGTGGTCAAAGGGTTAAGGTATTAAATTGAACCAATTGAATCCGAATTAAAAAAATAACGACAGGAGGCCGACAACAAGTTCAATGAAAAGTTTTTATTTTTTACCAATGGAAATCACCCATTGGTAAAAAATAAATCATTATCAACCCTTACAGTAAAAGCCATTTTCTTGGAAGAAATGTATCCTAATGATTTAGAGATAACTTATTTCAAGAATGCATCCTTTTTCAATACTACCTTTTCCCTGAAATAATTTTGGTAAAACCAGATTCTGGATCATGGAAAGGCCTATATATTTGTTCTTGCAAAAACAGAATTTGCAATACGTTTATCCAAACTTGGATATAGCAGTTTGCATGGTGGCTCTATGTACACCAGCGACAAATTGTTCGGGTGAGAGAAGCTTTTCTTGCTGAAACTGATACAATTGATGATTTTGCGAATAGAAAATCGCGCATAAATATATTGTTTTTAAACTGTAAGTAAGCGCAATAAAAATGTTTATTTACGTTTACCGAATGAATGTACATTATTGTGTAAATAGTATTAAGGCATACTTATCCCGCCTTATTAGTAGTACATGATTGAGCTTTTATCAATGAATGAATGAAAAATGTATCTACGAACTGACACATCGATCCCCTAGTTCACAAACATACTAATTACGGGAAAGGTGATGTAATTAGGACGATAGTGCACAAATCATAAAGTTACAATTTCATTGACAACAAAATTGTAATTAATATGATTGTGAACTATATAGGTAAACTTGTTTCGAATTGTAGAGGCCGCTTGGGGCGACAAAATTTGAATAGCCTACTGGCGGCATATTGTAAATTCGCTACTGCCGCTGATCTAAATCAAGTGCCGGCCAATGTATACGAAATATTTTTAAACGGGTCGCACTGTTAGATGTTTTGTAATATAGTATGTAGGTGAAATATATTTCTTTAAATCAAAGATAAATATTATTAAAATCAATATAAATGAATCAATATAAATTATATTTAAAAATTGACAATTCTTTAAAAAGAATATACAGCTGCAATTATACAGAAAATAATTTATTTCATTAAAATACAAATAACATAGTTGGCCATGAAATTCTGGCATGTGCCAGATTTTTAATTTTGCTCCCCCGAAAGAATGGGCAAAAAGGAGAAAATAATAATGCCAACCACAGCAAAACATCTGCTGCCGTACGGACTTACTACCCGTACGATGAGAGTGAATGGAATATATTATCAGCGACTCACTCGCCCTGGGCTCAAGCCCAGAAACTAAAATTGACCACGAACTTGGCATGATGAAAACACAAGCTACAATGCAACTACCTCAGGCCCTAGCTATGACGAGAGAAGGTAAACCTGGTCATTCGGATTCTGGGGGACCAGGGCATCATGCAGGGAAGAGTCCAAGCTTCCCAAAACTCCTCAAACCCAAGAGTAAGCACTTCATTGGTACTCTCAACGTACAGACGCTGACCAAAACAGGAAAATTAAAGACGCTAACGGACACCTGCGATAAATGCAGTATCCTCATACTTTCAGTACAAGAAACACGATTTCGTGATTGTGATCACTTTGACTATGGTGGATATCGTATCTACAAGGGAAAGCCTGTAGTCAAGCTACGAAATAGTAATTTTAATATATTGTGAACCGCATTTCTAGTACATAACAGTATCCAGAACTCTGTGCTAGATTTCTCATCACCTTCGGAACGAATCTCCCTACTCACAATCAAATGCGCTAACAAGGCCTACATACTGATTAACGCACATGCTCCTGTTAACAATGACCCTGACAAGAACAAAGTGGAGAAGTTCTGTTCACAGCTAGAACGGGCACTCAACAAGATTCCTCAACACCATATCAAGATCCTCCTTGGAGAATTCAATGCACAAATCGGCAGAGAAAGGGAGCACAGGCTGTTCACTGGGAATTTCTCGGCACACAAAAAGACAAATGCCAATTGACATTGCCTATTCAACATATGTGGAATGGCTAACCTCCAACTAATGTTCACACACTTTAAGAAAGCACCACGCAAGATGACAACCTGGAAATCACCAATCAATCACATCAGGGAATACCAAATCAATCACGTAGCGGTAAACAGAAAATCCTCTCCAGAAATAATGAACGTGAGGGTACGCAAGGGTTACGTGGAGTCCGACCATTATCTTTCACAAATTAAAACCTGCTTCTTACCTAACAGAAGGAAGTGTCAAATATCTAAATTTCCGCGTATAGATCCAAAATACCTAAGAGAACATGCGGAGGACTTCGCACAATCACTACAGACCGACACACAAGCATGGGACGAACTTCTTCAGACAATCCAGCAATCAGCTAGGAAACTCGGTCAACCGCCACGAAAACGAAAACACATATGGTGGACATTGGTATGCGACAGGAACCTTGAATCCCGTATGCTTGCTTGAAAGACTTGACATAGCAACAAGACATACGAGAATTGGCAGCATTTTTTAAAAATGCAGAGGAAAACATTAAAAACGACCAGACGCATTAAACGGACATACCAATTCCAAAAATTAGAGGAAATCGACAATGAGTTCAAAAGAATTAACACGCAAAACTTCTACATAACATTTAGGGAAGAACTGATGAACTACAAGCCACCGAGCCTCTGCTTCCGTCGGCCTGATGGAACCCTTGAAACCAACACAAAAACGAACTGCGAAATTCTGAAACAGTACTTCGAGAAGCTACACAACTGTAAACCCCCTGAAGAAATACTCCAATGCCACATAGCCGCCCCATACTAGGACTCTGTTCAACCAACACATGAGGAAATACGAAATCATTTTACACCTAAAAAACAACAAAGCACCGGGGAAGACGGCTTAATCGCTGAAATCCTCAAGATCGGAGGTGAACTCTTGATTGACAGACTGCAAGCTATCTTTGGAAATACATGGAAGAGCGGCATCATACCAGCGGACTGGAAAAATTCTTTGATCCACCCACTACACAAAGGGCGACAAGACTGATCCAAACAATTACCGAGGCATTTCCCTTCTATCAATCGCCTACAAAGTTCTCTCACGTGCCCTCCTCACAAAACTGAAAGAACAGACGAAACATCTGATCGGTGAATATCAGGCAGGTTTCCGACGGCACCGATCATGCGCGGAACAAATCTGGAACCTGAAGATGATACTGCAATATCGCCAGCCCAGCCGCGCAGTTGGCACTTTCGTAGGCTTCAAGAAAGCCTATGACTCTATTGACCGCATAACTCTCTTTAATATACTTCATGAATACGGTGTGGATAGTAAAACAACCATGTTAATCGAACAGACCTTGTCAGGCACAACATCTAAAGTAAAATTCATGGGTGAAATTTCCGAGCCTTTTCAAATCAGTACTGGAGTAAGACAGGGTGATGGATTGTCCCCACTCCTCAACCTAGTACTAGATAAGATAATCAAAATATGGGAGAAAGAAGTACATGGAGTATGTATGGGAACAAAGGACAAACGAATCAACATAAAGTGCCTCGCTTTTGCTGACGACCTTGCAATAATCACCCGGACAACTGAAGAAGCCAAACACGCCATCGAGGAACTTCATGAAATCGCCATCAGGACCGGCCTTCAAATCTCTTACGAGAAAACGCAATACATAGACTTCAAGAGCTAAAATATGGCACATCTTGCAACCAAATATGGCAACATCATACAAGTTTAGCACTTCAAGTACCTAGGTGAAATAATTGAAAACACTGGTAAGGAAGGAAAGGCTAACAAAACACGTGCAGAAAAGTTACGTAAAGCCTATGCAATCACCTGGAATATGTACAAGAAATCACTTTCTACCAAAGCAAAACTCCGTCACTACCATACAGTCATCCTTCCAGAGGCACTCTATACAATTGAGACTTCATCATTAACCATCTACATCAATGATATTGAGAAAGTAGAACGTCAGATACTGAGAAAAATATTTGGACCCAAGGTACAAGATGGTATCTGGATGCGTAAAAGCTCACAAGAACTGTTTTCCCTGACAGAACGATTCTCCTCAGTTGCACGGAAAAGACGTCTGAAATTCTACGGTCATATAGTACGAATGGATGGCTCTCGATTGACCAAGAAAATCTTCCACATCATCAATGGAACCCAACTGTCCAAAGTACGCTGGCTGGTAGACACCAAACATGACCTCTCAGTAATCAAAATAGATCCATTGGCAACTACGCGAACTAAATACTGGCAGGAAATAAATTCACTAAACTTCACATCAAAGAATCCAACAGCTAAGAGTTTGGAACTAAAAAAAAAAGGATGAGGCGACTAAGAAAAAAGCGAAAGGATGAGGAAGTTTTGGGAAGATAAAAAGATCAAAATGACCAGTGCTAAGTAATGGTTCTCCTTAGAGGGCTAAACGAATAAATAATAAAAATAACATTAAAATTTTATCGGTATTTTGGTATTTGCTATATTTAGATTACATTTCATGAAATTCATTGTTGAAATAGTTTGTTCGCATACATAATTACTCGAAAAAAATGCTAAATATTAATTTGCAAAATTTCTTAAATTGGGAGACTTATTTTCTGGTTTGAATTACTTGAATAAAAAGTAATTAAATTATTTTCATTAAAATTATTTTTAAATATATTGTTTGAAGGTTACTTAATTAACTACCTCTAGTTGTAAATATGTCCCGTGCTTTTAAAACATTTAATACATTTTCAAATATTAATATGTAAATCCATTTCTCATTCGTCCAAAAATTTTAGTGGATCAATATAAATAATATTTGGGACACTGTTTTTCTTTGTTTGTTAAAAAACGATTGCAAGGCGGGAAAATGACAATAATAATTCTTAGCAAAAGTTGAGATATAAGCAATTTTATTTTTTGCTGAAAACATAATTCTGTAAATAATTCTTTGATGAACTCTCCTTTACCTTGCAGTGTTTTATTCAATTTATTGAGGTAAGTTTAAATATCAACTTGCTTATGCATTTTCATTTCAATAAATCTGGTATAGTGTTTTATTTATCTGTCAAAAACATTTCAATCTCTTCTCTCAACTCGAAAAATCTTTTTAAAACTATTCTCACAACGAAGCCATTTTTCTTCAGAAAAGTATACAATATCTGCATCTATTTCGTTTAAGAATTCTCGAAATGTTTCATAGTTCATACCGTTCTTGCAAATATAATTCACGGATGTTACTACATATTCATAACATTTTCCAAATTTACAACTTTTGCACAAAGTGCCTATTGATGGATAATTCAATGAATCTGTAGAGGGACTTAATATCGAATTCTCTATTTTTTTTAAATTTTTTATTTCAACCCCATTAACCCTATCGAGACTAACTAGTTATACATACTATAACTATGTAAACGTGCAAATTTTATATATACTGTTGGGACAAACGCGCCCAAATATAGTTGTAATCTGAATACTTCTGTCCAGTTAAACGTGTATGCAGAGGCGTATTTAACGTAGGTGCAATCGGTGCGTAGCACCGACGGGCCCCAATGTGGCGGGCCCCTGTGACAATACTTTATAATACACATATACTTGGTTTACAATACACAGGGTCAGAAATTTCTGGGTCTGTTTTTCTCACACGTACACCATCGTCGAATTCTACACCTAGAGCTTAGTGCGAGTCTTTAGAATCTTTAGATGAGTTTACTACAAAAACAGAAAATACTAGTGAGGGAGGAACCAATTATACGGAGGAAGCCGAGGAGGAAACTTTTAAAACCAAATTTCCCTCGTAAAATGAAGTATTTTCAAGAAAGGTAAAACAAAACACACTTAAAGATCTGTCCAACACAAGGTGGTCTGCAAGAGCAAAGGCAACAAGTGCTTTATTACAAAATTTTAAATCAGTTCTTTTTCAGCCAATCTGTTTCTAGAAACAATTGTAGAGATAAGGCACGACCACGATAAAGCGGGTACGGCCTCAGGACTTTTAAATAGTTTCACATTTGATGATTTTAATTTTTTGGAATGATGTTCTGCAAACTATCGATGTTACATAAAAAATATTGCAGAAAAAAATACATAGATTTATTTCAAGTCGTTTCGTGCATGAAAAAATCTAAAGATAAACTTGCAGCACTAAGAACTGACGCTTATTTCAACCAAATTTTTGAACTCTCCAAGTCGAAATGGTTTTAATGTGATATGGACGAAAAACACATGCATAGAAAAAGAAGAGACATCTATAGAAGAATCATCTTTATGGGAACGTTTGAACGCAAGTGTTTCCGTAAGGAAACAAGGTAATGAGCAACTGAACATTAAGGTGTTTGGCTAATTCCAAGCTGTATCACAAATGAGTTCTCACCCCGATAAAATAAATGCCTTTTGTTAAATTTGTTACCTTACAATGCGTGGCCATACAACGCTTTATAACGACATCTGATGTTGGTGTTTACAGAACTAGCAGCGTGACGCCACAATGTGTGCCAAAAAATTGTCCAACAAAACTCTTGGTGATGGTTCTTCTATGTACGTTTCTCTTCTCTGAGAGCGGGCCCCGCCAAAAACTTGCACCGAGCCGCTGAATAGCATAAAAACGCGCCTGCGTGTATGCATTCAGATCTCATACAATTTTCCGAGTATTGCCCTACAACCTCAATTATTAGTGTGTTCTTCGTGTAGTCGCCTTGCAACTTCAGTGAATTAATAAAAAATATTACTTTTCGAGTGTGTTTTTAAAGTTATTTGTTTCCTACGAAAAGGTGTTGTATATATTATAACACGCATCATTGTGCGGTGAGTTAATATGTCCCAGTGGTTCTATAAGTCGTTTTTTTTTAAATTTCAGAATGGACAGAAAAAGAATACCATCTCAAAAAGAAGTTGAAGAAATTGCCGAAAATATAAATCTACTAGATGATGATGATCCATATCAATGGTCTAGCGACGATGATCCTGACTGGGTTGAAAGTGAATCTGATGAAGAAGATGATGATGCAGAAATTGGAAATTCTAATTCAAGTGATGGTGATGCTGAAATTATAACAAACCAAGATCTTTTTTCCCAAATGTTACATCCAACAGTTTTATGGTCTCCAATTTTGCCAAATTATGTTCCATGAATGAAAATTCCAACTAATAGGAATCCTGAAGTGCTTCTATAAAACTTTAATTCTCAGTCGACTGAATTAGACATATTTTTCAAAAAAATTCCAGACAGTGCATATATGTATATTGTCCATTGCACTAACGTAAGATTTTGGAGAAAATTTTGGAGAAGAAAACCAAGAAAAAGTTCAAATCTGAACTGATTATATTGGTAAATGGTGTCATGATTGTAATGGCTTACAATTCAGTACCAATTTAAAACTGCTATTGGTCTCAACATCCATCAATGTACAACACTATTATAAAAACTGCCATATCAGGTGATAGATTGAAACTATTAATGTCCAAATTATATTTTAGTCTACCAGAGAAACCACAAAACTGCAGCAAAATATATTGTAGTGAAGAACTTTTGGAATGTTTCAAGCATACGTTTCAAAAAGCTAGCGCAGATGCACTATTTCAATCAATTAATGAAAGTATGGCCAAATTTAAAGAGAGGTCAAGCTTAAAACAATATATTCGCCTAAAACCTGTGAAACGTGGCATACCATTGTGGGTCAGAAGCGATTCGCTCACGGGCTATGTTTATTATCTAAACTTATACAACGGAAAAGAAATAGATAAACTCGAAGGGACATTAGGAGAAAGAGTTATATGGAAACTGGCATCTTCCATAACTTAAAAATATGTTGTTCTATGTTTTGGTCGTTTTTTACGTCAACTTAATTGATGAAATTTTTACCATTCGCATGTGTAGGAACATGCATAGGAACATGAAAAAACATTCCTAAAGTAAATTCAAAATTGGAGCTCAGTCAAGCTGAGTTTCTTTGTACGGATGACGGAAAAACATTCATTAGATGGCAAGATACTAAACTGGTATTAGCACTAAGCAATTTCCATGGGAATAAAATGACTGAGGTTTTCAGAATGCAGAAAAATTGGGAAAATGCTGCTGAAACGGATGTCCAGAGATAATCTAATTTAATAACAAATATATGGATGGAGTGGACCTCACCGATCAATTGACAGGCCTCTTCGAATTTGCCCGGAAATCTCAAAAATGGTGGAAGAAGGTTTTTTTACAAACTTTTGATGATAGCAACAGTAAATTACTACGTTATTTTCAAAGAGAGCAGCCCAAAGAAAGGAATATTGATAATTTTTTTGGTAGTTCTGGCAGAACAGCTTTTTGAAAGCGGTAAAAAGGCGCAAAAGTGAAACTACGGTTATCCGCGGGGAGGCCATCAAAACGACAGCGATCATTTGTAAATATTGGGGACCATATGCCAATAGTACAGAAAAACGTAAACGGTGCTTTAGATGCTCAAGCTTAATAAATGAGAAACGGACAACAACCATTTGTTCTACATATCAAGTTCGACTTTGCAATAACTTACCATGCGAAATAACCTGTGTTACTATATATTTAGTGGTATGTTATTATAGTAAATTTAGTTTTCTTACCAAGACAGAGTGTTTTATTTCAACTCTCAAGTCTATTGGTATATATAATCCCATCATATAAGACTATTGGATTTACATATTAGACTATTTTACTATACATCCCATACTAAAAAGTATGATAGTTAAATAACTTAATATTGAAAAATTATACAAAAAAACCTTCTTGTATAATACAAAAACCATCTTAAATATACTTATATTTGCGCATTAAAGACAAAAACTATAAAAGTCACCATTTAAAAAAAAAATCATATCGCAAGGGTTAAGCCGGTATTGTGGCCTTTCATGTTTCTTGCACACCATTTGTTATGTTTCTTAAATTTTCGAACTTGAGACTGAAGACATCTAATTGTTGCAAAAATATATTTTCGTCTTGTATTCCCATGACAACTTTTTAATGCAGCAAGCTCTTCTGTCACACAAAATTGTTCCTCAATTTTTATAAAATTTTATCCGGACAAATTTCAGCAGCTGAAATGCTGTTACTGCGAAAGTCCGGAACATTTGTTAATGTACTTCATCCGTAAACGGTTTGCTATGCTCCGGAACTAATTTCGATATATGTAAAGTCGTTTTGACCTTTGTTGGTTACATTTTTTAAGAATGTCCTTTGTATGTTGAATTGGTAAAACCATACAACATTATAGATAATCAAATAAACTTAATAAAGACAGAACAAAGCTTGGTTGATATACTCAACCTTTCCGGAGCTCTATAGTACTAATGAGTCTTTTTACGGCTACCAAAAACAAATCTCGTATGAAATTTGTCAGTTATTCTATAGCTTTCAGTCCACCTTAGTGGCACTGAAGAAAAACCATAAAAATAACGTTGTTTTTAAGATCATGTCTTTCCGATACTTTGAGTGGATAGCCATCTGTGGACGCATTTCGAGATTTATCTCTCATCAGCACAGCTTTGCTTCCATGAACATTAATTTGTAAACCACTCACTGGAAAACCCATGTGGTGGTTAGGGTTAGATGTTTTTAATTTTGACATTTTGTGAGAGAGGCATAAACTTAGCAGGTTATTGATAACAAAGAAATGAACGGCTTATGAACTAGTTTTTTATACTATTTTTGTTTTGTTTTGCGCCCTTTTATGCCATTTCTAAATAAAAGAAATCGACTACTATACACGTTGAGAAATATTATTGGTTTTAATATTTTGTATTTACATAGTGTGGATAAATACTTGATTTGGTTTGTTACAACTTTTCACTCTGACTGTATCACATCCTCCCACTCTCCAATTCACTGTTGGCTAGACAAGAAGGGAGGGCTCCCATTGAGACCTCTCTCTGCTCGCACAAGCTTAGAAGCCAGTGCTCGTTCCAGTTAGTATATATTTCAGTGGAGAACGCAGGCCCGGTTTTGTAAGAAGAGTTAGTCGGGTTGCAATGTTGATATCGACTAAAAACAACTTTAAAAAACTCATCTGAAGAATTTTGGTTTCTATGATCATCTTCTACAACTTCATACTTAGTCTAACGAGGGTTTCGTGTTGTTTGTCAGCTTGTAACAAAACATTAATCTATTTCTTAATAGACTGGATATTTATTTAAACTTTAAAATTTTGTTTAAACCTCACGAACATAGAACCTCAATTAGATAAATTGATATCACAACAGCAATCGCATCCGTTTCATTAATAATAAATTTATTTACTTAGCTTAGGTTGGGTTACTTAAGTATATTTAAGTTATATGTTGTTTATTGTAAAAACACATTGTGCCGTTATTTAATAAAATATTAAAAAACGAGTTTAATAAGCGCGATTTTTCAGCACGCTTCTATCTATAGAAAACGACGAGCGTAGCAAGGAGTGCATAAAACGTCTTATGAACGAGTTTTGTATACTATATTGTTTTGCGCCTTTTCATGCCATTTCGAAATAAAAAAATCGCCTAAACACAATGAGAATTGTATCGCACTCCACAAGCCATTAACGAACCCATATGACTGCTTTAATGTCTTCATGATAGACGCAAAATAGGAAAATCGTATTATTACATACGTACATTCGTATTATTGCATACGTGGTGTATTATTGCATAATGCTATTAATACATATGTACATCGTACATTCCTTTTAAGAGAGCGTGTAAAACTTGAACAAATTTCATGACAATGTCATCAAAATCAGTCATGCGGCACGTTCATCCAAAATCGTCTTCATCGTGGTCTATGTTCTTTCTTCCGTTCATCCGTCCACTTTTTTCCTGTCATATTTTTGAGCAGTTCTTTATCAAATTTATGGTGCATTATGGTGTTTCTAAATTTAACCCGATCATTCATGTCGTCTATCGTGATGTTTAGCCGCTTGAGGTCTTCTTTAGTTTCTTGTATCCATTTCGACCTATTTTTACTTTATCTTTCTAAAAGTGTCAATGATAGGTTCTACGGTCTTATACTTTTCACAGGCCTAAAAATTTTTCGGTGAATTTTACGTTCTTGTTTCTCTATTTCTTTGATTTTTGACTGACTACGAACTAGTGTTATTTCTGCGGCATAAAGTGCTTCAGGAAGAACGACTGTTTTGTAGTGTCGTAGTATTGCATTAAGAGATACTTATTTTTTGTTATAATGATTCCAAGTAAGTCGGTAGACTCTCTGTTTTTTTACTCGTTCTTGATTTGCTAATAAATTTAGGCCGGATGGTTGGATGATTTCTCCAAGTATTTAAAATGAGCCAGAGTTTCCCATTTTAAATAGAGAACCATATCATGTCTGGTTGGGTATATTGTCGGACGGGGATCGTTCTATGTACTGTTTTTTCAAAAGATATCAGGAGACCAGCCTTTTGTGAACATTCGTGTAATTTTTCAAGTGTATGTTTTACAGCTTGGCTGGTATTCGATAATGTGGCAATCATCTGCAAACGCCAAACATTTTATATTAGCCATATAATCTCTTCTCTTACCAATGAGTATTCCCTCAATCTCTTATTCCCAAGTTCTTATTATTTTTTCCAGGACCATATTAAAATGGATAGGTGAAAGTCCATCTTCCTGTCAAGCACCCGCATGTATTTTAAAAGATTGAGAAATTTCTCCACCAAACTTAACCCTTGATGTAGTATCAATGAGAATTTGTTGAATTAATGCTCTAGTTTTTCTATCAACTTTGAACTCTTCCAGAATGCTGTAGAGAGTTGGTCTGTCGGCGGAGTCGTAGGCCTTTCTGAACTCAACAAAGGTAACCACGGTGTTTCTACAAGACCAAATTTGCAAGATTGTCTTCAAATTTCAAATTTGTTCCGTGCATGGGCGCCCCATAAGGAAACCTGCCTGATATTCTCCTATCTGTGGGTCTACTTGAGGTTCAAGCCTATTCAATAGAGCTTTCGAAAGAATTTTATACGTTACAGGGAGGTGGGAAAGACCTCTATAGTTATTCGGGTCCATATTATGACCTTTTTTTATGTAGCGGGTGTATAAGTGCACATTTTCATTGTGCACCATTTTTCTATGAAATTTCAAATATGTGATATTTGAGTGAACAAATCCTCCCATTGTTCGGTCACCCAAATATCACATATTTGAAATTTCATAGAAAAATTGTATTATATAAATATATTCTATTGCTTCGTACTCAGGAAATGGATATTCTAAAAGATTATCATACGAAAACGAGGGAAGGGATGTCATAACAGGAACTAAATTTTGTTAATTTGAGACAAAAACACTTAACAGTTTAAATTGTTTCTATTTAATGCAATAAAGAGTTACAAATATTATTTACAAAACACAACTAAAATAAAGACCTTGAAAGAATAATCAGTGAAACTAAAACTTAGATCATTAATATCAGGTCTGCCAACCTTAAAACCTTCAGACAAGAAACCGTGAATTTTAACAATTTCCCTTTTTAAGGTAGGCTGCCATTGAACGAACAATCCTTGAACATCTTTCACGCATTCACACAGTTTTCATGCTTAGCCCTTGGTAATGCTTTAGTCAACATATCGGCAGTCATATCTGAACTTCTTAGATATTTAACATTAATGTATTTGATATTATAACATTCTCTCACAAACTGATATCTTATATCTACATGCTTGGTTCTTTTGAGATACACAGGATTCTTTACTAATTTAATTGCTCTCTGGTTATCACTAAACAAATTTACCTTTTTATCTGAACCTATAAGTTCATTAACAATATTAAAAAAAATGGCTTCTTGGAGGCTTCTGATAGAGCCATGTACTCTGCCTCTGTACTCGAAAGAGCTACAGATCTTTGCTTTTAAGCTTCCTAAGAAATTACACTGTCGCTAAATTTAAATACATATCCTGTATAGGATTTCCTATCACTGTTGTCCCCACCCCAACCAGCATCACCAAAACCCGACGATCTCATCATCAGATTTATTGAACAAAATCCCTAATTCAGGTAACCCTTTAGGTAACGTAGTACCCGTTTTGCTAAAACCCAGGCTTCCTCATTGTAACAATTGTTAAACTGACTCAGGTAACAGACAGCGTAACGAATATCTGACCTTGTACAAAGAGCAAAGTTCATCAGGGACCCAATTAAATTTGATAAGGGACATCACCCTTGAACTTTTCAGCTTCAATGCTTTTGTAATTGACCTTTATCAGAGGTGTCGACACAGGATTGGCGTCGGACATTCCATATTTTATAAGCAATTTTTAGATGTAATCTTTTTGGCAAATTACAATATTATCAAAATTATCATATTATATATTAATTCCAAGGAAATATTTAATTTTACCTAAATCCTTGATTTTGAACTCCTTAGCCAGTTCATCTTTTACCTTTTTGCACAATTCTAAATTTTTATAAACTAAAATAAAATCATCAACTTAGGTGGCAAGCAGGATTAGATTCTTATTACTACCCTTAAAATATACACAAGGCTCATATTCAGACTTTCTAAATCCCATTTTATAAAGGACTTCGTCCACCCTTTTGTTCCATACCCTAGACGCTTGCTTTAACCAATACAATGCGCGGCCCAAAATACATACTTTATCCGGATTGTTTTCATCTATGCAACCTTCTGGTTGTTCCATATATACCGTCTCGCATAACTCACCATTTAAAAATGCCGTCTCTACGTCAATATGGTCAACTGACATGCCTAGTTGGACAGCTATTGCCATTAACAATCTAAAGGTACTGAACCTAATCACAGGTACAAAAGTTTCTTGATACTCCAACCCATATCGCTGGGTAAAACCTTTTGCAACCAGCCTAGCCTTATACCTAATGTTAGAGTTTCGTGCTTAATCATCGTGCTTAATTTTGAACACCCATTTATTTTTAACAATATTTTTGTCCTTAGGACGATCAACTAAGATCCCCGTATTATTTGATTTCAAGCTTTTAAGCTCACAATTTATTACCTCTTCCCACCTCTCAGCATCGGCCGATTTTCTAGCCTCACATATATCACTAGGTTCTACAGTTACAGTATTACAAGAAGCATAAACATTTGCTTCAAAGCCTTCAAATGACACATTTTTTTCTTTCCCTCAATGGATATCTTCTTTCAACTTCAGTAGGCGTGGAGAAAACATTGGGAGGTGGTCCCTCTTATTACACTTGAACATCTTCAGCCTCAGTGAGCAGCTGACCAACAGCACCAGCAGCCACTTCATGGGTAGGTTCCATGACCTCAGGAATGACACTGATAGAGTCGGAAGCTTCCAAAATATTCTTGTTATCAGACACAGATTGTTCACCACTACTTAAAGTCTCCTTCACAGTTTCACTAGAATTTATTACAACAGGTTCTTCATTTTTAAAAATGACATCATGACTTCTTATCACTTTATCTTTGTCAGGAAGCCATACATGAAACCCATCCTTCTCATCACAGTAACCAACAAAATAGCCTATGGTAGTTTTGTTGTCCCACTTTCTCCTATTTTCTTTTGGAATATGAACATAACATTCTGTTCCAAAAACTCTAAAATGATTTATGCTTTTGACCCTTTTTCTCGTCTAAAGCTTAATAGGAGATTTATTCTTTATTTGTGTTGAGCCTGTTCTATTTATTACAAACGTAGCTGTATTCACTGCTTCTGCCCATAGTCGAATAGGTAAATTCTTAGTGTGTATCAAAGCTCTTCCACTTTCTACTAAAGTTCTATTTTCCCGCCCTGTGGGATTTTGCTCAGGCGTATGGGGCATTGTCACGCGGAAAGAAATACCATGTTCTTCAAACAAATGCCTTACGTTTGTCAAACTCACCGCCTCCGTTCGTAAGTAAACACTTTATTCGTATTCCTGCAGTTATAGCCTCTCAAATAAATATTTTGAGAAATTGAGTAACTTCATTTTTCTCATGAAGAAAAAACACACGACGAAATTTTGAAAAATCGTCCTTTAAACACAGAAAGTACCTTGAGTTACCAATTGATTGTATTTGCATCGGACCACACAAATCTCCACTTACCAAGCCACCAGGTGCAACAGGTGGCTCAATTCTGTCATGAAATGAAGCTATGGTCAGCTTTCCCATTATGCAACCTTCACAAGATTCTTCATCTGAAGGCAAACACACTTCAATCTTATGCTCTTTTAAGACATCTTTCACATGTTGTTTATTCTGGTGACATAAGTGTTGAAGTGAGATTTTTGTCGCAGATGATTACTTGTTTTTACTCCTGTAAATCGGGTAATGCGGTTTTTCTGAAGTGCACACACAACCCTTCATATCGGCTACAAAATTAAAACCCTTTTCTATAGTACTACCAACAGGAAAAAGATTCTTGGAAATATCAGGTGTAAACCAAACATTTTCTAATTGGTTTTTCTCCCACTTATTGTCTGTAGCCTTGGTTTCTACATTTACCACACCTCTGCCATATGACAAAATGATTTGTCCATTTCCAACTTGTATCTCTTTGGGGTAAACAAATTCTTCATACCGCACAATCCAGTCTCTTCTGTTACAAAGGTGAACAACTTCACCGTGTGAATGTGAGATATCCTTTTTTCTTTTTCCTACGTCCTCTAGTTTTTGGTTTGACTTTAAAAGACAGGACCTGGAAAAATGTCCAACCTTATGACATCTAAAACACTTATACCCAGTCTTTTTATTATACCTTTTAGCTTCGTTACCCTCATGAGTTCTTGTCTCAGCATCTACTAGGGCAATCGCCTCATCATGCTTATTTGGGAGTCGCATTTCTATTAAACGCAATCTTTCAAGTAGCAGGTTGACTGTTCTATCCTCAATTTTCACTGACTCCCACACACTTTTCAATTCAAAGTATTCAACTGGTAACGTTGACATGATTCTACTCATGAGTAAAAGGTCCGGCAACTTATTTTTAACTAAACGTTCTAACTCGTCTTCAAGTTCATGGAAGTTCTTTTGAAGTTTCGCAATATGTGTCGCTATATTCTCATAAGGATCCTTTGTGACTTTAAAAAACTCTTCCATTAACCGATCAACCCTTTCACCTGAGCTTTGCTCATATATGCTTAGTAACTTTGTCCACATTTCATTTGAACTCTTGCATGTAGCTGTTAGCTCTACATTATTCTCATCTAATGAACTAACTAAAATGAATTGAGTCAACGCATCAAACTTTTTGAATTCCTTTAGTTTTTCAATAAAATCTGCATCTTCGGCTTTACCTTCTTCCACAACTGGAATAACTTTTGTACCAACCACCCATTCCTGGACATCATGGTGAATTAGCAGCAGTTCGACTTGCCGTTTCCATTTACTCCAATTCTTAACGCCCTGCAGTTTCTCAATTTGGTGTTTAAAATCCAAACTCATTTTATTTATCAAACTAAACACAAACACAAACTTAACACAAGTTAACCTGTATAGGTTATGTTACCACACGTGCATTTAAAAAACAAACTTTTATTATTCGTGGTCTGGGCCACCTTTTATTAATTTGAGACAGAAACACTTAACAGTTTAAATTGTTTCTATTTAATGCAATAAAGAGTTACAAATATTATTAACAAAACACAACTAAAATAACGACATTATAACTTGAAAGGATAAACAGTCAAACTAAAAACTTAGATCAATAATAACAGGTCTGCCAACCTTAAAACCTTCAGACAAGAAACCGCGAATTTTAATACTAATGATGATACTTTTGATCTGATTTTATCTTTGACGAATTTACACCATATATCAATGATACTTATTTATGCTAAGTTTCCCAAACAATTTTTGCGTTATCCTTTGCGTTTCTAAAACATTGCAAAACATTACTATCCATCTTTGTTTCAAAATATTCCTGTAAATATTCCTATAACTGTATTCGGTACAAGCTAACTCAGGAGCTTTTCAAGTCCTTCAGGAGGAAGCTAAATGATATTCTGATTGAAAATGGTATATTTTGAAAATATAATAATGTGGCGAAAAGTTGTCAATTTTTCGCGAGAGCGAAATTGTACGCTCGCTCGAGAAGGAAATTGACAATTTCATCCGTGTTACAAACAATATATTTTATTACTAATGCGAGGGGATGTATCTTACAAGCTTGCGTTTCAGGGACCATAATAAAAATTGAATCAAAAATGAAGAATTTGCTTCTTTAATTGTCTCCGCTGGTGTGGATTAGTCATAAGAACTCTCCTCAGTCTCCGGTGTCACCATAGAATACTTTTCATCAGATATTTCACTTTAAGACGTTTTCTTTAATTTTTATTATTATTTTGATATGAAAATAAATTCTGACACTTCACGTCACTTTTTGAATATCGAGGAATTGATTCTTTTCATTTTATTTTTAATTATTTGTTTATTTTTATGTAACCTAGCGATATTGAATATTTGCGTGCGTTACCCAGGATATGTGGAAATACAACGAGATGTGACATTTTTTTTTATTAAATAATCTACGTCAAGAAGTACTTTTCGCGCATGAGTAATAAAAATATTTTTATCGTGTTGAAGAATTCCTTCTAAACAAAATGATTTAATGAACTGTACACTAACATCGTTAGTCTATTTATTTGTTAATTTTCTTATGTATGTGTGTCTGTATGTATATGTGTGTGTATGTATGTATGTATGCCGTATGTGTGTATATGCAAATTTCTTTTTTTTGACAAGTTATATATGTACATATGTATTTTTTTAACAATAAATTTGATTTGATTTGATTTGAAAGCTTTGCCTTTTTAGAAATAACAGATGAATTAATTGAAAATATGAAGTAAGTATAATGAATAAAGGTTATATAAATAGGTTTTAAAATTTTTAATTATTAATCATTCTTTGTGTTCAAATTTGTTGCTATTATTGTTAGTTACATTTCGTGGAAAGTCGTATGAAGTTGCCTTCTGTCAATGTTCAGTATATTTTTAAAATACGAATAATTGGAAAAAATTGCAGAAACTTCGTAGATCAAATATCGTGGAAAAGTGTTTTCTTTCTCGTGGCCCGGTAATTTTTACACTTTTTGTTCGTGAAAAATTTTACTCCCGTACTAGCTCAGGGCAAAACAAAATATATGAATGTCCATACATTTTTCAATTATTGACTTAATAATTTTGACAAGAAAATAAAAAATGTGTATAAATTTAAAAAAATCAATAATGTATTAATCAGAAGTGAAGAGAACGAGGATTTGTTTTGATGCTTTCTTTGATTTGATATTTTATTTTTAAATTCCACTTCCAATCGTTTTTTTTGTATTTATTTAAGGATAACTGATGTTGAGAAACCTGTTTCACACCTAGAGGACGTGACGATAAATCCATCAATGGTATTTTGTCTCAGATTCCATGTTCAATGTAAAAGGGTTTTCTCCATGCTCCATGCTCTGTAGCTTTTAATGGAATGGAAACATTCCCTCATATTACAGTCACATCAGCTATTCCTTGGTAGTACCTGAAATCTCATCCCGCATGGATCTCATATTAAACTCTTCTCTTAATTCTGTTAACTTTATCAAAGTTTTGTAATTATTTGCTTCTACACGACGATATCACAAATTGAGTTTTTTCTTTGCAGAATCTACGCATGTCTGTACTTTCCATCAACTTTCAAGAAAAATAACTACTCCTTTAAGTGACATACTAAAATACTCTTTTAAGTGACATACTACAGTTTCATCAATATTATCTGACATATCAACGATTCTACGCTGTACTACATTATTTGATAACGCCAGCATATTTATTTGATTCTCCTTTTATTTATCACATATTCGAGGTCTTGATAATTTCAATGCTAGAACTTTTAATTTGGATAATTGTGTAAGGATAACCAGTTTCAGCAATTAATTTATACATTTCATAATTAGTAATTACAAGTTTTTCAGGCTGAGCGCTCCGAGAAAAAATCACACATCTTGTCGTTTTAATAGCTGTTAATTCTCTCTTTATATTTATAAAGAAATCTTTTGACTTATTCGTTTATTCTGGATGTTCCATTATAAGAGCCGTTTCAATTGTTAAGGCTTTGTTTGAATATATAAAAAGTTTATATTTTCAATATTAAAAATGTTTATATAAACTTCAAAATACTGTTGGAATTTCTTTGTTCTTATAAAAGTAATCTACATTTTACTGTTTGTTGAAAAAACAGTTATAATTAACATTAATTAGAGTTTTTTAGGCGAACTAGTATTTGGGAAACGCTGTAGCAGAGGGTAGAAAATTAAGGATCGAGTTTGAATGTTGTTATCTATTTGGTCTAGTTTGTTTATGCAATAAATATAAATTGAAATGATGAAGGAGGAAGTTTGTATTTTAGAATGTAAACGGTGTATTGTTAGAAGTAATAGTGAGTAAAGGGAACAATAAATTAGTAAAAATAGATGTTAAATATTTGCTTATTAAGTTAAGGTTCGAAGTGGTAAAGTGTTCGCAAACGTAGGCGGTATAATAAGTAGAAGAGAAAGCAGCGAGCGGCGTTAGAATATTTGATTTACTTGAAAATAAAGTGGCACGAAAGGATGGTATAATCTAAAGGGTGAATAAAAACAATCTAAATGCAATCTTGAACGAACAATTAGCCCGTCTCTCGTCCGTGTAGTGTACAGAGCGAGAGCGAACTAATCAATAATTCAGAATGTTTGAATTCCGCGCCCTGAAGGCCCACTTGTTCTTTTGCCTGTCATTCACCCACACACGGACGGAGCCGAGTCCGGCCGATCGTTGAAAATGTGTGTATCCTACTTTCTGTCAGCTGCTTGCTTTCACAGCGTTGCGACGTCTCGCTTGCTTAGTAAAACTTTAGTTTAACATTTTTTAATTTGTTTACGTGTTCCTGCTAACTGTGTGCTCTGTGAAAACTGTTTGTACCCGAAAATCCATCGCAAATGATATCGCATTCAATAATTTGGGAGTAAATTGAGCTTGAAAAGATCAGGTAAAGACATGTTTTGTTTGTACCGTTTTGTGTAGGTTAGAGAAGGACACGAGGTTATGCACCTAGTCAATACACGCCACGCCCATTAAACCTTTCCCTTAACCCTCAACACAGCATACAATACAACCATAAATAATCTACGAAACACAAATATTTCACAATTTCATTGGAAATATTCGATTTTCCTTGTTTTTTTTTAGGCACGACGTTTTTGTTATTGTTAGTACAGCGTCTACTCGCGCATTCCGTGTACAAAACGCGGGCACGAATTTCGACGAATCTGGCCCGAATGGAAAACCGACCTCGTGCCGGCCAGCTTGATTTGCGCGACGCATTCACCAAATTAGAGCACCGGTTATTAAATTAAATGCAATAACACCATGGACGAAACGTGGCACAATTTTAATCATTTTAAATTATTTCTAATTACCGAATGCTTCGACCCACATTACATTCCTATTACGCATCCATCCCCCCAAACAAATACCACAAACTAGTTTTTTTTTTAAGAATTTTTAGCGGCTTGGCCTTGCAACATTTACTGGATATTAAACTCTTCTCCTCTCAATAAAATCTCTATATTGCAAAAATATAAAATACTTTTGTGCTTATCGCACGTAATAAACTCCATTTATAAATCTGACTGCAATATTGAAGAATATTTTTACAGCTAGAAAGAATCACGGATGCGAACTACTATAAATATGCATAAAATGTGAAATGGAAACTCCATAAAAAAATAAACATATGGTCTACAGATCCTGTTAAAACTAAACTTTAAAAATACAATTTATATACTATATGCTGCTGCAGCATCCAGAGTTATAATTAATAACAGAAACAATCAGATTACATACACACATTGTGGTAAATGGAAATTAATTAGTGGTTATTCTAAATATATTATTTACCATTCACAAATACTATTATAATACAAAAATTGATTTTATTGAGAGCTACTACTATTATCAACACACATTACCTATCATACTAAATAATAATTTAAAAACAAATGTTTAAAGAGCTTTGGTTATAATTAGAGAGCTATTCTCTACTATACAGAAAAATTCATACTTCCTTATAAGTTGGTTCGTTTTGTCTATACAGCCTTGCCTGGTCTATTTAGTCTAGTCCATTCTGTTTAGTCCACCCAGTCTCGTCTAGTCTATCCAGTCTAGTCTAATCAATCCAGTCTAGTCTAATCAATCCATTCTAGTCTAGACTATCCCGCCTAGTCTAGTATTGTCTGTCTAGTCTTCTCTGTCTAGTCTACTCTGTCTACTCATGTATGTCTTGTTTTGTCTGTCTAGTTTTGTCTGTCTAGTCTTACCTGTCTAGTCTTTTCTGTTTAGTCTAAATTTGTCTGTCTAGTCTTGTCCGTCTAGTGTTGTCTGTTTAGTCTACTCTTGTCTGTCTAGTCTTGTCCGTCTAGTCTTGTCTGTCTAGTCTTACCTGTCTAGTCTTTTCTGTTTAGTCTAAATTTGTCTGTCTAGTCTTGTCTGTCTAGTCTTGTCTGTCTAGTCTTGTGTGTCTAGTCTTGTCTGTCTAGTATTGTCTGTCTAGTCTTGTCTGTCTAGTCTTGTCTGTCTAGTCTTGTCTGTCTAGTCTTGTCTGTCTAGTCTTGTCTGTCTAGTCTTGTCTGTCTAGTCTTGTCTGTCTAGTCTTGTCTGTCTAGTCTTGTCTGTCTAGTCTTGTCTGTCTAGTCTTGTCTGTCTAGTCTTGTCTGTCTAGTCTTGTCTGTCTAGTCTTGTCTGTCTAGTCTTGTCTGTCTAGTCTTGTCTGTCTAGTCTTGTCTGTCTAGTCTTGTCTGTCTAGTCTTGTCTGTCTAGTCTTGTCTGTCTAGTCTTGTCTGTCTAGTCTTGTCTGTCTAGTCTTGTCTGTCTAGTCTTGTCTGTCTAGTCTTGTCTGTCTAGTCTTGTCTGTCTAGTCTTGTCTGTCTAGTCTTGTCTGTCTAGTCTTGTCTGTCTAGTCTTGTCTGTCTAGTCTTGTCTGTCTAGTCTTGTCTGTCTAGTCTTGTCTGTCTAGTCTTGTCTGTCTAGTCTTGTCTGTCTAGTCTTGTCTGTCTAGTCTTGTCTGTCTAGTCTTGTCTGTCTAGTCTTGTCTGTCTAGTCTTGTCTGTCTAGTCTTGTCTGTCTAGTCTTGTCTGTCTAGTCTTGTCTGTCTAGTCTTGTCTGTCTAGTCTTGTCTGTCTAGTCTTGTCTGTCTAGTCTTGTCTGTCTAGTCTTGTCTGTCTAGTCTTGTCTGTCTAGTCTTGTCTGTCTAGTCTTGTCTGTCTAGTCTTGTCTGTCTAGTCTTGTCTGTCTAGTCTTGTCTGTCTAGTCTTGTCTGTCTAGTCTTGTCTGTCTAGTCTTGTCTGTCTAGTCTTGTCTGTCTAGTCTTGTCTGTCTAGTCTTGTCTGTCTAGTCTTGTCTGTCTAGTCTTGTCTGTCTAGTCTTGTCTGTCTAGTCTTGTCTGTCTAGTCTTGTCTGTCTAGTCTTGTCTGTCTAGTCTTGTCTGTCTAGTCTTGTCTGTCTAGTCTTGTCTGTCTAGTCTTGTCTGTCTAGTCTTGTCTGTCTAGTCTTGTCTGTCTAGTCTTGTCTGTCTAGTCTTGTCTGTCTAGTCTTGTCTGTCTAGTCTTGTCTGTCTAGTCTTGTCTGTCTAGTCTTGTCTGTCTAGTCTTGTCTGTCTAGTCTTGTCTGTCTAGTCTTGTCTGTCTAGTCTTGTCTGTCTAGTCTTGTCTGTCTAGTCTTGTCTGTCTAGTCTTGTCTGTCTAGTCTTGTCTGTCTAGTCTTGTCTGTCTAGTCTTGTCTGTCTAGTCTTGTCTGTCTAGTCTTGTCTGTCTAGTCTTGTCTGTCTAGTCTTGTCTGTCTAGTCTTGTCTGTCTAGTCTTGTCTGTCTAGTCTTGTCTGTCTAGTCTTGTCTGTCTAGTCTTGTCTGTCTAGTCTTGTCTGTCTAGTCTTGTCTGTCTAGTCTTGTCTGTCTAGTCTTGTCTGTCTAGTCTTGTCTGTCTAGTCTTGTCTGTCTAGTCTTGTCTGTCTAGTCTTGTCTGTCTAGTCTTGTCTGTCTAGTCTTGTCTGTCTAGTCTTGTCTGTCTAGTCTTGTCTGTCTAGTCTTGTCTGTCTAGTCTTGTCTGTCTAGTCTTGTCTGTCTAGTCTTGTCTGTCTAGTCTTGTCTGTCTAGTCTTGTCTGTCTAGTCTTGTCTGTCTAGTCTTGTCTGTCTAGTCTTGTCTGTCTAGTCTTGTCTGTCTAGTCTTGTCTGTCTAGTCTTGTCTGTCTAGTCTTGTCTGTCTAGTCTTGTCTGTCTAGTCTTGTCTGTCCAGTCTTGTCTGTCCAGTCTTGTCTGTCTAGTCTTGTCTGTCTAGTATTGTCTGTCTAGTCTTGTCTGTCTAGTCTTGTCTGTCTAGTCTTGTCATCCTAGTCTTGTCTGTCTAGTCTTGTCTGTCTAGTCTTGTATGTCTAGTCTTGTCTGTCTAGTCTTGTCTGTCTAGTCTTGTCTGTCTGGTCTTGTCTGTCTGGTCTTGTCTGTCTAGTCTTGTTTGTCTAGTCTTGTCTGTCTAGTATTGTCTGTCTAGTCTTGTCTGTCTAGTCTTGTCTGTCTAGTCTTGTCTGTCTAGTCTTGTCTGTCTAGTCTTGTCTGTCTAGTCTTGTCTGTCTAGTCTTGTCTGTCTAGTCTTGTCTGTCTAGTCTTGTCTGTCTAGTCTTGTCTGTCTAGTCTTGTCTGTCTAGTCTTGTCTGTCTAGTCTTGTCTGTCTAGTCTTGTCTGTCTAGTCTTGTCTGTCTAGTCTTGTGTGTCTAGTCTTGTCTGTCTAGTCTAGTCTGTCTAGTCTTGTCTGTCTAGTCTTGTCTGTCTATTCTTGTCTGTCTAATCATGTTTGTCTAGTCTTCTCTGTCTATTCATGTATGTCTAGTCTTGTCTGTCTTGTTGTTTGTTAACTTGACAAATGCCCCCCTAAACTTCACTTACATCCCGGAACCGCTCTTCGCATATCTTCATGATGTCACTGCACTTGAAAAGGTATTTCTAAATCTGAATTTCTTATTTATAGCAACCCTTACATCCCCAGTTCACTTTTTGTATTTAGGGGTTCAGGGAGTTTCCGTTTTGCCAAAGTTTGCTGTATATTTGGTTGGATTTGGCGCGCATCTTGCGTTGTTCGTTCATACTGTTCTTTTTGTCTTAGAATGGCTCTTATAAAGTTGTAGGACAGTACAGCTCTCCTTATCCTGTAGCATTTCCTGCAGTATTCGTTGAGTGCCGTTTTTGTCTTGTTGGACCATATGTTCCGTTTGTCAGTCCATCTCTCGCATGCAAATAATGTGTGTGACACAGTGTCGGTGTCCCCACAGTAGACGGATGTGTCAACTTCGGCTCTGCCTATGCGGAACAGGTATTCTTTAAAGCACCTGGGTGAGATAGTAATTTATCTCACCGTGGTTCCGTGTAACTCACGGGATTATATCATATATCATTTTGTAGGTACAGCTTCCTTTTAATGCTGCATTCCTGCTGCTCTGCCACTTCTCCAGCAGCTTTTCCCCTGCATGTTTTTTAGTTTGTTGCTATAACTATATTGAGCCCAACCGATTTGTTTTTATCCCAGTAGACTAGGATCCTTTCTTCAGTCATGAGCTCTTTTGGAGGAATGCTGCCAATTACCAGTATTGCGTCCCTTGACTCTCAGGGCCAATGTCCTTTGCACCCTGGCTAGCCTGTTTCTTTGATTAGCTCGCAGCAGAGATGGAGTACAGATGGGAGCCGCGTATAGTAGCGTCGAGTGGACAATACCACTTAGTAGTCTCCTCGTGGTGCTAAGGAGGCCACCCACATTTGGCACGAGCCGTTCCAGGGCTGCAGCAGTTTTTAGCACCTTCGTGGTTCCTGCCTCCGTGTGCTGGTTAAAGCTTAGCCTTCGGTCATTCATTACCCCAATGTATTTAATGGCATCCTTTGGGACAATTTTTTCATTTGTGATTTTTAATCGGTCAGAAGTACCGCCTCTGTTTTTTTCAGGGGCGAGGCTAAGCTTCTTTAAAACCATCCAATCGTATTTAGTTTCAATGGCTTTCTTTGCTCAGTTCATTAGGCCGACTTCGGTTTTAGCAGAGATGATGGCAAGGTCATCAGGCGAAGCCGACCATCTCCACACCTTCTGGTAGATCTAATCTTAGAATGTCATCACCAAGAATATTGCACAGGGTAGGGCCCATAACTGATCCCTGCGGGGCACCACATGTGAGATAATGGTGTAGCATTGTCCCACTGGTATCGAGTTGTATGTTTCGATTAGACAAGTAGTTGGAAATTATTTTAACCCGATAAGCAGGAAATTGTCCTTGGACCACCTCATCGATTAAGTTGTGCCACGCTGCTGTGTTTAAGGCGTTTCGAACATCAAGTGTGATCAGGCACACCATTTTTCTGTTTCTTCTGGTGCCAGTCGAGGCGTCTGCTGCGATTTTTGTCACTTTCGTGATGGCGTCGATAGTGGATCTTCCCTCACGGAAACCCTATGGTTTTTCGGATCGATTGGATCCTTTCCGGAGTTCACTTTTGATACGATCGAGTAACTTATTCTAGTAGTTTCCCGGGATAATCAAGGTGGCAGGTAGGTCTGTATGAGGATGGGTCTTGAGTGGGTTTATCTCCGTTTTTAAGCAGATCTGCTGCTCCTTATTATTTGCTATTTTCCAGCAAGCAGGGAAGACTCCGTCTCGTCTAGTCTTGTCTGTCTAGTCTTTTTTGTCTAGTCTTGTCTGTCTATTCCTGTCTGTCTAGTCTTGTCTGTCTCGTCTTATCTGTCTCGTCTTATCTATCTCGTATTTTCTGTCTAGTCGTGTTTGTCTAGTCTTGTCTGTCTAGTCTTGTCTGTCTAGTCTTGTCTGTTTAGTCTTGTCTGTGTCTTGTCTGTCTAGTCTTGGCTCTCTAATCTTGTCTCTCTAGTGTTGTCTGTTTATTCTTTTCTGTCTAGTCTTGTTTGTCTGTCCTCCTGGGTTGTGTAGTTGACAACATATCCGCCTTTCAACCCGGGTTCGAATCCTGGTCGGGGAGGCGACAACGAGGTATTCACTAACCGTCCGGGCTGCGCACCCTGAATGCAAAATATGCGATACCGGGGTAGCGCATACTAAAATCCAAATTGGAATAGGGGTTTTAGTGAGAGCTTCCTTCAAACCACTTAAAAGTCTTGTCTGTCTAGTCTTGTCTGTTTATTCTTTTCTGTCTAGTCTTGTCTGTATAGTGACGTCTGTGATGTGATGTCAGTCAAGTCTTGTCTGCCTTAGATAAATATTTGAGCAGAAAAGTTCCGAGAATTTTTGCACTATATTCATAATATTTTACTGTCTCACCATAAATATATAAGTTTAATTAGACTTGTAAAATAAGTTTTATAGTACGTGGTAATCCATACTTACTCTGAATTGAAAAATTCACTTTTTTTCTACCAATTTTTGTGAAAATATTATATAGCCTGTGAAGTTATATAAATCCACACACTTTACACGATTCGACTGTTGAAGGTCATTTGCAAGTAAAATGGTTAAAACATTTTTGAATCTTCAAAAAAACATAGGGAGTTTCGATTGCTGAAGGTCATTTTCACTTGAAATTATCCTTCAACAGTCGATACTTGAATCGTGTAAAGTGTGTAGATTTATATAACTTTACAAGTTTATCAATATTTTCACAAGCTATATTGCTCTTACAAAGATCCATTTAAATCTATCAATAAAAGTATTAATTCATTAAGATTACTGTTACTTGAAGTCCTTTTTATCTATGTAGTATATTTTTAATTATGAATTAATCAGTTACATTTAAAAATAATAAAAACTTGTTCTTCTAATATCTGTTGTTTCCGATATAGTTTATTAGTATGTGTACATTGAGAAATTGTAAACTAATTAGTTATTATTAGAAAAAAGTTAATATTTTTTACATTTCTCTTAAATTAAGGATGGTATATATCATCCTCGTTTTCATATTTGTTCTCAAATTAATAACACAGCTCAATAAGTTTTGCCTTAGTGCCGGAAAAAATAGAACAATTTTTGATATTTTTGATGTAAGAATTCCAAAAATCGATTTTAATTTTCTCGCATATTCCGTTGATATCAATGCTGAATCGATTTTTCAAAACTAGAAGTCTCTGCTATCAACCATTCAATTTGTTTATATGTTTTTCATAATAATTTTATGAAAAGTGAAAATATATTAATTTGCTTAGTTATCATTTCATGAATAAAATTTAAAAACATTCGTTAATTTTTGTAATTATAGAAAATACACAAAGAAATAAACTGTAAATAGAGCATGGGTAAAATTACTCAAGAAATTAAATCGTAACAAGGACAGATCTGTTTGTATTTACAATAATTGTTTGAATTCCTCCTAGTAATTAAATTTAATGACGATCATTTTTTTCTCAATTCTTCTAATTGCAGTTTCCAATTTAAATTTCCTAGCAGGCGACCACAAAAATGTAGTAAAACACTAATAGACTAATCTAATTGCGTGACTAAATACATTTTTAATGGATTATTTTCTACTTACTAGTTAAAATTTAAATGCAAACTTGCAATCAAATTTAATCTATTTTATTGCTTATTTATTGCACTGCAGTAAAGTAAATACTATATAAATACTCCCCTAGTTCAAGAAGAAAGACACAGTACATATTAATCTAGATTTTATAATTTTACTGTACATTCTTACTATTTTTTATATATTTAAAACAAGAATGTAAATTATATAGTAAGTATGTACTTCCATTTGAATTATTCAAATATAATATTAAAAAAGCGGCCAAGTGCGAGTAGGGTTCCGTAGTTGCCAATCTGAGGACCTCTTTCACCATCTCCAAGTAAAGCGTTGATTAATTACTTGCAGGTTAGCGTTAATCGGCAATTAAAAGTTACGAGTATCTTTTGTCAATTTCACAAACAAAAATAAAGCTCTAAATAAGCAAGAACTTATTGGTTAAGGGATTGACGTCACATTCATTCATAATATTTCAAGGTTACTCGTTAGGCGTCATTGGCAGTTGGCAACTGTCATTTATTGTGTTTTTGTGTCTTGTTTTAAAGCGTGCGTTTTTCAATTTGCTTTTTAATCAACATGAATAAGGTAAAAACGGAATCTATCAAAAAAATCTGTTTCATCTAGGTCCGTAAAATAATCAACACGTAATTAAAATACACGAATTCTAGATAGTCGTTGCGTCGTAAAATCTTCTAATTCATCCAATTGATGCTCAATCAAAACCAAATAAATCCATTCTTACACAAATTCAGGTTATGTTCTACACAAAATGAGAACGGACAACTGTCAAGTAAACACGTTATTTGTCAGATGACGCGGCAAGTAAGTTACGGGTAGGTTAATCTTAGGATTAGTGCTACTCGAACGTCGTGAAATCCGCACATGAAGTAACTGACGACTTTAATTGGCGGTTAGCCTACTCTACACTTTACTTGAGGATGGTGAAAGAGGACCTTACTTTTATTATTCAACCAATCTACTTCTTACTCTACCAATAACTTAATCAGCTGATATGATGTCGAGTACGTTCAACATAACCAATAATATATTGTTTAAATGAATCGGCAGACGCACGATTTGTTAAATTTTATAAGTTGGGTATTACTCGTAAACTAATACAGCCTACATAGCTGTGATACTTTTCCTTTTAACTTCATTATATATACTACCATTGTGAAGTTTTCACATATCCAGAAACAGCCATTTAGCTGGCAGTGAGGGGACACTTGACTTGAATTAGCACTTTAAAGCTTAATATTTCACAAACGGTTCCCTTATTCGAAATATTGGTTTCAAAAACCTGTAATATTTTTGAAAGACCTAACCAACGACACCCCACAACATGGGGTAGACGAGAAAAATAAACGTCGCCACTTTACGTGTAGAGGAGGTACCCCACCAAATTACGGCTTTATATTTCTAACAGTCCTGAGCTAAACTGCGGACAGACGGATGGACGGACATATCGATACTATAAGGGTTCCTTGTTGATAACAAAGGAACCCTACAAACAGATTTGTCAAAACAATATAGAATAATAGCTAATTAATAGATAAATATAATACATATTAATACATATGTAATGATATATGAAGCCCTATGCCCCACTGGGGGAAACAGGAACTAAGAGAGAGAGAGTGAGAGAGAGAATTATATATAATATATATTTTATGTTCTTCTTTTTCATATGTAGCTACAGCTGGAATCGGGCCCTGGCCTCCTGTATTTTTCTCCTTCATTCTTCCCTATCCTTTGCTGTTCTTCTGCACGCTCTTACTCCGAGTAGTTTTTTTTCCGTAGCTCTGTAGCCCTATGTGGGTTCTGGCTGACTGCACAATGCGTCTCCAATGTGTACAACCCTGTCTCCACCCAGTCGGTCCATCAACATCTGAGTAGTAGTCCAATCCCATGGTACTCCGAGTAGTTGGTATGCGTTTTCCCGGATCTCTTCCTCCCACAGTTTTCTTGGCCTCCCTACCTGCCGCCTGGCTTGCATTTTTGCGTTCAGTGCTCTTAGTGGCAGACGGTTGTCGTCCATCCTGAGCACGTGTCCTGTCCATCCAAGTCTTTCTGTCTGATGAATGTAGAAATCGGTACTTCTTGGTTTATCTGGTATAGCTCGTTATTGTAACTTGACCTTCTGATGTTTCCGTCCGTT
Source organism: Phosphuga atrata (assembly GCA_944588485.1). NCBI lineage: Eukaryota > Metazoa > Arthropoda > Insecta > Coleoptera > Silphidae > Phosphuga > Phosphuga atrata. Next base: position 13,565,107 of record OX155901.1, read on the forward strand.
ACCACCCCTAGAATCCTATGTAGCACCTTAGCGCTCAAATATGTCAATTGTGTTCTTGTTTTTTTTGCGGTCATAGTCCGTGTCTCGCTACAATAGCATGCGATTGGCCGAATTATTCTCTTGTATAGAATATACAAGAGAATAATTAACTTGTTCTTGCGGTGTACACTATTAGATTTTAATATTTATCTTAATATATTATTATAATATAATTAATATAAATATAATTAATATTAATATATTAAATATTAATATTATAATTAAATCTTAATATTTGATGTTACTATTTTCAAAATAAGAGAATATTTTGAAAAGGAATTGGTGGTCGAGGTAAAAATCTATAACAAGAAAATCCACATGAACAGCAATAAAACTAAACCAATAAAAATCGACATGCATTGAATTTCTTTTCAGTTCAGTTAGCAAACCTTAAACTTCATAAACCAGCTTATGTTTGTTCGATTTTTAATAAAAATTTCATTTGGATCCAGGTTACCAATATCAAATCAATTGTGAGTAGATTCATAAAAGATAAATTAAAACTGAAATACTATTAGATTTATATATTCAAATTGAATCCTTTCTAAACCTCATTAATTCTATAATTTCTAAAAAAATAAAGCTATTTGTTAGAAATATCAATATATTTTTGTATTAATCACATAATTCATTTTAAATAACACATTAAGTATATAAATTACGTAATAATGATTATTATTGCATGGTTGACGTAAACAAGATCTATACTTAGATTGGAGATATGTTAGGTCATTATACGAAAATCAGTTCGAACTAGGTTAAACTACTAAAGCGCTTATCCATCTAAGATCCATCATCATAAAAATAGACATCTATCTACATGTAGAACAAGATAAATGAGTTAGATTGTGCGCGAGAAGACGAATTAAATTATCGTTTAAAATTTACTTGATTATTACAAAAAATGAACCGAATTAAAACGATTAATTTATACTCAAAACAAAATTGAGATTTTGGTAGAAATTCGATAACATTTTGTTGTAAAAATCTTCTCATATCTGTTGTTTTGTATATTAATCGAGGATTGTATATATTTATGTGTAAATTCGTAATAGTAATAATAACATAAACATGTTTATGCAATACCAATAATAGTATTTAAACGTGCCAGGCAAGTCTGTGTGGATTGGACTAGACCAATTTTACAGTCAACTTATTAGTCAAGGTTACACATGATATTTTAAAAACAGTCCTCAGCTATTGTTTTACTTTATAATTCAGTTCCACTCAATATCTTATCAATCAAATATACTTGTTAATTAATATTTTATAAATAATTCGTAGTATTATATACGTAAGTTGAGAGTTGAAACTATCAATATGTTACTTTAATATTAGAATTTTAAACTCAAATATTAATTTTCTTATTACGTTTTATATATTCATAGTTTATTAATAGATTATTATTATTATATATTTTGTTTCAATACATTTTGCAATCTGTTTTTTATGTGCATTTTATAATACACAGCTTGCATTTTTTTGTCAACAGGATATTTAAATTATATAAAATAATTATGAATAATCGTCTGCTTTGTTTTGATATTTATTTAGTTGTTTGTTACTTTAACAAACAACGTAATATATTAACTATGTCAATTTGAAAATACTACTTACAATTATTATATTTTGGATGATCTTATTATAAATCTCAATTTATTATAATTTAGTGTATGGGCCAACTTAGAGTTTGTCCCTGCAAAATTATTCTGTGTCTGGTGAATTGGTTTACATGTCTGTAATTCACGAATTAAACTAGATAGTTTAGAATTACTAGTCCAAAGTTAATCTATGTCTTGGGAATTTTCACAGTTTAGTTCAAATTATTTGGTTTTTAGTTAGATCTTTATAAACCTCCTCATCTTAAGCTAAACATTGATCAACACCGAGAATATCCTGAAAAAAATATTTGATTTGCAAGCAATTTGTTTATGGCAAAACATTATTCACTCAGGAAAATTAGTGAGAAGTAGTTTAATTATTTTTCTTCTTAAAGTTCCTTATCCGTTTTGGACGTTGGTAAACCTTTTGACAATCATCACTTTGTTTGTTGCTGCTCGGAAAAGCTCGTGTTCTTAGATTCTGATCTCGTTCCGGGCAGCCGTAACATTTTATTCATAAATTTGAACCCGAGCAACCCGAACTTGCCAGAACGAGCATAACATTTTCTTCGTAAATTTGAAGCCGAGCAACGATGTGTTCAGAAACTAGACTCTCGTGTGAAGTCCTAGATTCTTCAACCATGATATCCTTCTTCTTCCGACAGCTCTGTTTCCCGCTACTCTACTTGGAGTAATGTTTGTAGTAGATGGAATCTGTTTTCATTCCTCATGATATGCTCCAGGAATCGGAGTTTTCTTCATTTTATGGTTTTGAGGAGCATTTTATCCTTCTGCATTATATGATTGATCTCTGTGTTGATTACGCGATCTTTCCACGAAACTCTTAACATTCTTCGATATAACCACATCTCGAATGCTTCCAGTTTTTTGCTCATAGCATCGGTTCGTATCATCGATTCAACTCCGTAAAAAGAGCCGCAAGCATGTAACAACGCAGATTTCTCAGTTTCGTTAACATTGTGAGGTCGTGACTCTTTAGTAGGGATCCCATGCTGTTGAGAACAACTCTCGCTTTCTCGATACGGATCATCACTTCTTTAGAATGATCCTACTAATCTTTTAGAGTACAGTATAATTTTTATAATGTGGTTGGTTAATTCGACATGTTCAGTAATCCGGCGCTCTGGGGAAACATGTGTCTTTTCGTTACGTTGCCCCGCGCCGGATATAAACCTCTCACACAGAAGAAATAAAGAAATGAAAACAACACCATCCAGTGTTCTTGGAAAAAGGTCTGGCCAACACTTGCACTGAAAACTTAATTGTCGATTCTGACAAAGCTAACTCCACTCTACAATTGTCTGACTATCTGTTTGTACATATTTTTTTGTATGTACACGTTTACCTATGAAATATTATCATTAACAAATATTATCTGAAATAGAATTGTACACAAAATATGTATTATAGATTTTTTTGTTGAATCCTGATAATCCGGATTTTTATCCGGCGGTTGTCTGGTCCACTGCGTGTCGGATTATTAAGATTAATACTGAAGTGTCAAGAATTGAATATTTATTTACTCTCTCGATGGGTTTCTGATTGACTATGAGCTGTAAATCTCCAATGTGTGATTTACTAATTATCATTAATTTTGTCTTTTTGATTAATTTTGGCCTTACCTTTCGTTACTTGCTGTTACTCCATCCATAAGGTGTTGCAGTTTCTCCTTCTCCGTGCTATTAGCAAATATCACCGTATCATCAGCGTGCCGTACATTATTTATACGGGACTTCGGTAGAGAAGTACCGTACCAGGTCTTCCACAGCTTTTTTAAATATATATTCCGAACAGATGTTGAATATCAACGGTGATAGTATGCAGCCTTGCCTTGCTCCTCGTAAAATGTTCACCTCCTCTGTCCTCTCTAACTCCACTCACAGTTGCTGACTAGTTCCAGTATAAGTTCGTAATGATTCTTAAGTCTTTTCCATCTAGTCCAACTTTCTTTAAAATCTTTTGTCGCACTCGCAAGCAAAAATATCGATGCATCGTTGAAATAATACTTGGATGCTATAGAGAGCTCCTAGTGTACCCACTGCATTTCTGAACCCAAACTGTTATTTATTCTTCGTAAAGTCTATATCAGTGTTTCCCAACCTTTTTTGTGCCATGCCCCACCTAAGCCTTTCTAAAATTCTTATGCCCCCAGTCTCAAGTCCCCGCATTTTGTTATATCCAGACGATTTCTTTTTTTACCAGTAAAGCATTTAAAGCAGTAAATTTACATTACGCTAAATATGAAGATGGAAACGGTAACAATAGTTTTCTTGCACATTTGGTTCAATTTGGGTATTTGATTTCTGTTTCCTCACAACGCCATGCCATCGCTCCTTTTATATTAAATAAAGTTCTAACTGACACGACATTTTGCAATTCTGCTAGTTCTTCTTAATACTGTATATTTGACAAATCATATTCTGCTGAAATAGTTAAGCGTAGCTCAGGTCATGTCTTGTCGTCAACAAGTTCTCGGTAGGGTTTGTTATCGGCGAACTTCTCGCTGTTCGGTATCGGCATTGTTTTCATCGGCGGACGAACTGGATTGCAGTTTTCCATCTCAAAGCGTTTCAGCATTCTTCGGAGGTAATTCTTTTGATTCAATCTAAAACCCTCATCAGTCCGCTCGATGTTGATTCCGAGGAACGATTTCATTCAAAAAGTTTCCCAAGACTTTCATACGGAATTTTCACCTCAACTCTTCCTTGAAAAAATAAATTTTCTTTCAGAGTTTTTCTCTCAAACAATAACATCAACATAAAGAAGCATTAATATGTACTTGTTATGGTTCTTCCAATATTCTCAGATCTTTTGAAATCTGGGTTGGTTAAGAATTTGTCGGTGGTTTGATTCCACGCTCTCGGTGCTTGCTTCAGTTTGTAGAGCGCTTTCTTCAGTTTGCAGACTAAATTTCCTTTGCCCTCGAAACGGTCGGAAATTTTCATATACAGCTCCTCCTGAATTTCACCGTGTAGGAATTGCATTTTTAACATCCATCTGGTAAAATGCGCAGTTCTTCTCGACGATAACGAATAATAGGATTCTCAGCGTCGCAAGGCTTGCCAATGGGGCATATACAAGTCTAGTCTTGTAGCGCTCGATGTTCCCGCGCTTAACCTTGTAAACCCAGTTGCTGTTGAGTGTGTATTTTACTTCGGGAAGTGGTGTTAATTCCCAGGTTTCGTTTTCCTCAAGTGCGCTTATTTCTTCGGCGACTCCGTTCATCCATTGTTCTTTGTCTTCACGAGTGACGATTTGCTCGTAGTTGCTGGGCTGGGTACATCTTCCACGAAAACTTCGGCGTGCAGCTCCAGGATTACATAATTTTCTGTTTCATCGTCCAAGTAATAGTCCTGCAGATAACGTGGCCTCTCGTAGATCGACTAGATGTTTCTTCATTTTCCGGTTCTTTTGCCTTGTCCTGTTTCCTCTGTGAGCTTTCGTAAATCCCCATTTTACCGAGTCTCACTTCCAAAGATTCAGTTTTATCCTTGCTGCGATCGAAGTCTTCCTTCTGATAGAGTTCTTCTTCGTCTTTACTGCTTCCGGTTTTTTCCTCTATTGGCTCTACAACATATGGATCAATCCAGTCTGCATTTGGCAGTCCTTCGAATGAAAATTTTGATTCCTTGAAGATAACATCCAAAGATGACCTTATGCTCTTCTGGATCTTAAAAAGTGTAACCATTTGTGCAATATCCAATCATGAAACATTTCTTCGATCGAGAATCGAATTTTCCGCCTACAATTTGCGTTGGAATGCGTAGAAAGGCTACGCACCCAAAAACCTTTGTTTTCTTCAAGTTGGACTTTTCATTGAACCAAAACGACGCCGGAACTTTCCCGTACAACGTTAACGTGGGACTTCGATTAATTAGATAAACTGCTGCTTGGACTGCTTCTGACCAATAATGTTTTCCAAGTTTATATTTGAGGAGGATACATCTGGCCTTCTCTACTATGGTTCTATGCATTCTCTCTGCTACTCCGTTTTGCTCTGGCGTATAACGGATGGTAAACTCTAAAGTTTGAAAGTAATTAAAATCTGAATTAATATGAGCACTATGTTTCACCTTCAAATGCACCTCAAGATGACCTTGTTTCATTGATTCAAAATCAAAATTCTCGTCAAAAGAAATTTATAATATTTATTATTTAAGAATTTGCTTTTTTCTTTCAATTTTGGCACCGAAATCAAGCATTGCGTTTAAATGGCCCGGAGTAAAAGGGTTAAACTCGCGTCGGGTCCCCCGAAATTTTCGAATTGCCCCCCTTAACAATCAAATTGCCCCCCTGTGGGGCGTGGGCCCCACGTTGGAAAACACCGGTCGGTATATTCTCTTATGGATTATTTTGAGATATTGTTTTAGAAGGTGACTTATAAGACTTATGGTTCTAAACTCTTCACATTTTTTTCCACCACGTTCTTAGGGTAGGGTGATGAACTCGGACTACAGCTACTCTTGGGGGATGTTTCCGGAGTTATAGATGTTGTTGCATAATGAAGTCAGCCATTTTATGTGTTCTTCGTCGAGAATTTTGAGAAACTCTGTCTGGATGTTGTCAGGTCCGAATATCTTAGTCATAGATATGTCATATATTTTCATTTGTTCCATTAGATTTCCATTTGTCTTTGATGTTCTTTGTATAAGGATTATTTTTGCTGGGTCATCTACTAGTTTGTTTTTCGGTGTGCATTAATGCTATCGAATTTGGACTGTAGGTTTTCGATTTCAGTAGTTTGATAAAAACATTATTTACTTTTCATATTCTCACTCTACTCAGAAATGATTTATTTTTCATTCATTGCAAAAAGTTACGTAGCACGTAATTCAAAATGTGAACATTAAAAAAAAATTTGGTCATTAAGAGGTTCTCCACCTCTGCATTAAATAGTCTAGACTTGCTAGCCAAGCTTGGTTAGTCTCTGTCTTGGGTATTAATAAAGACTCCATAGAAACTAATTTATTTTGTTCTTCTGTCTATAATTTAAGGACTAAATTTGATAGTCTTGAATTGAAAGTCAAAGACAATTTTTATTTATCTTGCGAATTAGCAAAGACAGTCTGGAAATTAGTTTGTCTGTATGGAATTCATGAAATAATCTAGACAGTCTGGAATTGATGGACTCTAGACAATCTTGAAATAAATTTGTAAGTTCGTGTCTGTGTAATTCATGTACTACAGTGGATATTTTATCTTTTCTCATCTCGCCCTCCGAGTCCAACCTTTGTCTCTCTACCGGCCTTGAGAATTACCTGTCTCTATTCACGAATTAAGTGTTAGTTTGGTTAATCTTGTCTTGGCAATTAGTAAATATATTAGTAAGTTGGTATGTCTGTAATTCATGAACTAAACTAAATAGTCTACAATTTTTAGTCCACTATTTATACAGTGCTTTTTTTACACGATTTCACTTTTGGGTTTTTTTATAATCAAAACGGTATAAACGAAAATGTATTATTGTGTGTGCAGTATAAATGTGCTCATCCAGTTTTAACGAGAAACATGTTGGACGGTAGAAACTTTTCTATTGTTTTTGAAACATTTTAAGTGGAGAACATTGTCAATTTGTAACGAGAAAGCGTTGGTGCTAGAGAACTGGTAGTTTTTATCAATTTTTTATAAAAAGGCAGTGTTTGCCAGAGCCAAGAAACATTTAATCCTCGTCATGTTTTGATGATCGAAAAATCATATTTTGACGAAAAATCATTCTTATTTATCAAATTACTTCAAGTTTTTCTTACTTTTGCGAACAGAGGGTAGGGGGCATATTATAAATCTTACGAGAGATAACATAATTTCAGAATAATGAAAATGTTTTATAACAGTATATTGTGCAACTGGGGCGGCAAGTTGTCAATTGGTCACGAGAGCGAAATTGGGCGCACGAACTAAGTGAGTGCGCACATTCGCACGAGAGGTCAATTAACAATACCACCCGCGTTGCAGATAATATTTTGTATTACTCATGCGAGCGGACGTATCTTACAAGTTTGTGATCCAGGAGCCTAAAAAAAAATCGGATAAAAAATGAAGAATTTGCTTTTTCAATTGTCTCTCATCAGTCTCCGGTATCACCATGGAATTTACACTCATTTTAAAACGTTTTCTTTAATGTTCATATTGTAATGAAAAACAATTTCTGCCACTTTCACGTCACTTTTTTAATATTGAGGTCTTGATTGCGTTTATTTTATTTATTTTATTGTTTTTTTGAATGTAACTTAGCGATATTGAATATTTGCGTGCGTTACCCAAGTTATGTGGTAATACAGCCAAAAATGGTATTTTTTGCTCTAAAAAACGTGCGCCAGGATAGAACTTTTGACATATATTGAACTAATACCTTGCTGATTTGCTTACCTAAGTGAAATAAAAAGACATTTTTGTCAATTTGTGACAAGAAAACATTTACAAACAAATATTTGTTAGATTTCGACAATAATAGTTTTGTATAATTAAATAATAGTTTTACTGTCAAATGTTGGCAAGAAAATTTTAATACTTGTGAAAATTAGACAAGAAAATTGAAGATTCCTCAAATTTGGCAAATAGGTGTCATGTTTTGTCAAGATAATATTCTTGTTTATCAAGTTTTAGCAAAAAACATTTTGACCATTATGCTGTTGAGGAATTAGATGGGGGTGATTTAGTTAACTTGATACATATGATTGTGCCAACGATCCTGATGAGAAGACCAGTTGCATTCACCGAAAATTTAAGCGCTAAGATTCGGACGAAAATTCAAGATTTCAGAGACATTGATCAATGTTTAGCTTAATATGATGTTTATCAAGATCTATCTAAAACCGAACACAAATTATAATTACGGATTTCATTGCTTATTATGTGAAATTGTGACTAATTCGTCAATCATAGAACTAGAACCGCTTCAAATACTCTGCGCTGATACAAAGGAAATCCCCGCAGCCAGGAAGAAATAATTACTAATCCGCGACTGTGATGATAGTAATTAAATATGTTGATTGTTTTTACGAATGTAGAATTTCTGATTAAATTTTGAAATTGTAAAATGCATTATATATAGCTTTATATATAATAACAGTAATAATAATAATAATAATTGGACTTTATTTAAAACATACATGATTGAGGTAAAGTCTAGGATATGCTATTCTACTTAAAATCAATAATGGTAGGATAGAGCTACCTGAACAACTAAATTCAAAATACACATACATAGAAGACGGAAAGTAATGAATAGGTGAATTATAATAATGACTAAATAATAATAATAATAACTAGAATAATAACTAATAAAAACGAAATATTTTCAAATCATGGGATAAATGTGGAAGGGGAAATGAGGATTGGTTCTTGCTTGCTTTGTCTATTTAATAGAAATTGTTTCAGTATTGTACGGAAAATGTTTATGCCCCTGCATTTATAAAAGTGTTTTATAAATTTGCACGACATTGATCGTGAAGGACGTTTGGAAAAGTGCTTTGCGGAATCGAAGCATCAATATTTTTTGTACTTGTCCTAAGTTTACTTAATGCATACTTTTTCGCGAGGTAAATTTTTTTCTGAGATGGTGGCAGAGATGTTGCTAACATATTGAACGTAAAGACATCTAGGTAATATTGAAAGAGATCTTCTACTCTTAACCAGTTCAATTCTCGAATCTTTTCTGATCCGTGATCTCTTTTTCTAAGTTTGTAGGTAAATCTACAGCAGTTGTTTTGTATTTTTTTGCAATCTGCGCTTGTTTATCTGATAAAAAACATGGATATAAAACAATCAGATGAGACAGCAATTTAGATGAGACAGGACGAACAAATCATATAGTTTTTTTTCCGTAATTTAGTGTTCCGTAAGTTCAGAATGTTTTAGTTCGAGTAAAGTAACTTTATGCAATATAGGGGTAAATAGTACAGTTGTTGGTCAGTAGGTAGTGATTGGTCATAATTTGAAAACTATATAACTATAAGACAATCTTTTGGTGACATAATTGTTTATTAACAGAAGAAAATTCTATATTCTTTTCTGTGTTGGATACAACCCATAACTTTGTTATAACTTAAAGTTTCATGTGTGTATTTAATTAATAAAATGACCAGTCCGAGATTTACGTCATTTTAGACAGAAATGTACAAAAGTAACCTTACTATTTCTAGATATTATCATGATTTACAAATGATTTTTGTGCTGACTTTTGGCATTTGTAAATGAATACAGGTTTAAATTATCGAAATAAAAAGTTTTTTGATAAAAATAAAGTACTGACTGTGAAAAATATGATAAGACAATAAATATCGCACGATAAACAGTTTTTATAGTGATAGATCATCCGACCAATTAGTATTTTGACGTTAGAGTATACTCCTAGTAACTCCCCTTGACAGTTATTCCTAGAGTGTTTAACCTACAAATAAGAGGACAAGAAAAATATTCAGTACACAATTTTAAAGAAATTAAAAATGAAAAATCTATTTTACTTGAATTTATTTATGTATTTGTTATTGTAGTTAGTGAAAATACTAATTTATTTATTTCTAGGTTAAATACGCTAGTGTTAATATACATAAAATGACAAACGTAAGAAAAGGTACAATCTTAAAACAATCAGAACACAGCCTGAATATATAAATATATTCAACCTCTCCGGAGCTTTATAACAATTACTGAGTCTTTAGGACTAACAAAACAAATCTCATGTGAAATATGCCAGTTATTTACCAGTTTTATAAAAAAATATATGGATAATCAAAGTAAAATAAAAAATCCTTTTTGTGACATTGTTCTAGAAAATGGGTGGTATAAAGCCTTTCTTGAAAGGAATCCGATTCTTATTGAAAGATTTCCAGAAAGAGCAACTAAAGCCGGCTCTTGTGTAAGTTAGAGTAACATTAAAAAATGGTTGAGTGAAATATATTATTATTTATCAAAAATTAAATATTTAAACATATTAAAAGATCCGACTCGTGTTTCCAATGGTGATGAAACTTATTTTATCGTATGTCCAAAAATGAAAAACATAATAGCCCCTCGTGGGGCACAAAATGTTTATGAAATTAATCACAGCAATTTCAAACTTAATGGAAAGACATCTTATAAACAATGTTATATTTATGGTTTTTGTAGGTGGACTTCATGAAGGTGGACTGAAAGCTATTAAATAACTGACAAATTTCACATGAGATTTGTTTTGCTAGTCCTAAAAAGACTCAGTAATTGTTATATAGCTCCAGAAAGGTTGAATATATTTATATATTCAGTCTATGTTCCGATTGTTTTAAGTTTGTATAAAATTCTAGGAAACCCTCTTCTTTATCTATAACATAGGATGGTGATAGTTTTACCAATTCGAGGTACGTAGGATGGTAGGATGGTGATAGTTTTACCAATTCGAAAAAAATAAATAAAAAGATAAACAAAAAGAAAAACGGAACGGAACGGAACTTTAGAAAAAAAAAAAAAACTGGCGGAAAAAAATCATAGAGTTGATTGAGGATCAAGAAAATATTGGTGGCAAATAAATGAATAATCATAACATTGATTGTTAATATAACATTAATTATAAATTTATGTTTAAATTTTTTTTAAGTTTTTTTTTAACAACAATTAAATATTTTTCTTTTATTAGATCACTGGAGTGTTCATCACTGGAGTTGATAAACACTAATGATCACTAGTTCATAATAGTTTTTCATATTTTCAAATTACTTTTATTTATTATAAAGCGTTGACTAATTACTGTAAATCCACTAGACAATCACTACATTCTTATGATCTATAACTATGTTTTTTGATGAATCAAATATTTATCTTCTTATTTTCTATAAAATTTTAAATTTTTGATTCGAATTATTATTTAAATAGAGAAGTGACGTTTTTTACAATTACTAGCACTATAATAATTCGTAAATTAATTTTATACAAGCATGCAATTTATTGTTTTCATTGTTCGATTTCTAAAATGACCAATCACTGTACTGTTTACCCCTAACACTTTTTTTATAATGAGATTAGCATGACTTTTAAATATAAAGTCACCAACAATTAGTAGGCCAAGATTCGTTGCTGTATTTGATAATTTTTTTTTATTGAGTACGCATAATCATAATCTGTTACACAGGTAACAATAAATGATTTTTATGGCGGGTTCTTTCTTCTGTCCAGAGTGACATCCATCGATGCACAATTCTCTGTTTGTCTTCAGTGTAGGATGGTGGTAAAACTCAGAAGCGTTCCAGTAGATCCAACGGCTTGAACCTTTTCAACCCCTTGGTTACCAGGTTCCTATCCAGTAGGCTTGAGGCCAGTTGGTTTGGGTGGTTTGTGAGTCTCATTTCGTAGCCCTCGCAATGTAGTTAGATTTGTTCTTTAATGGTGCGAATGTTAAGATCTCTGTGTATCGCAGTATTAGAGATATACCATGGGGCGTCCAATAAGAGTCTAAGAGTTTTAGACTGGAATCTTTGTATGATATTCAGGTTCGAGTTGCTGGCAGTTCCCCATAACTGTATACCATATGTCCACACAGGTTTTATAATTGATTTGTAGATAATAATTTTATTATGCAAAGTGAGTTTGAACCGCCTCCCAAAGAATAAAGATCTTGTTCTTTTAAGATCTAGTACTTTCCTTTTTGTCTTGATATGCTTGGACCATGTCAGCCTCCGGTCCAGGTGCAATCCGAGGTACCTCACGTTGTCAACAATTGGCAAAGGCTGGCCATATAACTTTACAGTTGGACAGTTCCCTCGTCTCATGGTGCATGTTGTGTGCACAGACTTAGTATCACTTGCTTTTATTCGCCATTGGTCGAGCCAATTTTCAATGTCTTTGAGTCCCTTTTGGAGTATTTTCGAAGCCACTTCTGGGTCTTCGTGCACAGCTAGTATTGCCGTGTCGTCCGCAAACGTTGCTATATTCGTGTTGTTTCTTATAGGCAGATCTGCTGTATACAGCGTATACAGTACAGGACCAAGGACACTTCCTTGTGTTACCCCAGAATTGATGGCATAGAGCTTGGATACTTCTTGATCATGCCTTACTTGAAATTGCCTATTGTCTAGGTATGATTTTAGAAGATAGTATTGCGGAAGGTGAATTTTTATTTTGTGAAGTAGGCCGGTGTGCCATACTTTATCAAACGCTTGTTGTATATCAAGGAATAGAGCTGAGCAGTATTTTTTTTTTTCGTCCAGGGCATTTGAGATGACATTAAAAACTCTGTGATCTTGTTCTACTGTTGAGTGGCTATTTCTAAAGCCAAATTGGTGATCCGGTATAAGTTTCTTTTGGCTTATTGATTCCATGAGTCTCACCAGTAGTAGTTTTTCAAAAAGTTTTGATATGATAGGTAGTAGGCTGATAGGCCGATAAGATTTTATTTCGCTGGGGGGTTTTTGCGGTTTTAGAATCATGATGAACTGGGCTACTTTCCATTGATCCGGAATTTTTGACGTGCGAATAACTGCGTTGAGTACCATGGTCAGAAATACAATACCTTTTCTTGGTAGTTCTTTAAGTATTCTGCCTGTTATTAGGTCATTGCCAGGTGATTTTTTACACTTCAGTTTTTTCATAATTGTTATATGAACTTCTTTCGGAGAGAAGTGTCTTTTGGGAAAATTCATTGGCAAGGGGCTTGTACGGAAATTGATAAGATGAGCGTCGCTTAAGATCGATGGTATAGGAGTGAACACTTCAGCGAGATGATTTGCAAAGACGGCTTTTTTGATATATATACACTTAGCCATTTGGTTTTTGGATTGGGGGGTTTTGGTTTTGTTGTTGATTCACTCGATTTGTTACCTTCCAAAGAGAGTAGTCTGGGTTTGATGAGTTCCTTAGGTTGAGCAAGCTTTGCTATAGCGTGGTGTTATTATAGTCACTAATAAGTTCTTTTAATTTTCGCGCAGCTCTGTTTAGCCTAGTTTTGTCGTCGGGATGTCGACTCAGTTGCCATACTCTACGTAGTCTCCTTTTTTCAGTGATTTTGTTCTTTATTTGTTTTGGATAGTTATTCATTATTCCTTTGTCACTGGATTGGGGAACGGAATCCCAAGCTGAGTTTTGTATGAGTTTTATAATATGCTCTGAGACGTCTTCTAGGTCTCCTTAGTTTTTCAATTGTATTTTTAGGTCAATTCCATGATTAATTTTATCTCGAAAGGCATTCCAGTCAGTTTTTTTGTTGTGCAAAGTTGGGATTCTTTCTTCGCAAAGTTGGGATTCCAGTGCTAAGTGTTAGTATTATCGGGGTATGGTCAGATGAGAGGTCAAGGCTAGGTTCCACGTTTGTATATATTTTGTTTATGCCTTTAGTAACAAAAAAGTCTAGTACGTCTGGCGTTTTGTTGTTGTCTGTAGGCCAGTACGTAGGTTGCCCTGCTGATAACTGGTTGCACTGCATATTGGTCATTGCTTTTTGGAGTTCTCTCCCTCTAGTGGTAGTGAGTCTGGGTTCCCACCACAAATGTTTCGCGTTAAAATCGACCCCAGTAATGAAGCGGTGCCCTAGTGTACCCAGATATTCCATGAATTTGTGTTTATTGACTGAGTGTCTCGGAGGACAATATGTTGCTGACAGGACTAGAGGACCGTTCTTCCAGTCTTCCACCATGACACTAGTGGCCTGCAAGTAGTCTTTTTCATATACAGCAAGTTCATGGTGTTTGATCGAGTTTTTTATTATGATTGCAGTGCCTCCGCGTGCAGTACCGTTAGAATGTTTTGTAGAGTATATATTGTACCCTCGTATTTTGAGGTAGCTCTTGTCTGTGAAGTGTGTTTCTGAGATCATGATAATATCCAGTTTATTTATGTGTATAAATGAAGTAAGTTCCTGGTAGTGTTTCACCAGGCCGTTCGCATTCCATAGAGCCATTCTATCAAATTGGTTCATTTTTCCGTGAACTTGGTTAATACTGCAGTGAGTAGTTTTAACATTGTGTTCAGTAGTTCGTTTTGTTGCATTAAGACTGTTTTGAATTCTTGAAACGATTTGTCGAGTTTAGATATTATATCAGGGTTACCATCTGCGTTGTGGTCCGATTGGGAGTTTTCTGGCGTTGTCCCTTAAGTGTGTCATACGGGAAGACGGAATTACATCAGCTGACCGTGTTTCACCTGGGAGTTCTCCTGAGGTTGTTGGTCTGTGCCAGTGGGGTTTTTGGGTTGTGTTTCTTTTTAGTCGTATTTCTTGGTATATTTTGCATCCCTTGTAATTGGCTGGGTGGGCTCCTCCACACAGCACGCATTTGGCAGGGGTTTCTTTACTTTTCGTGTAGTTAGCGGTGTTATTTTCGCCGCCGCATTTGACACACCGAATTTGCCTACGGCAGTAGGTCTTGGTATGACCATACCTCTGGCATCTGGTACACTGGACGATTGATATTACCTTTCTTGGCGGTTCAATTTGAAACTTCGCATTCAGTAATAGGTCAATTTTGTAAATTTCTTTATTGTTTGCGTTTGGTTCGAGATCCACAAAAAATAATAGCAGAGGTTCTTTGGTTTTTCTGTGTCGAACGTTTGACACGTTTCTTACAGGATGTCCGAGCTCTTCTATTACGATTTTGATATCCTCAGGCGGGATGGATGGATGCAGTGATCTGATAACCACTCTGTATGCTCGTTGCTGTTTTAATTGATATGTGTGAAAGGAGGCACTTACTTCGTAGAGTTTGTGGACAATTTTTGGGTATGCCTAGTTTTAGCCATTATTTTCAGGTGGTCACTGCCGCTGATGGTTTTGTGAGTGTAGTCACCTTTCCCGATGACTGCTTCAATTGTTGTTGACAGATGAGCTATTGATTTAACGCCTGGTACAAATATAGGTGGTGGTTTGGGTTCTCTATCATGCTCTATTGTTGTTTGATCAGTATTTCCATTTACAGCATGGCTTGTGGTCGGTGGGTCTTGGCTGACAGCGAGCACAGAGAATCTGTTGTTATTATTAGATGTGCCTTGCGGTAGTTCGCTGTCACTGTCTATATTACTGTTAGCCCTCCTTGCTCTCTTTCTAGGATTAACGATTTGCCAAGCTGGTGACTGGCCAGGCTGGTTACGTGATAGCGTTATGCGCATGTCATCACTTTTATCGGGAGGAGTTTTGTCACTGTTTTCCACTACCTCCATTACGGGGTCGCCATCCATCGCAGGATTTTATTGTTGGTATTGGCTTGTAGTGTTGGTATATGGCTTATAGTATTTATATTTTTTCGCGTTAGTAACGTTTTGGTTCGACGTGGCCTGTAGACTGGCGTAGCGCACTGGAACACGCCTGCTCGCTGCGACGGGTCGAGCGAGACTGATGTATTTGATAATGGGTGCATTTCTTTGTTGTTCTCAATTTCCACTACATTTTCAAAGTTTTTACTGGCTTTACAATCTGGAATTATTAGAACAGTGCACTTACTACTATTCAATTTTAATTTGTGATCTTACGAGTACTCCACAATTGCTAGAAGGTCTCGGTTAATGGCATTACAAGCTTCCTTCACATTTGCAGTGTCAAGATGTTGATATATTCGGGTATCATCGGCATATCCACCGCTTTTGGTGTTATTATTTTTTTTTAACACGTTAACGCCGGCGTGTATCACTGGTGGTACACAGCCCGCCCACTATACTAAAACACAAAACCGAGAGCCGGCGTCAGCGTGTTAAACATATTAGCCGTGTATATGAGGAGGAGCATCGGTCCCATTTCTGATCCTTGTGGTACACCTGAAGTTGTGTATCTATACTGGGACAGAAAGTAACCCAGCACAATATGTAGACCGCAATTTAATAAGTAATGCTGGAAGAGCATATGTGTTTCTTATTTTAGGAACGGACCAATATATATTGCGTTTTTCATTTGCATTTTATTTCTATTTTACAAGAAATGAATTAATTTGATTATTAATCTGTATTTGCATGTAAAAATGTAACATGAAATCAATTCATTTAAATAAATAGCTGACTAAATTATGCGCATGTTAATTTTTTCTCGATATACATTTTTTTTCATTTGTTTTTTTATTCAAACAAAAAGCTATGATTCGGACTGTTTTCCGGGGAACTTACAGATAATAGATTCATAAACTTATTAAAGACGAAATATAGCTTGAATATATAAATATATTCAACCTGTCCGTAGCTCTATAGGTAATAGATTTCATATTTCTTATCTAAATTTCTTAATTTAATAAAAAATTCCTCATATTTAAAATATATTGGTCATGTTTTAAATGTTTTGTTGTTGGTATGAAACTGCATCATACAATATATTGTAATACGATCTTTTTGTACTAAAATTAACACTAAAATATACTAACGTGATATGTTTACTAATTCGCGATATTACATGTATTATATTTCGTTTCGTCATCGATAACAATAATAACTTATAAATTTGCTTCGCCCGTCACACAATATTACATAACATTATTCACGCAACCCAAAAAAAAAAAAAATAGATTGCATAATTAAAATCAATTTCTTTATGTGCGTTAAAGTAGCATCAATCAATATTTTATGTTTATTACATTGAAATTTATTAATTATTCTTTTTAATTCTATTAAACAAAGTACATTTTATTTTACAAATGTTTGTTGCATATAATTATATAAAAATAAAGAATTTCTTAATATTGGTGAAAACATGTTTTGTCATAATTGCTGAGCAGGAGTGTTTGGACCTCGTACCAGGTACTTCGAATCCATGGGAACATCCCCAAGTATCTTCCAAGCAGAGGTACACGCAATCGAAAGATGTGCACAGTTTAACCTCGACAAGAATTATCGCAAAAAACGAATTCCTATCTGTCAGACAGCCAAGCAGCCATTGAGGCCATTAGCTCATACACTATCAGATCCAAACTGGTATGGGACTGTGTGGGGAAGCTGAACAAGCTTGGCAGGGATAATAAAGTAACGCTATACTGGGTACCAGGACACACTGGTATAGACGGAAACGAAGAAGCCGATCACCTAGCGAACAAGGGATCCAGTAGCCCCTTTATAGGTCCGGAACCCTTTTGCGGCATGAGTGTCAACACCATCCACAAAAGTTTAGATAAAGAAACAAGAGGAAAATGGATGAAAACCTGGAAAGAACTTCCAGGGCTAAGGCAATCCAAAGTGATGCTGGGATCTTTTAACCAGAAGAGAACAAAAGCTTGCCTGAAACTAAGCAGGAACAAGCTTAGAATTCTGACAGGAGTCCTGACGGGACACTGCACCCTTAGGAAACATCTCAAGGCCCTAGGCCTAGAGGAGGATGACGGATGCAGATTATGTGGCTCAGCAGAGGAATCTGTTCAAAGACTGCGGAGCATTACTCCGCAAGAGACAGATGTACCTTGGGGCTCACTGCTTGAACACAGAGGAGCTGCAGGTCTTGAATCCCACCCAGATCCTGAAATTCCTAATGGAATCTGGATTAGATTGGCGCTCTAAATGGGTAAGTACACCAACACTTGGAGGAGGAGGGTGGGGTACAATAGATCTATAAAGGTCGCAGTACAAGTCGTCACCACCATATCTACAATCTAATTGCTGAGTAATTGATTTCTTGCCTTTTGTGAAAAAATATTTTAATATTAGCAATACAAATGTTAGTCAAATAATTTTATTTTATAATTCTTTTAACAACTCGCACACCAAAATCAATATAAATAAATTATATAAATTGTATGTGAAAGAAGCCATTATTATAACTTACCATTATTGTAACTGTTAAAGTATGTTGCAAATTTAAAATATGCAGTGAAATATTCCACACCCTGCAATTATCCAAACACGAGTAGGTAGAATATATGAAAAAGAAAAATCAACTGCATTGCTGTACTAGCTACGAAAATAAACAACATTTGATCAGTAAGTGAATGTTTGGGCTAGAGTTTTAAAGCGCAGTTTAAAAGGTAAACAAAATATCGTGACAAGATTTATTTTAAACAAATTCTGAGTTAAAAATTAACGTGTGAAACAAAATCCATGTGCACATAAACAAGGTGTGTTAATATTTGATTTATTTGCAGTTTGTCTTAAACGAATTTTTATATTTTCGCTAAGATATTTCGTTTTAGTGGAATTAATCATTTATTCAGATTGTGTTAATTTGTTCTCTATTGAGTAATGTAAACGTTTTTGTTGCGAACAATTTGCATTAAAGCCTCTATAACTGCGGGTATAGAGAGATCATCTTTAATAATTCATTAAATAATTGAATATTAAAGGGGTAGTAAAGCATAAAGTTTACTGGCTCACTATCTCATCAAACTATAATATTAAAGGTGATCTTAATTTACGGTGTTTGTAAAATCAATTCCACTGATTTCGCCCGATTATCAACCCACAATGGAGATCGCAAATCACTCTGCTTTATACATCCTCGAACCTCATCCTAATTTAGAAATTCTATGCTTAATTAAAACTTTAAATGAATAATGTAACACAATATATTTATGTCTGCATAAAGATATTCTTTTTATTCAAAAAATGCCAAGAAAACCCTTAGAAAATTTCGTTTTGTAATCTCGATTGTCGTTAACTTATTTACTGATAGTATTATATCTTTTAAAATTATTATAAGATTAACTCGTTTGGACCTACTTACGACCACGGGGCCAGTTTTGGCTCTTTATGTGGGTCTGCTGTTTCTTCTTAGTCCATAAAGCTTTCATTTTCTGGCTGTGTACAAGCTTTCTCTCCTCTGGTCTCCTCCTCCTCCTCCTCCTCTACCTCCTCCTTTGGTATGTTAGTTCCTGTGCTGTTTTGCTGGTAAAGGCCACTGGAAAAAACTCCTTGTCGAATGGTCTGCCGGAGTTTGGACCGATCTTCTATGGTTTCTGGTGAAAGTTGCTCCAGATCTGATCTCAGTGTGGTGATACATTTGTTTTTGGAGTCCTTCCCTCTACCTGTCGTGGTGAGATCCTGTTCGTTAGTCTGCGGGCGTTCATGCGGGTTAAATGCCCATAGAAGCTTAGGCGCCTTGGTACAGCTTACTATTGTGTCTGATCCTGTATGTACCATCTCGTATATTCTCCTCAGGAATTTCCGTTTAACTTTATTTATTATTATAATACATTTTAGCGAAGGATTTTTTAATTTTAGGTATTGTCCATATTTTTCGTTTATTTAATTTTATTAAATAATTTTAGATGAATGGATCAATTTTTGGATGTTCTGAACAAACTTCTACAAAAAAAAATTCTAAATAGATATTGATTATATGTTATTATTTTAAGATATTATCTTAACAAGAATAATATTATTTTATTAAGTAAATCATATAAAAACTAACACAATGAGAAAAAAAATAATAGTAAAAAAATATGTAATTACTTAGAAATAATCTTAAAATTCCGGTTTTTCGAAGCGGCAACGCTGTTTGATCCAATATTTTGAATCTATTTATTGCACATCTTCCATTTATTTAACGTAAGATGTTTCTGGGCAAACAAAAAATGTTGACCTTCATCTGTGCACTGGTTTTTCTTAAACAACGTCTTTATCCGCGCTGTTTTCCATATAGTCTTGCATATTATATGATTTTATTAAAAAATTCCTTTCTGTTACTTTATTATTAATTTATCAACAATTTTTACCTAAGATGTTTTCATAAATTTCTTTCATTCATCTCAGAACTGTATGCATATTTGATAAATAATAATAAGTATGTTTGATAAATTATCTATTATATATATATTCCAGACTGTTAATTATAAAAGGAGAGACTAGACAAACTACACATACTAGACAGACTGCACAGACTAGACAGACAGGTTCGCAGATGACGCAGCAGTGGTGGTCATTGCAAAGGAAATAAGCACACTGGAACTAGTAACTAACGAAAGCCTGCGACGGTCAAGTAATTGGTTAAAAGAGCAGGATCTAAAACAGTTCATAAAACTGTAGCGACACTCATCACGGACAAGACGAAACTCGTTCTGGAAGGACAAAATATCCCCTTATCGAAATCAGGGATGTACTTTGGCGTTCAACTCGACAGCGGTCTGCTGTACGAAAAAGGCGGCGTCTACAGTGGCAGCTCTTGTGCGGCTGATGCCGAACATGTGGTCCGAGCGAATTGAAACGAAAACTACTCAACAGTGTGCTACTCTCAAAAATCCTTTACGTGGCGGAAATATGGGTCGACGTAAAGAAAACGGTAGGAAAAAGAAAACAACTTGCAGGTGTGCAGAGAAGAAGCGCTCTAATAGTAATTGCCGTCTGCAGAACGGTTTCAGAAGCCGCGGTGCTGGTACTTGCATGCACTCAATAGATTTACTGATTCCTGAGAAACAAAAAGTTTACGAAGAGCTGCAGCAGCACAGAGCGAAAAACGACATAAAGCATGAGAGGGCGGCATCCAAGGAGAGAGCGCGGCAAAGACTCATGGGCCGATGGCTTATAAGATGGGATAGCGATACTGGAGGACGGTAGACGCATAGCCTTATTTCTAACATAACAGCACAGTGCGATAGGACGCACGGACATATGAGTTACCATCTTACCCAGGTGCTTACTGGCCACGGGTGCTTCAAAGTAGAGATGAGCATGGGATCCCATCGTCCCATCATGTCCAATCCCATCGTCCCATGGGATGGGATGAGTGGTATGAACGTCACGTGGGATGGGATGAGATGGGACGACAATTTTGTATTTGACGGAGTGGGACGAGTTTTGATAACCTAGTAAATCTCGTTCTTGCATAATTAATTGCTTATCGTGCCAATACGCAAACTCTGAAAAATTACTTTTTCAAGTAGCACTACAACCCTATGTGGGCCTTGGCTGCAAGCACAACTTGTCTCCAACGACTTCCATCTAGCATTGCTTCC
Organism: Phosphuga atrata; assembly: GCA_944588485.1. NCBI lineage: Eukaryota > Metazoa > Arthropoda > Insecta > Coleoptera > Silphidae > Phosphuga > Phosphuga atrata. The sequence continues at coordinate 13,586,576 of OX155901.1, forward strand.
TGTTCATTTTCTATGCCCATCTTCCGTATACCCGATAGAACATTGTCTAGCCATCTCATTCTAGGTCTTCCCGGTGGGCTTCTGCTCGTCGGTGGCTCCTGCCACGCTATTTTCAGCATTCTGTCATTCGGTCCTCTGCATATCCTGCCCATCCCAATCTTCGTGACTTTGCTTCTCTCAATATCTCCCTGGAACAATTGTCCTAACTCCGCGTTTGTTCTTATTCGATATTGTGCTGCTTCTGAACCGAAAAGAAAGCTGCTGTATGGGAAAAATGGGATAATTGGGACGGGCCGCGCGACCGGGATGGGATGGGACGAAAATTTTTGGTTTGTGGGATGGGACAGTGGGACGAAAATGTGATGGGACAGTGACAGGGATCCGTCCCACGAGATGGGATCTAGAACGAAAAACTCGTCCCATGCTCATCTCTACTTCAAAGCATACCTCAAGTGGTTCAAAAAAGATGCACCGTGGAGTGCCTCTACTGCGACCACATCCCGGACTACACACAACACTCTATCTGTCCAGAATCAGAATATGACAGAATTCGACTCAAGGAGACATTAGAACTGGAATGCGGTACAAGCTTACGTCACCCGAATCATGCAAGGAAAAGAGCAAATGGGGAGGGAGTGGAAGGCGATTATATTATCGCAGGATGCGCAAGGAATGCAACTTGGACGGCTAGACATGGGACGTAAGGACGGAGAAATAGTTACGCGATTTCAGATCTAATAAGCCAGAGTCGGCATCGTAGCTTAGAGGTAGGAGCGTTAGCTAAATGATTCTGACGGCCCGAATTCACACCGAGCGATGTCCGACCGCATTTGTCCGAAAAAAGCAAATATGACTACTAAGGTACCAACTTTACAGAGAGACAAATGCATACGAGACGACACACACATTTCAAAACCTAAGGGGATTATGTAATCTTTGGGACCATTTAATGGACAATCAAGAGGCAGGTAGCAACTTTCAACAACCTTGCACTGGTACCATATCAATGATAAGGGGTAGCATAGTACCACCAGTAATGGTACCATATCAAAAAGATGAGAGGCGGTGACTGGGGGGAAAGTAATCTTCCAAATCTATCATTAGAAATGATAAATGGGGCAAGATTTCTTTGAACCACCATTGCAAAGGGAGAAATCAACTGTAGTACTTCTCATACACTTTCTCTGTATAAGTACAACCATCCAATGGATGAATTATCGAAAATGTGGGAAAATACAATAGACTGCAATGTTTGTAGGGCTGGAAAATAGCTCCGATATCCACATTGGGGGAGAAGAAAAGTGAAGAAGAAGAATAACGAATAAGAAAAAACGAAGTAGAGATGAGGAAAGGACAACAAGAATAAGGAAGTAAATACACCAAACCACCACCATCCACCTGATATAATGCTCACGCGGTTTCGGGTAGTGTGTAGGGTTTGGGAATACTCGGTCTTTTTAGACTGGGCGAGTCCGGGTTGAGCCGATGATTATTTTTCGTGTCCGGGTCCGGGTCTAATCCGTCTCGCAATTTAAACAAAAATATGGTAAAGCAAGCGATACTGTACGAACTTGCCGATTAAGTTAAGTGGGACTTAGATAAACAAGACATTTAGAGAATGTTATGGTAAATAGGTAAATAAAACAAAACTCCACAAGAGGCTAAGATAGGAAGGCAAATGGATGAATACCCTTTTAAATTGTCTAACGTTAATTCATCTTGTCCGTATTCTTCGTCTTAGTCTTCATTATACACGCTCTTCTCAGAATAATATTTTTCATCTTGATCTTCATAAATACCATCTAAAGTCTAGATTCTAGACATCTAGACCATGGTCATCTTCATCTTGCATGCCGATAGCATTTTTCTTTTTATATACTAAATCAGAAACAGATATGTGTATAGTGTGATTCAAACAGAAATTATAAAGACTAGAAGATTCTCGTCCAAATTTCATCCTTACACTTGCACCGTCGCCGGTTGAACCAACTATATGTTTTTTAAAATTCATATTAAATGTGTTTAAGTGTTGTTCTACTTTTTCGACTAATTGCACAGCAGTACATGAGTTAAAAATTCTAAATAAACCCAGATTATACGTTCACCCATTACACCCATCAAGTGTAATGCTAAATCGTCGATTTTCCTTATCTACTAGACAATGTCAAACATTCAAGACCCGATACTCGTCGAGTCTTAGATCGGGTATCGGATGCCGGGTATTTACCCTTGGAATCGTCGAGTCCGAGTCCGGTTAGTGTGTGCACTAATGCATTTCCTCTCCTCGCGAGAGAAAAAAAAAGACAGACTAGACAGACACAGGCAAGCTTCGACAGACAGGAATGGACAGAAGAGGGTAGGCAGACTACACTGGAAAAATAAAACTGGAGACAGGAGTATATAAACAAGACTGGATAGACAGGTGTAGGTAGGCAAGAGTAGTTATATAATACTACGAGGAGAGGACTAGACAAAGAGGATTCTACCTTGTTTTTGGTCTTCTAAAATTGCTAAATTATTTGCATATATATTTTTATTACTCATGCGTTAAAAGTACTATCTTGGCGCACGTTCTTTATTGCGACAAACGACATTTTTTTGCTGTATTACCACATAACTTTTGTAACGCACGAAAATATTCAATATCGCTAAGTTACATAAAAAAACTTAAATAAATGAAATAAACACCATCAAGACCTCAATATTAAAAAAAGTGACGTGAAAATGAATTTTCTTGTCATTACAAAATAAAAATGAAAGAAAACCTTTTAATTATTTTTGATTCTATTTTTTTATGGCCCCTGGATCCTAAACTTAAGATATGTCACCTGGCATGAGTAATAAAAATTATTATTTGCAACGCGGTATTGTCAATTGCCCTCTCAAGCGAATGTGCGCACTCACTTCGTTGGTGCGCCCAATTTCGCTCTCGTGACCGTTTTACAACTTACCGCCCTAGTTGCAAAATATACTATTATGTAAGTAATATTCAATAACAAGATAAGAGAATATAATATAATAAATATATATAAATTAGTATATAATTTTTATATACTTAAATTATACTAAAATTATATATATAAATTAGTATGTTATAACAAAGACTATTATGTGTAAAGAAATAAATGTAATTAGAAAAGTATATTTAGTAATTATTTATAAGGAAATTACCATTGGTTGACATTGGAGGTTATATGAAAGAAAATATTTAAGATTTTGATCTGCTTACATATATATATATATATATATATATATATATATATATATATATATATATATATATATATATATATATATATATATATATATATATATATATATAACGTTTTAGTTTTCAGATGAATAAATTATTTTATTCGCAATTCAAATTAGTTTTAATTAATTTATATATTAAAATTTATTGAGAGAAAAATACGTTTTAAGGAATCATGTTGAAAATGTGGAGGCTTCAGAAAATAATGTGTTTAAATATTAAGCTACTATATAAATAATATTTCTTGCAAATTTAATTTTTATATAATCCATATATAAAAAAGAAATTGCGTTGTCTTTAATGCGTATATAATTTTATTTTTCACGTCGTTTTTTGCGGAACTGTAATTTGCTATATGAAAAATAAAACTTATTTTTTTTTTATCATATAAAAAAATATATTTTATGAAGGCAATGTCCGACTTATCGTGCCGTAATTAATTTACCGACCATTATTTACCCACACTTTCGCATGTTTCACTTTCAATATCAATAAAGATTTTCTAAGTTTTATTAATATTAAATACACAAACACTCTTTTTTCATCACTTAACAACGGTATTTTACGTTCGCACTCTCAATATCTTCAGCACCGCCAAATGAAAATTAACGATTCCGCAACACCGGCCCAAATAAATTCCAATTGTTTTGAAATACTTTGTTTATGGATTCTCTGAGAATTAATCATCCGACTTGAATTCCCAATAACATTTCCTCGGCCAACTATAAATATATATTGCTCAATATTTTTCTAGTAAATAATATTTATATTATCGCTATAAATTTTATTGATGTTTTTAAAAACATGTTAATTTATAAATCAAATGTTGTTTCAAATTTTGCCTTATAATAATAATAAACATAATTGAACGTTAAATTATTTTTATAATTATTTCAAATAATCACGAGAGGTTTTCACTTAAATAATAACTTTTTTTGCTGTTATTAAACTGGCGAAACCACGAAAGTAAAAATACATGCTGCAGTCGATGTAATAAATCATTTGAGCAGGTTTTCACACAAGAGAACATTTATTTTGAGTTTCATGACGCTATTTATTGTAGCATTCTCTGATGTGGTTTCACACCTTTTTAATGAACATATTATTTAAAAGAGCTGCAACCAACACGATACATGTTTTCTAAAACAAATTAAAATTATCAAAATTCAAATTAGATCCTAAATGACATCAATGCTGAAGTATCAAATCTGGGTGCCTATTAATGGGCAGTTGTTAATTACCTTTCAAGGCAACATCAACAACGTTTTAATCTGTTAAACGTCTATCAATACGATTTAGATATCACTTCATATAAGGTTAAAACGAATCTGTATAAATCTCGACAACGTTTAATAAAGCAAATGGAAATGAATAGAATCCAATATAATCTGTTGTTGTCATATAAGGAGACTTCTACTACATCAATAAAAATGAAATGCTTTTGCGAAATATCACATATAGAATATAAAAAGTCTTTCACGTATATAAAGCGAAAAGTTAGCTGAACACATTTTTATTTATGTTTCATATTTCAACGAAAGAAGGCAAGATACATTTGTAAAACTGATACATTTTTAATTATCCCTTTTACACTAAATTTATGCCCATTACCTGCCAAGATAAAAATCTAAAGAAAGTTAAAAACCCATTTTCTATTAAAAAAAGTTCTATAATTCCACACACATAAATTAGATCCTTTTATATCAAAAGAAACGCGAAAATATTAAACATTTCCTATTCCAGTTAAACTTTATTATCATTACAAAAAAAACGCGTACCAAACGGTATAGTAAACGATTCCCATCTGTCTATAAACAAACGATCAAACGTAAAAAATATATGTTTATATACTTATTGTTAAAAGCAACAATCAAACATAAAATATATTGTTTTAACGTGTGTTCAATATCAAAGCTATAATCTTGTATGCCAATCCTCGTACCCATAATAATGTTTGAATGTTTATTCGTCATATAAAACATTTCATAAATCAATCCGCTACATACATTTATACATTAATATCTTTATCATAAATATCAATGTTGAAACTTATTGAATTTTATTAAGGTAATTTGAAAACAATTTTTGAAACGGAACAGTATGACAAAGGGAATGTAGGTAGATCTTGCCCGAGTCAAAGCACTTATTTTCAAATAGAAAATTGTAATTATTGTTAATATTCCATTTAAATGCAATACATTTTTTCTATTTGAAAAAATAATTTCGTAAAAACACGGATAATAAGAGAAAGTTAGAGAGAGTTCCGTATATAAGGACCTTTTGATTATCGGACATTATAAAAATTATTCTGCTTACAAAATCCCGTATTGTTCCTTTAACAAAGTTCCTTTGGCTATGTACTTTTTTACCTAAAAGAATAAGAAAAGAACTACTAGAGCCAGTCGCAACTATATAATATAGTAATACAGTATAATCTTGATAATCCGACAAACGCCGGATTATCAAACAAATTATCAGGATTATCAGGATTGAACGATAATAATTTTACATATTTTATGTACAATTCTATTTCAGAAAGAATAAAATATGTATCTATATAGGGAAACGTGTACATACAAAAAAATATGTACAAACTTATAACAGATAGTAAGACAAATGTAGAATGGAGTTAGCTTGGTGAAAATCGTCAATCAAGTTTTCATAGTTAAAAGCAGTGTGTAGGGCAGAGGTTCGCAAACTGGGTGCCGCGGCACCCAAGTGTGCCGTGAATTATTGTTAGGGGTGCCGTAAAAAAATCACATTTTATAATTTTTTAAGCATAAATTCTCAGTTTCTAGTTGGTCCCAGTAAAAAATTAGAATAATATTGGTTTTCGACACCTTTTCATCCGTTTTATAAAAACTGGATGCAGTTCGTGTTTCTGTTTGTTTCAGTTTGTTTAGTTTTAGTTTGTTTTAGTCTAGCGCCGTTGTACAGACACAGTGAAAGTGTGACAAGTTTTTCTTTATCTTCATATCAATAAAATTGTGCCCATACAATATTCTCAATAATTGGTAAACGTAACATTAAAATACGTGTTTTTAAATACTGCAATATTTTCTTTTTTGGTAGTTTCAAAAATTGACAAATTTCTTGTAAGACAGAGGAGTATGGACGAGAATACATATTTGCAACCAGGTACAATTCACACAAATTCCAGTCATACCAATAAAGATAAAGCTCCAACTAAGGAGAAAGCATGTGAGAATAAAACCCGTTTATACAAAAAAAAAACTATTTGGAATACGGGTTTACTTGGTGTGGTGACAAGATATCTCCAAACCCAAAATGTGTTGTATGTGGAGAAGTACTGGCTAATGAAGCTATGGTGCCTAGCAAACTATTGCGTCATTTTTGAAGAAAACTTGCTCATCTTTCTAATAAAAAAAAATGTGGAATATTTTAAAAGATTGCTTTGTTACAACAAAAATAACCACATACATTAATTTTACAGCCTTCGCGATTGTAAAGGTAGTGCTCGGAGAAGCAGCTGAAGCTGAAAAAAAGAAGATTGCTTTATCATACGACACAGTACGAAGACGTATTAATGAAATGTCTGATAACATTGAAGAAAATATATTGAAAACGCTTTTTAAGTAAGTACGCTTTTTAAGTTGATGAAAGTACTGAGAATTTGAAAGAACGACTACTGGGGCTGATGTTTTTAATATTTTAGATCAGTATTTATCAACAGTTGGCATGTCTTGGGAAACATGTGTAATGCCCGCCATACACACAACTGTCCACATGACAGGTCTACCTGTGCAGGTTTGCCTGCGCAGGTAGACTGGAGCGTGTGTGGGAATAAACCTGTGCAGTTTCTTGCGTACGGTTGACCTGCGCAGGCAAACCTGCGCATGTAACCTGTACGGTAGACCGTTGCCTACATATACACGCTATACACGCTACGGCCTACCGGAGAGGTTTCATGTGCAGGTTTGCCTGTGAAGGTCAACCTTACACAAGAAACTGCACAGGTCTATTCCCACACACGCTCCGGTCTATCTGCGCAGGCAAACCTGCACAGGTACACCTCTCCGGTGGACCATTGTGTGTAGGGCGGGCTTTAGTATATGTACGGATGGTGCACCATCTATGGTCGGTTCCATAAAGGACTTTCCTAAAGGTGTTTCTTGCTAAAAAAAAGAACAAGAATATCGTATCAACTTATTGTTTTATACACCGTGAAGCTTTAGTTGCAAAATCAGTAAATAAAGACTCTTAAAATGTGTCTTAAACCACATAGTCAAGATGGTCAAGTACGTGAAGAAATGGGATCTCAATTCAAAAATGTTATTCTTCATACAGAAGTAACGATTTAACGATTTGAAAGCAGAATTACTACTATTTTTTGAAGAAGAAAAGCAAAACAAATATTACAAATTATATAAGGACGATGCGTGGTATGCAAAGCTAGCTTATCTGGCATATATTTTTGAACGACTGAATAAATTAAGTATGCAGGGAAGAAATAAAAATATTTTAACTTCTTCAGACAAAATAGTGGCTTTCAAAGACAAATTGAAATTGTGGATAAAGAAAGTAAACCAGGGTAATATGGGAATATTTTCAAGAACTAAAGAAATGGAAAATAACCAAATTAGGCAACTCATTATTGAGCATTTAACAACTTTAGGGACAATAGTTGATAGCTTTTTTTGCCGATATCAATGTGGAAAATTTTGATGGTATAAGGAATCCATTTGTGGCATCAGTGATGAAAAAAAATGATTTGGAACTTATAGAAGAGGAAGAAATGATGAATATACGATATGATCGAATACGCAAACTAAAACATGAAGAATTAGACGTCAACTGCTTCTGGATTGAAATTAAAAAAGAATATCCCAACATAGGACTACGAGCAGTCAAGATTCTCCTACAATTTTCAACTTCATAGTTGTGCGAGCTTGGCTTTTCTGCTTTGGTGAACATCAAAACTAAAAGAAGAGAAAGACTTAAAGCATTCGAAGATGAAATGAGAGTATGTCTATCTCAAATTCGCCCAGACATTAAAAAAAAAATATGCGTATCACACCAATCGCAAGTTTCTCATTGAATTCCTTAAGAATATTCCTTAAGTAAATATTCCTTAAGTAAATTGGTAATGAATGTTTGTATGTTCACCTACAAGTGCTGATATATCTCTCGTATACATATTTTTTAATAAAATAATGTTATAATAACAATAAAACTTGTGTGTGTATACAATATAGATGTTGTTTTAATATATCAGTACATATTCATACTTATACATGGGAGATGAGAGGATGCAGGGTGCCGTGAGTTTCAATTGATAATTTTGAGGTGCCAGCAGCAATAAAAGTTTGCGAACCACTGGTGTAGGGTGTGTTGCCCAGACCTTTTTTGCAAGAACACTGGATGGTGTTGTTTTTGTCTTTATTTGTTCTGTGCGCGAGATTTATATCGGGCGCGTGGCAGCGGATTACTGAACGTGTCGAATTAACCAACCACGGGATTATCAAGATTATCCTGTATTATGATTTATACTTAAATTTAGTTTTGTCTATTAAGATTTGCACAACTTCATTTGGTCCACATAGTTTTATTTATTTAAGATTTGTGCTATACAATTTTTAATATTTGATTTTGTCTCTCAAGGTTTGCACAACAAGATATGTCAATTTATTTGTATCTATATATATATATATATATATATATATATATATATATATATATATATATATATATATATATATATATATAATTTTCTCCATTTAGTAAAAAAAAATTGTCAATTTAGTTTGGTCTATCATATCGATTTAGATAATTGAGTGATTGTGTAGTTACTTGTTGAAACTTTATTTCGATATTAAAGATAAAACATAGATTGTTTTAAGTTTCAAATTTATCGTAAAAATGTTTCACCAGCACTGTGGCTACGTGAATTAAATTCATTAATTATTTAATTTAAATTTGAATATCATTTTCTGAAGAAGCCACCGTGTTGGCCAAACATATGCTAAATTTTTACAATAAATTTTAAACAACAATCCATGTTTTTATCTTCCATTGTGATTTAATATTTTCTATGTCAGGGTTTTGGCAACCTCTGTTAAGTTGGCAGAACCATCGCGGAAAAAAAAAATCCGCGACGGCACATAATAATCCGCTTTTTATCCGCTAACGATTGTAAAAAGAAAAAAAATTCCCGCACTTCCCATTTCCCGGGAAAATGGGGTCCCGCTAACTTTTTGTTAAGTCCTAACAATAATTATATTGAGGAAATAATTGCACCGGAATTATCCGCTTTTTATCCGCAAACGAATTCCGCGAGAAAAAAAAAATTCCGCACTTTTCATTTCCCGGGAAAATTTGGGAAATTTTGTTTCCACGGAGTTCGTTTGTGGATGAAGCAAAGGGTGTCATGTACTATCGCGGCGAAAATAAGGATACCAGGGAAAAAATTGCTGTGATGTAATTTTAAAGAACAAAGAAAGAAAGGGGTAGATAATGAGGAAGAAGAGAAGAATTTACGATTATTTAGAGGAAAATTTGATTTATTAAGTTCTATTAAAATTCTGATAAACCTCTGAAAACAATTCTATAGTGAAAGCTTAATCGAAAAACAAGAATAAATAAGTAATTTCGGGCTGACATTCCTCGTATCCATCATAGGTATCGGTGATTAATGAAACCCATCGTATTCATTCCAACCCGGAAATAGATAGTGGATTTCGGAAAGGGGTGGAGTCTAAATGTTTTTGTTTTTCCCCGGCCGAACCGTCACACCTTATATCTATTGGCCGTTCAAAAAGGCATCGGCGCGGCGGCGAAATGCTAGGGCCTTTCAAAGATGCAGGCGGCATGCTAGAACCTTTCAAAGGTGCAAGCGGCATGTTAAGGCACTTTCATAGACGCAAACGGTATGTTAGGTGTATTCAAAAATGAAATGTTCTTTTGGTTGCCTTCCTCCCACCTACGGTGGGGTAAGAGGGCAATTGTAGTTAGTGGAGCTATTGCCATCCCTCTCTTTCTTTGTTCTTCAAAATTACCTCTCAGCAATTTTTTTTCCCGATATCTTTATTTCTCCGCGATAGCACCTGCTGAGCACACTTTTGCCTCATCCACAAATGAATTCCTCGAGAAAAAAACTCAATTTTTCCGGGAAATGAAAAGTTTGGAAATTATTTTTCTCGCGGCATTTGTTTGCGGACAAAAAGCGGATAATTGCGGTGCATTTATTTCCTCAAAGTATTTTTTTTTAGGGTGACTCCCGCTAACTTTCTTTTAAGTTAGCGGGACCCCATTTTCCCGGGAAATGGGAAGGGCAGGATTTTTTTTTATAATCGTTTGCGGATAAAAAGCGGATAATTCTGTTGCAATTATTTTCTCAATATAATTATTTTTAGGATGGGTTCCGCTAACTTTCTGTTAAGTTAGCGGGATCCTATTTCCCGGGAAATGGGAACGGCGTTTTTTTTTTACAATCGTTTGCGGATAAAAATCGGATAATTTCAGTGCAATTATTTCCTCAATATAATTATTTTTAGAATGTGTCCCGCTAACTTTTTGTTAAGTTAGAGGGACCCCATTTTCCCATTTTCCGGGAAGTGCGGGATTTTTTTTTTGGTTCTGCCAACTTAACAGAGGTGTTTTCGCAATTGAAGTTTTTTGTCAATTTAGTTTTGTCTATCAAGATATGTGCAACTCTATTTTATCAATTTAATTTTGTCAATTTTGTCCATTTAATTGATGTTTGACTACTAACAATTTTCTAGATCAGTATTTCTAAAGAAATGATCAACGCGAAAGTGCCGTGTAAAGTGTAGTAATTTGGTTATTTTTGTGATATTATTAGCTCAAGTGAAAAGCTGGATTTATTTGATAAATCTTCAATTGACTTACTTGATTTTTAAGGCTATTTCTCTTATTCGATTTTTTTTCGCGAATAGGCCATCTTGGACCACGCAAATATCAGCTCATACGGTATTTTGTCTTCCTGGCCAGTAGTTCTTCGTTCTTTCGGACTGACCCCTTCTCCTTACACTCACAGAACATTTAAATTCATATATCATTCTTCTGTACTTTTCTCGGTCCAAACAGTCTACCTCTGTCAATTTAAATGTTTATAGATCTTCTTTGATCTGCTTCATGTAAATGGTTTGGATACGATATTTATTAATTTTATCAAATATTTTTGTATTTAATCGATCAGGAGTCATTCGTTCCATGTGACCATGGAACTGAAGTCTACGTTTCTTGATCGTAATTTCTAGATCTTCTATCCTTTTATATATTTGCCTATTTGCTCTTAACCTATACTCTCCGTCAACTATTCGTGGTCCTTAAATTGTTGTGTAATTTTCTCTCTATTTGAGCAAGCCTTCCACACCAATGAGACTAATAGTTAGATTACTAATAGTTAATTATAGACACAATAGTGTCTTTGTTTTACATTGATTGACAGATTCTTATTATACAGTGTTGAAGTTTGGAATCAAACCAATAATTTCTTTATTTGCTGTTTTTGGGATAACCGCTCCGACACGTCAATATTACTTTCCAAAATTCACTGTTAGGTTGGAAAAAAATTCGTGATAGTGTTTACGCTATGACGTCATCAACATTTTTTTTTAAATGGTAACCCCATATTTTATTCTTGATTTGAATAGATCCTTTTAATTGTCTAAGTTGTGGTCTAAAAATGTTGATATGTTACATTAGAAACTCTTAATCATTTTACGACATGTCCTCGAACAAGTCGGTTTTATTTTCAAAAAATACACATTTTTATAAACTTCCTTTTTTCTCTGCCTTTTTTTAAATAACGATTCTCACTTGTTTCTTTTGCTTCTATTTAGGGTGAATTAATTTTTTTGGATAAATCTAGCAAGCTTTGTTCAAATCAGTTCCGTGTAGCTGCGCGTAGCCCAATTTTGATGCCTTAACTAATTACTATAATAATCAGTAATTCATACAATTCAGACACAATTCAGTAATTCATCTATCTGAGATTTTGTCATTTGAATGAACGGGAAAGAATAGAGATCTAATGATGTTTGGATACGGCGATAGGAAACATACTCATGCATAAGCATGTGAGTTATTCAATCAACAACATCCTGATAGACCCCCGATTATAAAATCTACAGTGAGTAAATTGGTCGCCAAATATACAAAAAAATGCATCCGTAAAATCCGACAAGGTCCCTCCAGTAAATGAAGAAACCAAATTAACTATGCTACTTGAGGCTGAGGAAAACCATCATATTTCAACAAGAAAAATTGCCCTAAATAGTAATAGTAATGTAAACCATTCTGTAGTTGTGAGATTATTTAAAAAAAGTGCCACCCGTACAACTTGCAACTGATCCATGAGTTACACGGAGATGATCCAGATCGCTGTTTACAATTTTGTGAAGAGTTAATGTTGCGCTGTGATCAAAATAATATTTTTTTCTGATGAAGCTACTTTTTCCCTGAATAGATCAGTACATTGCTACAACTATTGTCACGGGAAAATCCTCATTGGACGTATTGATCACGGAAAAATCCGCATTGGATGCAAAAATTCCACAATCAACGCCAAGGCAAATTAAACGTGTGGGTGGCAATCATAGGTCGGCGTTTTATAGGACATTTTTTTCCTCTAACCAATGTGGGTCCAGGGGGGTTAGCCCTTAAAACACTGCGGCCCATTGGCCTATTGTATTGCCCCACATTGTTTCGTTCATGCAAATAGATCCAGTCCCTCTATTAGGTACAGGACTCTATGTGCCATGTTTTTCAAGGGGACTCTATCAGCTGTAATATCAAGCTTGTGTCTGCTACGTGCAATTGCTTCACAGTGGAAGATTATATGGGCGGCGGTTTCGCCCTCCTCATTGCATAACCTGCATAAAGGTTCATCCTTCCAGATACCCATTTTATGCAGGTGTTCTCGTAGAGGGCTGTGTCTTGTAAGTAGGCCTACCACAATTGCGATCTGCTTCCTTAGCAGTTGCAGGATTTCAGCAGTTAGAGTTTCCGATAGGTTTACTAACATTCGTTTGCTGTGTGTCAGACCATTCAAATTGACCCACTGTAGACGGTGCTTAGTTGCTACCCATTTACAGACTTTATTTCGGGTCGTGGTCTTGGTAATGTAAGGTCCGCTTTCAGCAATGATGTTTGCCTTGCAGGCTCCATCTTTTGCTAGCTTATCCGCTATTTCGTTACCCACCAGTCCCGTGTGGCTACGCACCCAAGCGAGTGTGACCTTGTTATGCTTTGCAAGGGCTTTTAGGTCCTGAAGACAGTCCCAAACTGTCTTGGATTTGATTTCGTGACACGCTAGAGCATTAATCGCAGCCTGACTGTCCGTGAAAATGCGGATGTTTCTACTTTTGTAGTTCATTCTCAAATTTTCACGGGCACAGACCATGTAGCGTGTATTTCTGGTTGGAAAACTGTGGCATGTGTCCCCAGGGGTACAGGTAGGCTGCACCCCAGGGACAGTCCATAGATTCATGCGCCAGTACCACTGTCCTTCTTGGAGCCGTCTGTATACCAATCCAGTCCTCCTTGGCAAGTGGTTATTTGATTGCCTTCTGTCCATCGTAGATGTGTTTTGAAGGGTAGATCGAATGACAGCCTTTTGGACTTCGAATCCCCCTCTATATTGAGGTACGATTCTGATATGGCATTCGTTGTGTGTCCTGATCTCGCTAGAGATTCTCATGTGCCATTGCATATGCATCTGAAAGCTCCCATCCTTGCCTCGCCCATGATAAAAATATTCAGGGGAATTAGAAGAAGGTCTAGGATCACCTCCAGAGCTGCAATTGTGACGGTTTTCATCGCTCCCGTAATTGCTGAACAGGCCAGTCTCTGAACATAGGAGAGTTCTCAGGTGGCCTGTTTTTGCTTCAATTTGGTCCACCGTACTGTGGAGCCAGATGTCAGAATGGGTCTAACTACCATAGTGTATAGCCAGTATACCATGCTTGGTTTCAGTCCGCATGATTTTCCAAGTGTTCCAATTGTTCCAAGTGTTATAGGACCTTACTTTTTTTAAGGAAACTTCATAGCTGCTCGATATCTAGATTTTTTGCGATTTACCAGCCCTAGCAGTTCTTTTTCCAAACATTGAAGATGACGATATACCCCATCAGAATATTTAGTTTAAGTAACATGGGGCGCCTCCTCAATTTGGTTTAGAAGCTCCTCAATATCTTTACGCCACGTTTCCTGAAAGACTTCTTCCGACTTACTCCATTAGAATTTTATCCATGGGGTTACCTAAAGTCGCGAATTTGTTTCAATGGACTTAATAATTTAGAGGATTTAAAACTCCGAAATCGCGCTGAAATAGAAGAAATCAGTCTACAGATGATTGATCGCAGTGTACAAGGTGTTTACGCTCGTCTAGGTCGCTGCCAAATGGTTGGTTAAAGCGCACACTTTGCATATTTACGTTGAATTTGTTTTGTTTTTAATTTGGGTTTAAATTTATTTTTTTCTGTTAAATATTAAATTTAACTTAATTTAATTTTTTATAATCGCCGTTTGACTAGTCATATCGCAAAATTGCATTTTAAAAAAGAGGCCGAGAAAAAAGAGAGTTTATAAAATGAGTATTTTTTTGAAAATAAAACCTACTTTGTTTGAGTAACATTATTAAGATTTTCTTGTTACAAACCCATTTTTATAAACTGCCTAGTTAACTTGTTTTTATAACTTGCCTAATTGGTTCATCAATCTTAAAATTCAAATCGTTTTTTTTTCGAAAATTTAATGTAACATACCAAATTTTTACACCACCATTTAGACAAGTAAAAGGTCTATCCAAACTGAGAATAAAAAATGTTAGAAAAAGTTAGTCAGTTAAAAAAATTTTGATGACATCATAGCGCAAATACCAACGACGCCTCAAATTTTTGTTTACGACATTGCGTTTTGAAAAATAATATTGACGTGTCCGAACGGTTATCCTAAAAACAGTAAATAAAGAAATTATTGGTTTTATTTCAAAGTTTAGCACCACACTGTATATGCTTCTGCCGAGAAAACGTAGTTGTTCAAATTTGTGATTCTTTAGTTCTATTATTTGCTTATCTGTTTTTCTCGGGTTAATTATTTTGCCAGGAAGTCCCTTTCACCCTGCCGTACGTTATAATATACGTTTTTCTATAGTTCTTTACATTGGTCATAATTTCTGGTTTGACAAAGGAGATCTGGAGCCCTGCTTTCTCCGCTGTCTCTTTAAACTCTTTCATCTGATATAACCTCTCTCTCCGATTTCGCCAAGAAGGTCAGATCGTCCGCGAATGCAAGGCAATGGTTTTTGACGTTTGTTTTTTCTGTTCCAATTTTTGCACACTACTTATTATGCTCCCATAATGTTTTCATCACCTTAGCTAAGACCACGTTAAATAGAATTGGTGACAGGCCATCTCCGTGTCTTAGACCGTTTGTCGCCGTTTTTATCTGGAAAGGTTCGCGAACTTCCCCTTGGAATTTGGCTTTTGATACGGTGTTTCTTAACGTTAGTTTAATTAAGTTAATGGTCTTTTAGTCTACTTTGTATTCTAGTAGTGTATTGAAAACAGTTTCTGGGTCTACTGAGACGTATGCCTTTTGAAAGTCGATAAATGAAACAAACAAGTCCAGAATTTGATCTGTTACTTATGATCTGTTTCTCCTAAAGCCCCTTCGTAAAACCCCCTATTCAATTGTTTATTATTTGATGCCGAAATGCTGTCCATATGAAAGTTTGAACACCAAATCCAGTCTACACAATCAGATTAGTTTATTAAAAATAGTCAAGTCTAGATAACGTCAAGTCAGTCAGGTCTAGACTCTTGAGGAACATATTTTGATTTATATTATTATTTTTAATCTTCTTCTTCTTGGTTCAACTTCTCCGTTGGAGGTTGCTGATCATTATGGCAATTTATATTTTTCACATCTTGGAACGGCACAGTCCCGCCCAGGACACTCTAAATAAATCTCTCAAGTTGCGCAGCCAAGATATGCAGCGTCGACCAGCACTTCGCTTGTCTTGGATCTTTCCTTGGATTATGAGCTGTAGCAATCAATATTTTTCGTTTCTGTAGATGTGGCCTAAGTATTGTTACATTCGTTTGTTTGTGGTGAAGAGTATCTCAGTTTCTTTGTTCATTCTGCGAAGTACCTCTATGTTCGTTACTTTGTCCATCCACAGTATTCGCAGCAATCGACGTTTAGACCCACATTTTGAAGGCCATTATCCTTTTTGTTGTTTTCTGGGTCAACGTTCAACCTTCCATCCCATATAGCAGAATCGGGAAGACTTAGGAGGAGAATATCCCAAATGTATGTAGCGCTTCCCTAGTACCAAAGCCGTTGCGGACACAAAATTGTGTATCGCTTACTTCCGACTCACATTTTCCATAGATTCTTGAATGAATAATTCTAAGGAACACCTTCAGTACGTGAATCATCAAGCTCACCATGCGATGTTCATTAAATTCGAATGCAATGGGTTTCTTCAGTATGGTGACGAAAGTTGATTCTAGCCACTCGGTCGGTAAAATGCCCGTTTTGTAGATTGTGTTCATTAGCTCGGTTAGAATGTTGATTTTATCATCATCAACCAGCTCTCGCTATAGATTCCATCTGGTCCCGCAGCCTTGCTTGTTTTGGTGATCCTGATGGCATGTTTCACCTCGCTATTTAGAATTTCTGGGTCGTTCTCATTGAAATGGTTTAATTATAACTATCAGGTCTGTTGTCCTGAAATAGATTTTACATCTTATTGGGAATAAATATTTTTGATTTTGATTTGATTTGAATAGTTTTGTCATGAAACTTCCAAATTATGATCATTCCAAAATATTCTTTCCAAATTTGAAGTTTGTCTCTCAAATCTAATACTATCTCTCCATTAGAATTTTTTAGTATATTGTTGTTCTTCTGGTTTTTGTTCCTGTCATTTCACGAAATCTTTTTATGCACATCCAAATTGTCATATCTATTTTGCAGGTCCTCCATTTCGCCACATTGTTCCATTAGTTGTGGTTCTTTTGCTTCACGTATTTTTCTAATTATCACCTTTTGTATGTTTTCGTGTCTATTTTTGTATGATAGCCGTTCATCTATTAATGCAAGAATTGCAGTTGACATCCATTTCTTTCTCTTTGAATTGTTATTAGAGCCATCAATTTTGCTCTGTGCTCTGTAAAATACCTCTTTGATTCATCATTGCTAGACGGTGTTCCTTGTTGTGTCTGCACTAAGCTTTCCCAGACCCTAGTTTATACTGCCTGATGCTTTCTTCTGTACTGCTGTGTCCCTTAACTGTGAGATGTCGATAGTTTTATTTGTAGGTTTCAGTGTTTTCCTGGCTCTCAGCTTTACATTTAGTATTATTACTACTGGGTTATGAACAGATGCCACGTATGCACCGGGGTATGTTTTTATCGATTTTACGCCGTTCTTAAACT
The DNA here is from genome assembly GCA_944588485.1 of Phosphuga atrata. Taxonomy (NCBI): domain Eukaryota; kingdom Metazoa; phylum Arthropoda; class Insecta; order Coleoptera; family Silphidae; genus Phosphuga; species Phosphuga atrata. The sequence continues at coordinate 13,604,258 of OX155901.1, forward strand.
GTTTTCCTATCAATATGAGGTCTATCTGGGTGCGTATTATGTTGTTTATGTTGTGTCCAGGAGCCGTCCAATCGTATAGTCTTCGCGGGTGGAGTTTTAAATGTTCCTAAGTGAATAGCGGAATTTCTGTAACTTGCGGTTGTTCCCAGGTTAGTATAGGATGGGTAGGGAATAACTCTTTGGCAATCTCGAGGGTTTTGCTCATTGAAAGTTGTTGGTTGGTCTGACGGATGCGCAGGTACTCGTAGCTATTTTGTAGGCATCCCCCAGATGTCTTCTTCGATGCTTTTGCACAGCTTTTCCCAATGTGTTTTTTTGGAGAGGTTTATTTCTCTGCGTAATTCCTTTTTTGCGTCATGGTATAAGCGTTTCATCTCCTCTAGGCTTTCGTCGTGTTTTGTCTTTCGGACGCAGTGAAGGTACCTTCTTCTTATAGATATACACGTTTTCCTTTTGGTTGCTATGGCTTCGGTCCACCAGTAGACGCTTTTCCTCCTGTTGTTCTTCTTCCTTCCGGCTATGGGAGCTTCGCATGCTTTGGTTACTGCTGCTATTAGTGTTTCAACTGTGTTGACTTGAGTCTTGTTTAGCGATTTAGTTAGGTATTCGGAGACTTTTTCTTCGTTGTTTTTTGTGATTTTGATAATTTTCGTATATTGTCGGTTGTTCATCTTGCTTTTAGGATGTTCTTCCATATAGATTTCAATATAGCGGTGGTCGCTTAGCGATTCTGTGTCGAGAACCTTCAATACCGAAATTTGGTGTGCAATGTTGCATGAGGCAAAAGTAAGGTCTATAATGGATTTCGATTTTCCCCTCTCGAATTGGCCCTGTTTCCCTTATTTTGCAGGTAGAGGTCAAGTTCTGCGGCCCATTCCATTATGATGTCACCCCTACGGTCCATATTTGTACAGCCCCAGTAGGTCGACTTGGCGTTAAAGTCCCCTCCGATTAGTTTTCCCTTTTTCTGACTTCGTATGAAGCCGGCTCATGCCGGAGTGAATTAAATGAGGTTGAGAGCTTATTGACTTCGTCAGTGGGAGAAAAATAGCAGATATATATATATATATATGATTCATTTTTGGAGTTCTATCCATGTATATCCAGGTCCACTACCTGTGTCTACGACGCTTAGTTTTGGGTTGACGATTCTTACGGTGTTACTACTTAGGTCGGTGTACCAATTTGAGTGACTTACAAGTTTTTTGTATGGTTTACTTATCAGTAGTATGTCTGTTTGTTGTTCTGTGGCGGTAGCATGTAGAATGTCGTGTGCTGCCCGGCATCTCATCAGGTTAATTTGCAGGATTTTCAAGGTGATTTTTGTGCCATCTCGTTCGCTTCGCTTCCGCGAGAGCTGGAATTCCGAGCGCGTTCCGGGATCGTTCTGGTTTTCCGCGTTTGGTAACTCTTTTATTGTTATGTTGGTATCTTTTTCCTCTTCTGCAGGTACCGTGGCTTGGACTTACTTGGTACCGTTACTTGGTACCGTGGCCCGATTGCGGGTTCTTTCTTGTTGCCTTTAGCTTATTCACTTCGGCTCTGTATATTTCGCAGCTCATTTTGCCCGCTTGGTGCCCCTCCTTTAGACACAAGTAGCATTTTTCGTTGTTGGTGCATTCTCGCAAAGTGTGGCCCTTTTGTGTGCATTTCATGCAGTGCCCTGTCATCTCTTTTCTTGGCTGCGTCCATTCTTTTTTGTGGTGTCCATAGCCCAGGCAATTGAAGCATTTGGTGGGCTCTACTATTTCATGGACTCGGCAAGAGGCCCATCCTGCTCTTAGTTTTCTTATCTGGACGAATTGGCGGGATGAGCTGATGTCCATACTGACGACTGCGACTAGTGAAAAGCCGTCCCTGCTATTTTTCAGGCTATGAACTTTAGCATAGTGTTGCATATTGGGTCCTTCTACTGCGTTCTTTATTGCGTTCTCCACTTCCTCTATGGTCGTTGTTTCCTCTATGTCTCTGATTATAAAGGTTTGCATGCGTTGCTCTGTTTCGAGGGCTGAGACCGTACCATGTAGGTTCTCTGTTACCTGTTTTTTGAAGAAGTCGAGTGCGCCCTCCTTTCTCGCTCTTGCAGTCAGTTTCACGTTTCCATTTGCTGTTCTCTCACGGCATTTACGCTTATGCCAATTGCGTTAGTGTCGATCGCCATCTTCAACCTCGCGACAGCGTCAGCGGGGGTGCAGCCTAACCCTTCTTTCAGTTTTATTGTTATGTTCTTAGTTTGTTATTTCCGCGCGTCGACTGCTGTCGTTTCAACTTGGTGGTTTCTGTTCATAATTTGAGCATAGGTGTTTTTGGATGTTTGAATCTGTATTGTGTGACCACTATTCAGGAAGATTAATTCTATCATCTTCCTTAGCGAGCCAGAGTATATTGCATTGGTGGGTACAATCACGATTTTTTTGTTGGTCGAATTATCTATGGTCGCTTTCAGTTTCTTGAGGGAGTCAAAGCGATGATTCCAGGACATGTTCTTGCAGCTGTTATTCCATTCGTCTTTTATGCCTTCCAAGTTTAGGGTGTAGGTGTAGTGCTCCCTATTGTTGGTTGATAGGTCCTCACCATCGGTACACACACAGGTGGTGCTCTTCAGGAGTGTTAAGGATCCGTAGGAGGTTTTCCCATGGTGTATTGCGTCTCTCAGCTGCCTCCTGTTTTCAAGGATCCTTTTTATTAGAGGATTGTCTTCATCAGTTTGCATATCTAGGAGATATACTTGATCGTACTCTTCGTAGGGTGTAGGGGTGTTTCCGTGTGACACTATTGTGGTGGCATAGGCAGTTTCCTTCCATTCCTTCTTTTCCACAATCTTGAATTCATCGAAGGTTTTTATTTTGGGTACCTCTGGCAGCGTTTCCCCAGCAATTCTTTCCTGTATAGAGTTGGGATCGTCTTTATTACAGTTAGGAGTCTGTGTGCTGGCACAGCATGTACGTTTGGGTTCCAGCTGATCGGTTTCAACTTGTATGTCTGCGTCGTTAGTTGGTATTTCATTTTTTTCCCACAATAGGCTTGAAACCATTCTTGGGCTGAGTCTCTGTTGACTTTTTCGACTTGTATTTTCAGCTTGTCTATCAGAGCCGTAATCTCTCTCTTTGTGCTTGGGCTTGCTTCGACGACCTTGACGAGCTGAACTGTTGGCAGTACTATCGAGTGTATAGCTTCAATTATATTGAAGGCGGCCGGGCACTCCTTTTTTATTGCCTCTATTGAGTCCCTATCAGATTCGATTGACGTGTCTGCCACTTTCCTTTTTTTCATTAGAGAATCGCTCATAGAGTAGCATCGCTGTCTTTGGTTAGTAGTGTTCAGTCTACTGTGCGGCAATCTAAGGTTGTCCGTTTCTCTATCTCTACTTCTGTCTGGACTTCCAGTAGTGATTAATTGCGCTCCGGCCTGGTCGCCTACCAGGAGTGCTTTGTCTTTCGCGAAAGGTTTTTTATGCAATTTTTCCAAACTCTAACATTGTACTGGTATACATTACATATTGGTATACCAGCGTGTGGTGTATAGTGTTACATCATATAGACATACTCAAAAAAATGGGAAAAAATTAATGCGTAAATTGAAGGTCTACCTAGAGATTTGCTATTTGAATCAAGAAAATGCAATCTTTGAATCCGATCCTGATTCTGAACTATTTGAAAAATGGATTGGAAATGGAGCTCTAAATTGGGTAATTTTCCAGCTATTAGAGCAGTGGGGAAGAATAGTTCCCAAGTCACCACAAACACAAATCTAAGCTTTAATCTAGGTAGATATTTAAGTCTGTAGAGATAAAAATAAATTAAGTAATCCGAGCTCAACAAATATATGATTTAATTTAATTTGAAAATGTTATAATAAAAACAGTTTTTCTAACCTTAGAAAGAAAGAATGCAACAATAAAAGAAAGGAATATTAAAGCTGGAACAGTTTTTACTTGCAATTTCGTAATATATTCAAAACGCGCATCCTAAATTATTTTCATTAGTCTCTGCTCTACATAATCCCGGATTCCTGTTCTCTTTTAACTTTTACAATATTAAATTTATTTCTGCATATCGCGTGATATAAAAAGACATTTATGGAACGTCATTCTGAACATATTACCTTTTGGCAGCTGAGCCATACCGAATGGTAAATTTTAATATACAAATGAAAAATATAAATAAAATATCTCCACATATTTCCGCTAATCAAAACATGTTTTTGCAAATTATTATATCAAAAGCTTTTTGCTTCACTTACCTAAAAATACTGCTTTAACTCAAAAGCATTTCCAGTTTATTTTAGTTTGGTTCTTTTTTATTTAAATGGAATTTAATTGGCGTTAGTAATGAAATTACGTGTTAAAATAATTGTAATAATAAGCGGAACAAAACAGTTTAATAGAGGAAATAATAAGTAATTTGGAATATGATGAGATTCGTAGTGAGTTTAATAATCCGAGTTCTTTTTATTACGTGGAATTTTGTTAATTATAGTCTTTAGAGAAAGTTTAGTTTAGTTTAGACAAATTTACGAAGAATTCGTGGTATATAAACTTGTTGTTAAAATGTGAATAATTTCGTGTTGCTGTGTTGCTTTATGGTTTTGTGCTGGTCAAAGGTTTATCGTTTCAATTCCTATTAAATTTCTCTTTCTTTATGTACATTTTAGATGACTTGCTTACGATTCATTGAAAGTAGTAGACCTAAAAGGAGTAGGGATTTATGAAAAAGGACTTGATTGACACGAGCATAAGCAAAAATGTAAAATGTAACGAAATTATAACTGACAATGAGATCATATAGACTGTTCATCTAGTCTTTTTTAATTGGTCTTAAGCTAGCTTTGTTTAACTTTACGGGTTGAATCGACTATTAGTAGACTAAATTCTCAGTCAGTAAAATGTTTAGAGCTAGATTAGTAGATACTATAGAATTTTGTTCTAAAAATAGTCTAATTAATTTAATCTAATTGTTAAACTTGACTAGCTAAATAAACAAACTTGTTGCATATTAAAATCTAGTATGTTGCTTATTATTAATCCATCCTGAGCAAAAAGTGGAGAAGATGGAATTTAAAGAAAAATTGGAAGAATCAGTGACAAAAAAGGAAAAGAAAAGTATAGGAAGGAGAGGAACAAGAAAGAAAAATAAATGGTGGGATAAAGAATGCGAACAATTGAAAAAGGAAACAACCGAATTGCTAGTGTAAGCGAAGAGTGGAGAAGGACGAAAGGAAGTAAGAGTAGCTTTATAGAATCGAAGAGAAGATGCAGAGAAAAAAAGAAGTAGAAGCGAGAAGAAGAAGAAGAGAGAGAAATAAAAGTTATAAAATCAGAGAAAGAGGTGTGGAATTTCATAAACAGGGAGAGAAAGAAAAAAGAAACAGTGAGCGAAGAGATAAGATGAGAGTGTGGGAAAAATATTTCATGAGGTTCCTGAAAGGGAAAAAGGTAGGCGAGGAGGCAGAATTAGTATAGCGGAAGACGCAGGCAGCCCCAGTGTGTACAGAAATCACATTAGAAGAGGGAGAGTAGCAGATAATGATGAAAAAAAGCTCCGGGGACAGATGGACTGCAGAACGAAGTGTGGATATATGGGACGAAGGGTGTGATAGAGAGGTTGGTGGAGTTAAAGAATGGTGTGTGTGGACATTGGAGGGATTCCTGGCAGACTGGAGAGAGGGGGTAATATGTCCAATTTACAAAAAAGGAAAGAAAACTACTCAACACCGGGTACTTTTTCATAAGAGGCTGAAGAATGAGATAACGAAAAGGAAAATAATCCCAGAAGGTCAAGCAGGCTTCAGAGAGGGAAGAGGAACTAATATATACATAATGGATAATATTTAGATCCTGGATCATTTAACGAAGAAAGAATTTAAAAAGAAAGGAGGAAGGGTGCATGCATTGTTCATAGATTTTAAGGCGGCGTTTGACAGAGTAGATAGAGAAAAGTAGCAGAACAAGGAAAGATTGTTTGACTATTTTTAAGCGGCACATTATGGATACTATCATTCCAGTGAGAAACCAAGTCTGAATAAAGCAGTTAGTATAGTTTTGGGGTCAACGTAGTCAAAAGATTTGCTTAAATTAAACAAAACTGATAAGGTCAAATGATTTTTATTCATACCATGCCTGATACTGTATGTATACCATACTGACGATCATTAGTAAGCCGTAAATGTGCTGACTGGGTATTATGCTGTTTGCGGAATCCAGATTGAAAAGAATGTAATAATCCATTCTCTTTCAAATAGTTTACCACATGATTTGCAATAATTCTTTCAAAAATTTTAGCTGTATGAAACAAATTTGCAATCGGCCGTGTATCGGAGGGCGATCAAGGCGATCTAGGTTCTTATTCAACGGTATGCTATAGATGACCTACCGTAAGTCAGGAAATACACAAGTGTCAAGAGATCTATTGAATAAAGCTGTGAGAGAGATAGAAATTTGAGGAAAATAATCTCTTTGCCATCTCATATCTAATCCATCAGGACCTTTACCTTTCGATTTTTGCAGAGTAAGATGTAAAGCTTTAATAACATCGATAATGTCTATTTTTGATCATTTAAATGATCATTCAAGTGAGAGTGGGAGAGAAAGAGAGCGAATGGTTCGAGACGACAAAAGAAGTAAGACAAGGTTGTCCCCCCAGCCCCTTATTACTTACTATATATGTGGCGCAGATATGGAAAGAATATTTAAGAGGACGCAAGCGGGAAGATGTGTGATAGGTAGAGAAAAAGTATGTAGCCTAGCTTTCGCACATGATGTGGTACTGGTGAGAAAGAGCGAAGGGGAGATGAAAGAAATGATGAAAAGTCTAAGGAGATATGTGAAGAAGAGAAACATAGAATTGAATGAGGAGAAAACGAAAATAATGGTGTTCAGCAAGAGAAAGAGGAAGAATGAGGAGAAGGAATGCAAATGGAAAGGGGGAACAATAGCGAGTGAGAGAGTTTAGTACCTAGGCTACACATTCAAGGAGTGGGCCTCGGATAAAGTGCATATGAGAGAGCTAGCCGGGAAAGCATACTAGGTAATGGGTTGTATTTGGGGGATAGGAGAGAGAAAATGGGAAGCGAGTACAGGAGGAGGATGGCGATGTTTGAAAGTTTGATAGGGGGTGTTTTAATGTATGGTGCAGAAATGTGGGACTGGAAAGAACAGGTAGAGGGTGCAAGATAAATATCTGAGATGGGTGTTAGGGGTAGACAAAGAAACTCCAGGATACATAGTGAGAGAGTAAGAGGGGCAAACTGAGAGTGAAAGCGGGGAAAAAACAACTGCGTTTGAAGATAGACTGAACGGAAGAGAAGACTGATTTACTGACTGAATGCCCGAAAAAAAAAGGATTTAGAATTGCATAGAAGAGAGAAATATTACCGGAGAAATGGATACGAGTGTAAAGAAATGGAGAGGCTAAGAGCGGAAAGCAAGTCGATAAATGGGGAGACAAGCGAAAGAGACAAGAACGTGGACATGAAAAAAGAGGAAGGAAGAGAAAGTATAATGAATCCAGATACAATATGAAGTATGAGAGCTGTATAATAGAAGGGATTCCGAAGTACATAGGAAGGGAAAGTGTGAAAGAAAGGATGATAATGGCGAGGTTAAGATATAGAAACGAGAAGAGAGAAAATAGATATTGGATGGAAGAATGAAAAAGAATGTGTACGATGTTCTTCGAGGAGAGAGAGACTACGGAGCAGAGATGAGCATGGGACTCCATCAACCCATCCCATCCCATCGTCCCATGGGATGGGTTGAGTGGTATGATTGTCACGTGGGATGAGATAGGATAGGATGGGGCGACAATTTTGAATGTGACGTAGTGGGGATTTTGATAATCTAGTAAATGTAGTTCGTGCATAAGTAATTGCATATCGTACCAATATGTTCATTTTCCATAATATATACATAATGGATAATATTTAGATCCTGGATCATTTACCGAAGAATGAATTTCAAAAGAAAGGAAGAAGGGTGTACGCATTGTTCATAGATTTTAAGGCGGCGTTTGACAGAGGAGATAGAGAGAAGAAGCAGAACAAGGAAAGATTGTTTGACTATTTTTAAGCGGTACATTATGGATACTATCATTCCAGTGAGAAACCAAGTCTGAATAAAGCAGTTAGTATAGTTTTGGGGTCAACGTAGTCAAAAGATTTGCTTAAATTAAACAAAACTGATAAGGTCAAATGATTCTTATTCATACCATGCCTGATACTGTATGTATACCATACTGAGGATCATCAGTAAGCCGTAAATATGCTGACTGGATATTATGCTGTTTGCGGAATCCAGATTGAAAAGAATGTAATAATTCATTATCTTTCAAATAGTTTACCACATGATTTGCAATAATTCTTTCAAAAATTTTAGCTGTATGAAACAAATTTGCAATCGGCCGTGTATCGGAGGGCGATCAAGGCGATCTAGTTTCTTATTCAACGGTATGATATAGATGACCTACCGTAAGTCAGGAAATACACAAGTGTCAAGAGATCTATTGAATAAAGATCTGTGAGAGAGATAGAAATTTGAGGAAAATAATCTCTTTGCCATCTCATATCCAATCCATCAGGACTTTTACCTTTCGATTTTTGCAGAGTAAGATGTAAAGCTTTAATAACATCGATAATGTCTATTTTTGAGCATTTAAAAGAGTATTCAAGTGAGAGTGGGAGAGAAAGAGAGCGAATGGTTCGAGACGACAAAAGAAGTAAGACAAGGTTGTACCCCCAGCCCCTTATTACTTACTATATATGTGGCGCATATATGGAAAGAATATTTAAGAGGGCGCAAGCGGGAAGATGTGTGATAGGTAGAGAAAAATTATGGAGCCTAGCTTTCGCACATGATGTGGTACTGGTGAGAAAGAGCGATGGGGAGATGAAAGAAATGATGAAAAGTCTAAGGAGATATGTGAGGAAGAGAAACATAGAAGTGAATGAGGAGAAAACGAAAATAATGGTGTTCAGCAAGAGAAAGAGGAAGAATGAGGAGAAGGAATGCAAATGGAAAGGGGAAACAATAGCGAGTGAGAGAGTTTAGTACCTAGGCTACACATTCAAGGAGTGGGCCTCGGATAAAGTGCATATGAGAGAGCTAGCCGGGAAAGCATACTAGGTAATGGGGTGTATTTGGGGGATAGGAGAGAGAAAATGGGAAGCGAGTACAGGAGGAGGATGGCGATGTTTGAAAGTTTGATAGGGGGTGTTTTAATGTATGGTGCAGAAATGTGGGACTGGAAAGAACAGGTAGAGGCTGAGAGGGTGCAAGATAAATATCTGAGATGGGTGTTAGGGGTAGACAAAGAAACTCCAGGATACATAGTGAGAGAGTAAGAGGGGCAAACTGAGAGTGAAAGCGGGGAAAAAACAACTGAGTTTGAAGATAGACTGAGCGGAAGAGAAGACTGATTTACTGAATGAATGCCCGAAAAAAAGGGATTTAGAAATGCACAGAAGAGAGAAATATTTCCGGAGAAATGGATACGCGTGTAAAGAAATGGAGAGGCTAAGAGCGGAGGGCAAGTCGATGAATGGGGAGACGAGCGAAAGAAACAAGAACGTGGACATGAAAGAAGAGGAAAGAAGAGAAAGTATAATAAATCCAGATACAATATGAAGTATGAGAGCTGTATAATAGAAGGGATTCCGAAGTACATAGGAAGGGAAAGTGTGAAAGAAAGGAAGATAATGGCGAGGTTAAGATATGGAAACGAGGAGAGAGAAAATAAATATTGGATGGAAGAATAAAAAAAGAATGTGTACGTTGTGCTACGAGGAGAGAGAGGGACTGTGGAGCAGAGATGAGCATGGGACTCCATTAACCCATCCCATCCCATCGTCCCATGGGATGGGTTGAGTGGTATGATTGTCACGTGGGATGGGATAGGATGGGGCGACAATTTTGAATGTGACGTAGTGGGGATTTTGATAATCTAGTAAATGTAGTTCGTGCATAAGTAATTGCATATCGTACCAATATGTTTATTTTCCATAATTTGTCCAGCCCAGGAGATTTCTGTGATCACGACGTAGTTCCTAAAGACTTTGTCTTACGATCCGTTTGCGACGAAAAAGGATTACTTACTGTCGGATAAAGAAATTATGGAAAAATTAAATTTGATCGTTATTATCGTTAAGAAAATCTAAACCGAAAGGAGTCTGTCTGCTGTATGGGATGAATGGGACGGGCTGCGCGACCGGAATGGGATGGTAAGAAAATTTTAGGATGGTGGGCTGGGACAGTGGGTCGAAAATGTGATGGGATGGGACAGTGGGTCGAAAATGTGATGGGATGGGACAATGACAGAGATCCATCCCACGGGATGGATTATTGAACAAGAAACTCGTCCCATGTTCATCTCTACTATGGAGCATATTTTGAATGAATGTATAGGGATGACAGAAAGAGAAGGAATGAAAATAGAAGAAATACTGATTGAAGATGGAAGAGAGATATTGTGGATGAAAGAAGTATGGGGTTAGGAGGAAAGGGTTGGATAGGGAAAATAACGAGCAGCACAAGAGAAATGAGATGATGAGAAAATATGAGAAATATGTTATTATATGTAGAGACAGGCATCCAGAAACCCCTTAGGGGAAATAAAGATTTTACTACTATTAATCTATCCTAATCTTGTCTCATAATAAATTCGACATTTTAAGCAATAAATAATTTTAGGCAATATAGACAATCCCCGCAGCAACTGAATTCATTACTATCAAAAACAATTTTGGTCCTAGAACAGATCCTTGGGGGAACTGCAGAAAAGGTTCTCAAGAGTTGAATTGGAATCCCAAATCATTTAAAATTGATTGAGACCTTCTTGTTCTTCACACAATTTTATTCAGTTATGCAATTACAATACAAAGTAAGTTTTCATGTTTCTTTAAATATTTGATTATGTAAATTAAATCGGTATAAAAATAGAATATAATCCTTTATTAAAACAGGATTTTTATCAATTAATTGGGTGTTCTTTAATGGATTTCTAGTTAATTATAAATGAGACACATTGATGAAACGTTACGAGAAACAACCTCAATTATAGCAAGAAACGTATCAATCTTGGAACAAAAAATACATAAAAATAAAAGTTTAATTAGTTTCGCAAGAGAGAGAGGGAGAGAGAGAAAAAATACAACAACTCGAGCGGAAATGCATACATATAAATGTTACTACATTTATGTTGCAATAATAAAATAATAATAATAAACTTTGAGTGTATAATTTGTAAACTAATTATTTTATTTTCCATATTTACAAAGGCGAGGTTTATGAGTGATTATTAACTATTCATTTCAATAATGATTTAAAAATAATAATACCTTGAATAATTTATAATAATCGCATTAAAAATTAATATAATTAAACAAATGACTTTGTACGTCTCGACGAAACGATCTTTAAAACAAATATCAAATATAATTAATATTTCGTAATTTATGCGTTTTAATAGAAACCTTTAGAAATAAATAAAACAATAAATATTTATAGAAAAATCTATTTGTGTACTAGTAGAAAAATATGCGGTGGTCTATGAAATTAAATAGTAAAAGTGGATTTTGTAGTGGATTGTGAAATGTTTGTTGAAACTAATTATTTAAATTTATTATGTTTAGTAATTGTTTTGTTGATATCATTGATAGGCTGGCATAACCAAAGGCATAAATGTAAATGTCATACAGTTAAATATCTAGAATAGATAAATTGGAGTTTAAAAATAGCAGGAATTGTTAACAAAATATGTCAGGCTGATAAAAATTCATGCAATTTAAACAATATTAAAATAGTATTCAAATGCGTAAAAGTTTTCTTCGGGAAAAGTTTCATTTAACATGTTTAGTTTGTTGCCAGGTGTATTTTTTATAAGCTATTTTGATCGAGCATCTGCCTTAAAAAATTTCAAAATAAAACTTAAATTTATCTTGGCCGGCCGGGTTTATATTATTTTAAAAGAGATACTCTTATGCTTCACGAAAAAAGTATTTTTTTAAACGAATTATAACACATAACAAACTAGAATTTATTAAAGTAAAATAACAACATGTTTGGCAAGAGGATATTATAATAATCATATTTCATAATTTTATAGGTGTTTCACAAAAATTTTGAAATTCAGAGTTTTGTGTATATTGAACTAGATTAGTGTTTTTCTAATGGAATATGGAGGGAGCGAAGTTAAAAACGTGTTTTTGAATTCACCTTTGAAATGCTAATGGGAAAATCAATAGGTAGATATCGAGACGCAATTTACACGATTTCACATTAAATGGTGACTTGTACCAACGACACAAGCTTTTCATATATTCAACCGAATTGCAAACAAAAATAAAGTTTTTATAAACAACCGGACATAATTATTACTTTGACTTTTCTACTCAACCCTCATAAGTTTATCAAGGCAAACATAATTAAATTAGTTATTAAAAAAGTATTTTAGTTAAGAGGAAATATTAATTAATTCATGTACGTAGGAATATTTCACGGTTGTTTTATTTGTTTCAAAATACGCGGTTTCAGTGGTAATTGCAAGGTAGAAAAACAATTGAATTTAATTGTTTGTGAGTTGAATTTTCTACGTAGTCAATTTAATATGTCCTATATATAGAACGAAGATAAAATCGTAACACGGAAAAGAGTGTTGTAACAATTGATATTTATGCAAATTAAGTTTGTTAATAGTTATTTGGAGTATAACAGTTCGTTCCATTCAGTGCACACTTTCCTACGTTTTATAATAACGAAAACGTTAAAAATAGAACAAGAACACATCATCGCTAAATAGCGTGAGGATTTCTAAAATTAATATCTACATTTTTTTTCTCCCGCCTCTGCCGGTTTACTAGTACGAATACATTAATTTTAATTAAAAGCTCCTCTCCTACGAAAGCTCACATTTCCTTCATTTTTGTTTCAATCATTTTAAAATCAAATATTTTTAAACTTTTGATATAAACATACGCAATGTATAATCAGTCCACTGCAAGGCACGCGAACTAACGATTTCAACACCACATAGTTGAGAATTTAGTGGGTTATAACAGATTTTTTTTAGTTAAATATGATAAACGGTGCCCTGTGTACCGTATTATGCTTGGCCCTAATAACATATTTATCTTAATTAAAATTTATTTTCTTAATTGTATATAAATGTGATCGTATCACGAAACTATTTCAGTACATAATAAATTCGTGAACGTTATTTTCTGATAAAGAAAATGTTAAAAGGCAAAAATAATTATAATCAACCAAAAGTCTTAAACGCTTTTAATTCCAGGAAACGCAGCTATTGTACCATTTACAAAAGTAATTTTTTTGTACATAGTTTTTCTTAAATTACAAAGTTGTTATAACATATCCCATTCTTCTTCTGCGCTAATGGGTCTCCTAGGACCACGCGGAATCAACATTAATTGGCCTTGATGTTTGCCCAATAACTCTTTTTGCGCAACGATTGAGCGAGTATTCGTTGCTGCGACCAGACGTGTCTGGTAGGTGTTCTCTCTTCTCCCTCAAAACCCCGTGTATGAGTAATTTTCTTAATTTCCTCTCGAAACTTGAAATTGGGAAAACCTAGTCATTTTCCGCCTGTTTGTACCAATTGGACCTTGTTACCTTTTTCTGCAAAAACAAATAGATTTAATGCGTTAACTAGTTGGATCCATCCTGTCCAAATGTCCCATGAATTGTATCCTTCTCATATGGATTGTGTCTTTGATTTTAGTACTTTTGAAATAGAGATCATCATTGGGTTTTGGAAGGTGAATTCCAACTTTGATTCTTGGTACCAAAATTTTTCGCATGATTTTGCGTTCCTTAATCTCCAATTGATTTCTCAGTGTTTTATGTTGTAGATTAAATGTCTCGGCTGCATATAGGGCTAGGGCTAAGGCTATATAGGGAGAAGACTACTGTTTTCTTCTTCTTCTTCGTGAATGGGTCGCTTAGAAACACCCGAAATGAACAAACTGCATCAACACTTTCTGGCCATCCTGTTGGCTCAGTATTCCTTCATGCGCAACGATTGGGTCTGTTTTCGTTGCTCTGACCACTGATGTTGTGTGGTCTTCTTCCTCGAAACCCCTCATGTCTGTGATTTTCCTGATTTTATTACGGTCATGTAAGTTTGGTGATCCTAATACCTTTGTCTTTTTTTTGTGATTTTGTACCAATTCGGTCCAGTAGCCTTTTTAAGAAACTATGTATTTTATGTGTCAGTCTAGTTAGGTTAGGTCTGGTTAGGATGTGATGAGATTTTTTCATGCATACATTTTGCATTCATTTTCAGCATCTCCTGATGCTTTGTCATTTTTCAAAGATTGCATTTTCTCTTTAATTTCCTGTATACTCGGTTGTTCTGAGTCTGGGTTTCGTAGTGCTTGCTAAAGTTTGTCTTGTGGTTTTTCACAATTGAATAATTTGGAAAAGTTTTTCCCAAGAATTTCACAGCTTTCAGCTTCGTTGTGAGCGATTTTCCCGACTTAATTTTTGAATTTGAGTATTGGAGGAGAATACTTGGTTAAGTTTTGTTCTGTTGTAATTTCGTGAATTGTGTTCCCTGAAGTTAGATTCTATTTCTTGTAATTTTGTGTCCTCGTGCTGTTTACGAATCGTTCTTATATATTTAGTAACCTTTTTACGGACGTCTTTGAGGTCATGCCTAGTTTTTTTTTTTACATGACCAATTTAACCTTTTGTCTAAGTTTCATTAGTTGATCTCACTCCTCTGTTCACCGTAGGTGTTTCCGTGTCTTGGATTGTGGTGCTATGTTTTCTGCTATGTTTACAAGTCCTGCTTAAAGTTGTTGCCAGTTTTGTGGATTTAATTTTTGTGTTTCTTTTCTAAACTCGTCATTGCCTTTTATCTTTTGTACATCGTATTTATGGTGTGGAGCTTTCCGAGTGAACTTCCTCTTTTCGGGGATGATTTCTAAGGAGAATTTTGTAGGGTAATGATCTGAATCTAAATCTAGTCCTTTAAGAACTTTAGGGTCATTATTTGTACTGTGTTTTGGCGGGAGATCATTACATGGTCCAGTTGGTATTCACCTAATAGTGGATTAGGCGAGATCAATGTTTTTGTTTTAGAAGATTTTTTCTTAAAGAATGTAGACTTGAAAAACAGGTCAAACAGGTTTTTGCAGATCTCAATGAGTCGCCATTTTTGTTGGTCTGCTGATATCCCATTCTATTAAATTTAAATTAGATTTTTTGTTTTTAATTGGCATAAATTGTTTTGACATTGTTTTACTATCAACTTGTCAGACAGATAGTCACTAGATAACAAGATTTCTTATAAGAAATTAATTTTTTAAGTTATATTTGAAATATTTTTCAAAAATTCTCTTAGCATATTTAATAAAGCATAAATCAAGGTTATGACTTTGAATTATTGCCAAATCAACAAAGTAAAAATCATCCAATAACAAGGTTTCTTGTAGGGAATTTAATTCTCTCCAAAGTTTATTTGAAAAATCTTTCTAAATTTTGTTTAGGTTTCTGCATTGTTTGCGACTTTTCGAGAAAAATATTTTTAACAAAAATAATGATTCGACTTTGTTCAAGATTGATTAATACCAACTTGATGTGAACATGATTAGTTTTTTTTATAAATTTGATGCATTTGATGAATAAAAAAACTAGAAAATAAATCACAATAAATAAAACACAGGGAATTCGAGTTTTGTAAGACAAGAGAGAATAAATTTTACAATTACCATGACCATTAAGGTCCAAACCAATTTTTTTTCCAAAAAAATAGTTCTTTCTACATATATTTGTTCATAATGACCACCTAAATACAATATAATCGATTAATTTAAAAAAGTCTTTTAAATTTTCTAAAGGACCGTCCCCATTTGAGGACGCTGGACTATGTGATGTGTAATAATTCACAATACACTTAATTTGGAACATTTATTCATACATTTATTATTTGAAAATTATCTTGTGCTAAAATAGAAATGTTAATTTTTGTTTAAAAAACAATGTTAAGTTTTGAAACCTTCGTTTTGTACCTTCGTTGATTTTCAAGTTTTTCTCGTCGCTTCACTTTGTGCAACCTAATCCAACCTCTTTTTTTTGAGGAAAGGGAAACCTTTTATAGGCACCGACTAACTCGGTAGTGTGGGACTCTTTCTCTTTCAGAGATAGTTTACCCACTAAAACCACCTACCCCTTGATTGCACGCCCTAAAAACAGCTTGGCACTGCAATCTTGCATATCTTTAAACTGCGGGCTCCTGATTTACTTGTCTGTTGCGTTACTTTCCTTCTGCCATTCCTTCTCGTCCTTCTCCTTCTGCTGCATGATATCCTTCATAAAGTGCACCGACGTCGCTTTACCTCTCCTCGCTTTCTAGCATCAGCTCTGTTAACGCCCGGGGATACATTGCCCCGCCACTTAACACTTCCAACTTCGCCCTCTGTCCTGCCAACCTATCGCAGGTGAACAGCGTGTGTGCGACTGTCTCCGGCTCCGTGTTACAGTACGGGTAGTTCTCCGCGTTCGTCTTGCCGATTCTTTTTCTAAAACTCTGAAAGCAGCCATGGCCCGTCAGCGCCATTGTAATGTGGTAACTCATCTGACCTTGCTTCCTATCCAGCCAGGGCTTGACATCCGGAATCAGCTTGTAGGTCCAATTGCTCGTATCCTTGTCCCACATCTCCTGCCACTTTCGAATGGTTTCCCGCCTTTCCTCTTCTTTGACCGCCCTTGCATAATTTTCCTCAAAAGTGTTGACGCCCGCACGGCGTCGGTCCCGGCAGTTCCGTAAGCGCTGACTATTTGACCAGCTATTTTCCTTTGTGCCCTTTTCAGGACTTCCCTGAGCCTCATGACTTTAGTGCAGCTGGCCCACACCGGTGCCCCATACAAGACGATATTGTTCGCAACGGATGCCAGTATTCTTCTTTTGTTCTCAGACGCCCCTCCGATCATCGGGAGTATCCTCAAGAGGTTATTCACCCTGCAGTGAGCTTTTGCACATGCCTCCTCAACGTGCCTACCGAAGGTTAACTTCTCGTCGAAGACTATTCCCAGGTATTTTATGGACTTCTGCGAGCGAAACGTTCTTCCGCCGAGAACGAACTCCACCGGGCCACATCTCTTCCTGCCGATTAACAGCACCGCCTCGGTTTTGTCCGGTGCAATAACCAGCTGATTTGCGTCCATCCATTCCTGTATAGTGTCTAGGGCGTCGTTCGTTATTTCTTCGAGCTCGTCTTCTATTCTTGCTTTGACCACTAGGCCCAGGTCGTCCGCGTAGGCGACGGCTTCCGCACCGTCCGGTAAGGCCACATTTAGAACTCCATTATAAAGAATGTTCCACAATAGCGGACCCAGCACGGATCCTTGTGGCACCCCGGCTGTAACCTCTATCTCGTCCTGCCCCTCCACCAGCAGACGCCTGTCGCTGAAGTAGCTCATGGTCAGGCCTACCAGGTATTCGGTCATCCTCCTGCGTACCAGCTCCTCTATGCTGATCCTCCACGGTGCCGAGTTAAAGGCATTCTTAACGCCTATCGTTACCAGTGCTACCAGTTTCCTTGTTTTAAGCAATCTCCTTGTATCTTGAGGCCGTAACAGTGGACTTCCCCTTCCTGAACCCGTGCGGTCTCGCAGAGAGCGCCGCCTTCCCTGTCAATTCGTTGTTTAACCTATTTACCAGGATTCTCTCGAACAACTTGCCGAAATTGTCCAGCATGCAAATTGGACGGTACGCGTCTGGACTAGTCGGCGGCTTATTGTACTTCGGTATGAATACCAATCTGGCTGTTTTCCACCTACCCGGGAAATTTGCGCTCTTTAGCTCCTTGTACAGTGCGTGCCGCACGGTTTCAGGAAAACGCTCGCACACGAGCTTTAAGATCTCCGCTGGTAGACAGTCAGGGTCCGGCGCTTTTTTGGTTTTTATTTTCGCCACTGCCTCTTCAAGTTCCTCGGACGAAATTTCCTGGACGTCGTATTGCCGTGCACGCAACCACACGTTCCTTTCATGCGCCACAAAAAGGCTTTCCACCACCCTTTTCTTAAAACATGGTCCAGCTGAAGCTGCGGCTTTTTAAGCTTGTCCGTGACTATTTTAAAGCCAAGCCCCCAAACGTCCCTATCAACGTCTTCGCAAATCTCTTTCCATATGGCTTCCTTGGCCCGCGCAATGAGTGTTCGTAGCTTTTTCTTTTCGGCCTTATAGGCCAGCTCTAACTCGGCGTACTCCATGCTCTTCTTTTTCCTCCCTCTCATCGCTCACCTTCTTGCCTGGACGCAGGTTCTTCTTTGGTCACCAACTTCGCCCGTCCACCAGTAGGTACACCTATTGGGCTTGTAACCTCTTTTCCTAGGGAGACACTCATTGCACACGCTAGTCACCAGCTCGACCAGCTCGTCTGCATTGTCCGGCTTCTTCTTGGCCTCTCTAAAAGCTTCTACGAACTTTCCCTTGTCTAGCGCAGTTGTTTTCCATCCTTTGATCACCTGGCAGCACTGATCTAGGATACCGTTATCTCGTAAGACGTATCTTAAATATTTGTGGTACCTCAACGTCTTCTCCGGTTGCACCTCCCACGACGCGATCTTTCCCACAGTGTCCACCAGAACTCTCCCTCTAGGGTCCTCCGTCTTTGCGCCCCACACTTGAGACCTACTATTGAAATCCCCGCCATTAAGAATTTCTCCGCTCCTTTGAACGATGGTCTCGAACTCGGTCTGCGTGCAGTTAGGTGATACGTAGCAGCTGTAGATTGTAAGGCCCTTTGCTTTCAACCACGTGAATCCCTCGCCTGATCCGTGCTGAGTCGCCCCAAGCTTCGTTGATTTGTACAAAATGGCTGTTTTGCCTTCCTTGCCCCTGATTCATCCTCTTTTCTGGTTTGTTAATTTGTTGTTCGGCTCACTTACCAAGATGACGTATATCTGCTGCTCCCTAGCCGTAGCTTCTAGAAAGTCATGGGCACGGGCGCAGTAGTTCAAGTTTGCTTGCAAGATTTTTAATTTGAAGCTGAAGCTGAGGACGAGGCCATGTGAGCGCCGCTTGCAGGACTGTCTCGCCGTTTCGGTTTAGTTTGTTCCCTCGCCTTGGACAATGTGTGGCGGAAAAATTCACATTTGCCACTCTTGGCGTTGTGCCCTTTCTTTATTGCAGATTGGACAGGATTTTTCGTTGCGGCAGTCTTTAGCTGTGTGCCCTTCCTTCCCGCACGCAAAACACAGCTTCGACCTGTCGGGTCCGTCACAGTTCTTGGCCAGATGGTCGTAGGACCAGCATTTGTGGCAGCGATCAATTTTTATCCTTCTCTCTAGAGAGCACCGCACTAGTCCCACTTTTAGGTGTAGCTCTTCCACCAATTTGTCCGCCTCCTCCTTGCTTACCACAAGCGTAGCAGCTTGGGTATGATTTGCGTTTGGTCGCAAGTCGCTTAACTTTATCGTTTTGTTATGTGTGTCCCCAATTTTATTTCTAACCGCTGTTAGAACCTCTTCTTTATCAGCTATTTCGTCCAGGCCTGTTATGTGTAAAGTTTCGGTCCCTGCTCTTTCACCGGCCCTTACCGGTCTTACTTTAGTACCATCGTGGAATGCATCTGTGAGGGCTTTCCCCAGTTCCTCTATCGCCTTTACGTCTGGGTCAGCGGTGATTAGGACGCTACCTTCCCTTGAGCTTCTTATCGACTGTATGGCCTCCATCGCATTACTTCCGGCTATGATTCGCTTAACATCCCTTAGCGTACTTAAGAAGCCTCTGTTCTTGTTTTCTACGATGAGGGCCTCGGTGTTTCTTGGTTTCGGTTTTTTGTCTGTGTTTGCCTCTTTATCCTTGCTTTCTTTTTGCTCTGACGTTTCTCTCGTGAGAGTTAGTTGATTTGTGTAAATTCTAACTTTTTGGTCCGCTTTGTGGAAAATGCCCTCGACCATTTTCCTTAATCGTTGCGGGCTCATGGCCTTTATGTGGTGCATAGCAATGAAATTTTCCTTTGCTGTTTCCTCTTTAATCTTTTTAATTTTTTGCCAGAGGTCCTCGTATGTAACCTAATCTAACCTGGGTTAAACCAACGATCCTATGCCACATTATCCTATTTTGGATCTAGAATTCGAGCTGCCGCGCGTATGTGGTCTTAATTTATTTGCCGCTTCAAGGTGTGAAACCTAATCTAACCTGGGTTAAACCAACGATCCTTGTTACATTATCCTATTTTGCCGTAAAAGAAGTATAAGTGGCAACGCCGAAATGATTGCATTTGCACACTTACATATATTTGTTCATAATGACCACTTAAATACAATATAATCGATTAATTTAAAAAAGTCTTTTAAACCTTCTAAAGGACCGTCCTCATTTGAGGACGCTGGACTATGTGATGTGTAATAATTCACAATACACTTAATTTGGAAAATTTATTCATACATTTATTATTTGCAAATTATCTTGCGCTAAAATAGAAATGTTAATTTTTATTTATAATTTTTATTATGGTATTTTGGAAAACATGTAATACACAAAGATACGTTACACTTGTTCCAAAATGTTCGAGGTTTGCTACAATATTTCGAAAACTAGTACTTTCGTTGATTTTCAAGTTTTTCTCCTCGCTTCACTTTGTACCTAATCCAACCTTTTTTTTTTTAGTCGGTGCCTATAAAAGGTTTCCCCTCCTTTTATAGGCATTGACTTACTCGGTAGTGTGGGACTCTCTCTTCCAGAGATAGTTTACCCACTAAAACCACCTACCCCCTGATTTCACGCCCTAAAAACAGCTTGGCACTGCAATCTTGCATATCTTCAAACTGCAATCTTCAAAGTATAAGTGGCAACGCCGAAATGATTGCATTTGCACACTTTTTGTCACGTGACCAGAAGTTTACCTGTGCGTTAAATATATCAACTTTTAAGACAACAAAAACACGAATATTTATTGAACAAGACAACTTAGAAGCTTGATTTTTGATTTCTGATCTTAAACAGTGCCAAAGACGATTAGCAACAGTTACACCAGGTAGAAAATCTTCAACCATAAGTTTCAAAGAGACTCGCATTCTCCATATTACTCGGCACATCAATGACACATAGCACAGAACACCTTTGAACCTGATAATTTAATGAAAATCTTACATGTGTGGCTCTAAGTATTAGAAAATAGATTACCTGGAGAAACTGGAGATAGGTAGATCGAGATGGAACGCTACTAAAACCTGCCTAAATTCACAATTAGACACTCGATCGAGGAAGATATTTGACATATTTTACGATAGTGTTGATGAAGACATCTTGACATCTGCCAAGATTATCAAAGTTTTAGTTTTTGCTTTTAAATATTAACAGTTCATACAATATATTCCCTGAAGTTTCCTAATTCTTAATTTAAATTTAATAAAGCCGAAACTAGATAGAAGAAATATATTTTATTCAATTTCTTCAAGAAAATAAGTATCACCAAAGCGAGATACAAACAAAATTTTAATCGTCAAAAAGCAATTTTTTTCAGTTCATTAAAAATAAATTTATGAACGAATAATATTTACTGTTTGATTTTTTTTAACTATATTTTATTCGTGCAATATTGATCAAATACTAATTAATTAATTTATGTTTTAATCCGCACCATTAAAGCAAAATGTTGATGAATATTTGGTTGTTACATTAATTATCCACATTGAGTTTATATATTCACTATTTTGTTTGGTTTTGGCTAGGATTGAAAATAGGCTTTTCAATAGACTGTTAGCTTAATTACGCGCACAAATAAAATTTTGTATACACAATAAATCCCCATATAACAAATTAACACAGTTAATTCATACCGTGTTATATCTGTAACCATTATCGAGATACGGACTTCTGAAGTCGAAATTCTGGAAAATTTGATTTCAGAATTTCGCAGTAAAAAATTGAATCTTTCCAAATAATTTGAACATCGATTTTCTATTCTTGTCTAGTTTCAGTGTGCGGAAAATGATTTCGCTTGGACTTGTTGTTTCCGAGAGGAGCGTAGAGAACTGAAAATGAAACTTTTTTCTTGATCAAAACGATTGAT
Organism: Phosphuga atrata; assembly: GCA_944588485.1. Classification (NCBI taxonomy): domain Eukaryota; kingdom Metazoa; phylum Arthropoda; class Insecta; order Coleoptera; family Silphidae; genus Phosphuga; species Phosphuga atrata. The sequence continues at coordinate 13,626,290 of OX155901.1, forward strand.
TTTTTTGGCGATTTTTTCAGAAAACACGATTTTCCAGTGTGTTCGGTTCAAAAGCTCAAAATACCCAAGATATAGGCTATATCTTGTTTATTTGTAACTTTAGGGCGAAAAAAAATCGCGACCAAATTTTCCGAATTTTCCGAAAAGAGTCCGAATTTTATTTTCATAATTCTGGTCGAATTTTGCTTTTTCGGTTTCATTCAAACTCCTCAAAAACGGTAAACAGCAACGAAATCATTTTTCACACACATCATTCGGCACACAGAAACTACTCGACAAGACGAACAAATTGATGTGTAAATTGTTCGAAAAGATTCAATTTTTCACTGAGAAATTTCAAACAGAAATTGTACGATTGTCGATTTAATAAGTTCTCAGAAACTGTGATAGATAATTAAAAACGGTGTGCGGCATCGTTTTCAAAAGGTTATTTTTCTATTAACCCACTTATATTTATTAGTTTCCAAGATCTCTACTCGAATGCTGAAATGTCTTCAAATTTTACTCAATTTTACCAGGCCATCGTGAACGAAGAGAGCTAGCGAAATATAATTTGCATATTTGTAATCTGCAGCAAAAATTCTTCCAGAAACGTTTTTGCATTTTGCTAAAACTCAAACTTTTCGTGCATTTTGTCGTTTCCGCAATCTTGACTTCCCAATTCGAATGTATTTTTTAATTAAAAGCTTTCTATGAATATGATATACGTTTTCCGACTAATTTTGAGATGCTGAATCGATTGGTGCCTACTAGAAGTCTCTGTGACAAGCAATTAAAAAATTATGACATCGTGAAATGCACGGAAAGTACGAGAAAATGTATTTCCTGAAAATCATTTTTTAGCAAGTGACTGGAAACTTTCAAAGTTTGTCTGATAGTGTTTTTCTTGCTATATACAAATAGCATCATACTAGCCGCTTTTGGATTCCGAATAAGCGGAGTAGAATTTGTGGTTTTCATTTTGCTGGAGATAAAATGTCCGAAAATCCAGAAAGCCCAAGTTATAATCCGACTGTATTGGACAATTTAGCATAGACATTGTAGAGAACAGAATCTTCAGTTAACCGGTAAACAAATTTATTGGAGACGAAGTTGTCTTTTTGGCCACGTGTGGGGCTAAGCGCGGTTATGCACAGAGCGAATATCGAAAGCGTACATAGTCTGACATGTACAAAATTGAGGAACGAATTCCTTCTTATATTTTTACGTTACTACGTCCTACGTTATTTTGATAGCGTGATGTAAGATATAACTATAAAATATATTAATTTCTACTTTACGTATAAATATTTTGTAATGATTTTGAGACTTCATATGTAATAAAAAATAGATAACCATAATAAGAAGTAGCGCTTACAATTCTACATCTATCGGGGAGATTCCTTTATCTGTTTTCTTGCTAATTAGATTTCTTCATTTAAGCGAAATCATTAAGTGTAATAGAAAGAAACCTACTATATGATGGTGTCCACGTTATCGGAATACATTGTAGTTGAATTTATTTATTTAGTTACATATCGTACTTCAAATACATTATCTACACATATTATGTAATCTTTGAAACTATCTAAGTTGCTAATAATCAACCTTGAACAAAGTCAAAACATTACTGTTTCATATTTTTCTTTCCCAAAAATTCGCACACATCTATGACACGTCTACAACACAGTTTCGCTATATGAAGATAAAAAATGCGGAAGCCCTCGTATAACGCGATGAAATTCAATACAATTTTGCTGCAATATCACAAGCATTCGCTGCTCTACAATTACCAATTGCCTATTAGCTTTTCTTAACGTATTATGGATTGATGAACAAAGTAATTGGCTTCGTAATACTTTTCGCATATCGCTGCATATTTTTGGTAGAACGGTTTTGCCTTCGGTTTTTCCCTTCGGTTTTTTTGCCATTATCTCAAAACTTTCAACAAGAGCACGAAAATCCGAGTTTTGTGCGCAAAAAACAGCGCTTATTTTTGGAGCCAGAACCTAATCGCATTTACAATAAATAAACTACAACAAAAAGGAAAATTAAAAATATGAATTTAAAAGCTATGTTGTTTTCTTCTGTCTTCCATTGAACATAATAGAAACATTTTTAGTAGTATATTTAGATGTTTTGTTTAAGGGTAGTTATATAATATGTACTTGCTGATTACCTGCAACAATAAACTTGATTAAACTTGACGTTTTGGTTCACTTGCTCAGAGCCTCACAGTAATAGATTTTTTACGAAATACTTTACGAATAGGATGGTTGCGACCATTTCTACGTAATTCATACATACACTGAATTAAAAAATTCACTATGTTTCCGATATAGTACAGTACTCCTAGTAAACCACACGTTTCGATATAGTACAGTACTCGGTTTGGATATTGTTTGGTTATTGTTTTGGAGAACACGGTTTGGATATAATACGGAACGAATTAACCGTGTTAATGTGTTATATGGGGATTGATTGTATATATGAAATTTTATTTCTGAAAATAACAGTCGAAACTCGAGTCGTGATAAGTGTAGAAATTTATATAACTGTGGCTAAAAGATAGTGAATTAATTTTCCCAATTCAGTGTACTTCACTTAAAGTTTAATATTTCGTTTTTCGATATTAATTAAAACAGACAATTAAAATATACAATAGGGAATATGCATGTAATATAAATTTGGTTAAAATATTTTTATTCCAAATCTTTATTGGCCGGACATTTGAACAAAACCATTATTTTAATAATTAATATCTTTTTAATTACCTAAAATTAATTAATAAAGTTACAAAATGACCGAGGGAAATTCAAATTTGTAAAACGCAACACCATTGGCTAAAACGAGATATGATGTCAAATACTATGTCAACAACTTCGCATTGCTAACATTTGTAGCGGATTGCAGGCTTTTGATTAGAAACATAGTAATAACGTGTGTGTTGTTAATTCATTTATTGTAATATTGTAATTATTTAAGTGTAATCTTAGCAACCTATTGAGCTTAGAAATCATTTAAGAGGATGACTGAAAGTGGTTTTGTAAAAGCACAATCAGATAATCTAATTAGGTAATCGTAATAGCATTTTGGGCCCTTTTTCTAACATGCCAGTAAGCAATGAACTTGTAAAATGTTTTTCATTCTTTGAGTCATCATTTCGCATCCAGCTTGTTTCGGATCAACAACTTGGTACATAATCTTGAGATATCCCTGAAGAAAGAGAAGACTTGAGAAAGAGAAATCTTGATAATCCGACACATATGGGAACAGACAACCGCAGGATTATAAAAATTCCGGATTATTGGGATTAAAACAAAAGAATAACAATTTTACATATTTTAAACGCGTCACCGCTTGCTACAGTTCGCCGAGTTCAAACATTCAAGTCATCGTTAGATTGATAAGAAATCCTCAGCCTAATTTGTTCCACGGATGACGATGAATCATCCGTGGAACAAATTAGGCTGAGGATTTCTTCATCAGAAAAGGAGTGAATATGAAGCCAAGCTATGTCATCGTTTGGCAGCGTAACACCAAAGCTCTTGTAAAAATTCCGAAGACAATTGTAGAGTTAGCTTGGTCAGAATCGCGAATCAAGTGTTCAGAGTTTGAGGGTGTCCCTTTTGGCTTCATTTCAGATGTGCGCGAGGTTTATATCCGACGCGGGACAGCGGAAAGAAAATACTGTTTCCCCACGCCAGGACTAACGCCGGACTACTGAGAATGCCGTATTAACCAAGCGCCGGATTATCCATATTATACTGTATTTGTTAATGAAAGAGGACAATTAATGTAGATAGTACTACATTTTTCTGGTCCATAGTAAAATTTACATGGACACCTTTATTTCCATACTCAGATTTAATATTCGCTTTCACAGCTTTATCAATAAGTAGTAGTAGTAGAAGTTAATCCTTTATTGGCATAAATTCTACTTTACAAATTTGTGATTACAACTTATATAGTATAAACTTGCATTCAAAACAAAACCGAGATCCCTATATCTTAAAAAACACAAAACAAAAAAAAAGAAAGAAAGAACAAAAATCAAACAAAAACAATATTAAAGTCTCTAAAAAAGGAAATATATATACACATACAAAAAGAAAAGCGAACACAAACTACTCTGAGCTCATTGAACCCTCATTGAACCATTTCATGTATTTGAGGCCCGAACCACTTTCGTCCATAACTTTTTCCCAACTTCTTACTACTGCCTTTTCCGCTTCAGTCCATACAAATTTTCTGCAACTCGCCACCCAATGTTGCCACAGCTCCTCACCTTCTCCACATGCTCGGCACGTTCTATCACCTGCAGCCATCCAATATCTCCAACCCTTTTCTTCACTTCCGCATCTAAAACGCGCAATAATCGTCTGTGAGACTTCGGGGCTGAGGAGATATTCTGGGCATCTGCCTGTAACTTGGATCTTCCCATAGTCTTTGTTATAAGTACCTTCGTCTATGTGTTTCTGTCTCTCCTGCAGCTCTACCTCTATTAGTCTCTCTTCCAAAAATTTTTCAACTAGCATTCCCTCCTTTATCATTCTCTCAATCTCTACGTGACTCCATCCACCTTTTTCATACATCAGCTTTCGTTGGTATCCCTACTTGGTTTCAGTCTCACATTCTGCCCTTTCGTTCCTTAACACTTTCAGCACTTCTTTCACTATTCTTTCCTTATGCATACTATTCACCATTCTTTCAAACTTGACCACTCTCGTTGCTGCATAACTGGTGACTTTGTTGGTGTTTGTCTCCTGGAGAACAATATACCAAGGGGTAGACCTCTCTAACTGGAGAATCCTCTTAATATATTGTAGTTGTACCCTTTCTATGTCCACCTCCTCCTTTACTCCCCAGATTTCCGCCCCGTACATCAGGATACTTCGCACACATGCCTTCTAAATCACCATCTTCGCCCTATAATTCCCTCTAAAGTAAACTCTCCACACATCCCAAGAACCTATTAGCCGCTATCCACGCTTTTTTAATGATACATCGAATATGCTCTCTGCACGAACCATTCTGCTGGAACACAAAACCTAGATATTTGAAGCTGCTAACCTGTTCTATCTCCGTTTCTTCCCATTTAAAACTCTCTCTCTCTCTTTGCTCCCTTTGTCTTCCGGAATAACATCCACTTAGTTTTTTCTACGTTCACCTTTAACACGCGCTTCTTAAAAAACCTTTCCAGTCGTGTTAATACCTCTCTCATTTCCGCATACGTACCGACTAGCACAACGACGTCGTCAGCGTAGGCTAGGCTCCAGACTTTCCTAGTCCCTATTACTACACCTCCAGCCTGATCCATACTTAACGTCCTTTCTAGGTCCGCCGTATATAAGTTGAATAGTAATGGGCTTAGAGGACACCCTTGTTTTAAGCCTTTCACAACCTCGAACCTTTCAGCTGTAGCCTCACCAACTTTCACTCTGCACCATTCGACGTTCGATACTTTCTCTCAACTGACGCGATATACCTTTTGTACTCATAAACTCCCACACTTTCTCCCGTACTACAGAGTCATAGGCTGCTTTTAAGTCGATAAACACAGCGTACAATTTTCCCTTTGGTTTCCTCAATTCTTTTTGAACAATATAGTTTAGCTTGTAAAGATGTTCTGTAGTACCACGACCTTTTCTAAATTCGGCTTGGACTTCTGGAATCAGCTTCATCTCCTCTACTTCTTCTAGAAATTTTCCGTCCAGTAGTTTAGCGTAGATTTTGTATGCGGTATCCATGAGAGTTATCCCTCTGTAGTTACTCAATTCCTCCTTATTTCCATGTTTAAGGACTGGCACAATAATTCCTTCTCGACAACTATCCGGAACTTGTTTGCTGCCTTTGAAGAAACTGTTAAGTTCGGCGAGCAGTCTCTCCTTCCATGTTTGTGTAGCCAAGTACTACGCTTCGTTTGGTACCGCATCTGGCCCTGGAGCTTTCCTTTTTTAAGCGCCGCCAGAACACTTTTTCCTTTGTAATTTCTTCTAGGAAATCCTCTCTGTTGGTTTCTGCCGCCCCAAAATTTCTATCCGTTCGCTCGCAGTACTCTGTTGTTTCGCCTGCCAATAAATCTCTGGAGTAGTTCATCCAGCTTTCTATTGCGATGGACCTTGGGATTTCTCTCTTTTCTTTACCTCCAGCAATGTATTTCCAAATGCCCGACGCTCTGCTCGTTTGCTTGATTTTCCGCATCTGGAGCTTCTCCCATTCCTGTCTCTTTCTCTTCTCCAGATCCCTCATATTTTTAAACTGATTTTGAAATCTTTCCAGTGTTGTTCTTTCTTCCTTCCAAGCCCTAAATTCTGCTCTGGTTCTTTTCCTCATCACTCTAGTTTCTTTGTCCACCCATGCATTTCCATGACAGCTCTGATTGTGCGAAACTTTAACAATTAAATCCTTTCGTACCATTTCTGACAGTTGACCAAACTCCGCCACTTCCACCATTCCTTCTATAATCGTCAGGTTTTCTTGATATCTTCTGACAACCTCTTCATTCATAACACTGTTTGTTTGACGATTTTCTGGTTATTTTCACTGTGCCTTTTTACCTCTTCTAACAGCCTAATTTCTAATGGTAGATGGTCCGAGTCAAGTCTCTTTCCTATTTTAAACGAGTCAATACTCCGTACTGCAGCTGCATTGGCAATTCCGTAGTCAATAACCGAACAACCCGTGCCCCCCATATACGTTAACTCCCCATTCCAATCACCATTTGTACACCCGTTTAACATGTATCATTTATGCCTTTCACACCAGTCATTCCATCTTTTACCCTCTTTATTATACGTCTTATCCCTTGAGCGTCTGCGTATTTGCACCCCTTCTGCATCTAGGTAGATTTTCCGGAATAACAGTATTTGAAGATCAGTATTTTCGCCCCTGGATCTCTTGACATCCGTTTCTCAGTATGCTTTAGAATCTCCTCCATGCTATTATTGTTATATATTATCACTACTCTCCAGTTATTACCACCCACCTGTATTATTCTTTCTTGTATACCTTCAACATTATCTGGCTCTGTTTTATATTCAATCTCTTTCACAGACTTCACACCGGTAACGATCCCTGCTTTCGCTCTTCCTCTGTTTGAATCTCTCTTGGTAAATTGGCATTTACATACATATTCCGTTGGTATTAGGTTTCTTATCTAGTTATCAATAAGTAGTTTATTTTCATTCTCCGATGAATTAATTTCTTCAATATGGAAAGAACTGGATCCTGCTTCGTGGTTATATATTTTCGTGGTTATATATTTGTTTGTGGTTATATATTTCCAAAACATCACTAATACTGGCAGTAGATCTGCGAGAGAGACGAGAGTCTTCTATCATTGCGTTTTCTCTTGATAGCACCCATTCTTCTAACGGGTGGTGGCGTATTTCGATTTTGGCAATGGAAAATGTTAGGTAGAACTCCTTTATGTAATCGTAGTGTCACATTTACACCTTCTCGTTTCATTATGTTGTATTGAACATAATTGTCTGTATCCTCCTCTATCTATAATTAAAGATGTATTGTACATATGTAAACAAAACATTTGAATAGGAATAACAAATTAAAAAAGTCAAGGGATGAATGTGGCTGAAGATATCTCTCGTTTCTGCTGTGGTATAATTTAAGTACAGAGCTAAATAGTAGCTTTTTGTGTTTTTTGTTGACAATTGATGAAATTACAAAACTTTCTATACTGGATTTAGATACAGTTACCTACTGCTGGTGTGATAAATTTTCAATACAAAACTTACTTCTGAGTAACTGGAATCATATTATGTATCGAAATACGTCATACTTGCATTAAAGTGATCTTCACAATAATGTAAACAAGTTGTTGCAGATACTTCATCTCTTCTGATAACCTTACACCATTCCTTACGTATTTTTGCATCTATCCGGACTAGAAAAAACACTTTATCACGTGTACTTCTGATAGTGTTTTTGCATTCAGGTACAATGCAATACTTATAAATTGGCTTTTGAGCTTTTTGCATGGTGAAATAAGAACGAGAACACCTGTAGTAATCAATACACTGGACTGGACATAGTATGTGGCGGCATCATCAGAGCGCGCGAAAATGGCGGCGTTTAAACAGCTCATAATTATTCTCTAATTTAAATATTATTTAAACTTAATTACAGCATTTTTAAACAGTATTTATATTTTTTGCTATGTTATAACGGTGTAAACAGTGAATTAAAAATATAAAATAAATACATGCATATACTCCCTATTGTCCCTATCTTTATTTTCAAAATAAAATATCCAAAGACCGTGCAAACAGCAATCAATAATATTGGTTTATTAATACTATTAAAATGTGTCTTTAGGAGAATTTAGTAATTTTTCTCATCAAAACTTTCTGTTTCAAGCACTATCAGCTGCACCTTCATTGTAGTTAATGGCTAAATTTTATTTAAAAAAACGGAAATTTGTGTAAAGATGTGATTTGCAGATAACTTATTTTGGCGCATAAAAAGTTAATCTAGCATCCCAAATGTGAATCCCCGAACTCATTGATACCAAGATAAATAGTTGGGAAATCAATACAATCCCCGAGTTGGTTTCAATTCTTTATGACGATGTTATTGACGTTAGTATGATCGTTTATTTTGTTGTTGAACTGCCAGTTTGAGAAGTTTCGGGAGTTTGACTACATGAAATATCTAAAACCGATAGTATATATCGCGCTAATCGGAATTTGGTTGTTGTAAATTATAAATCTAGCTATTAGAAATTATGTTTCCCGCTAATCGGAAATTGGTTACTAATTATAAATCGCCACAATCGACATTTTTTATTTGCATTAATCGAAATTTTAATTCGCACTAATGGGAATTTAGATGCTAATTATAAATCTTGCTGAAGTTTTGCGTAAATGGGATCCGGCGATATATCTACAAATTTATATTGAATTTTGAGATTTACAAAATTAGTTTTTTGTTTGGATGTTCGAAGACATGAAAGATAAATCTATAAAAATATATTTCATGCTATAAAATATATATTTTTTTTTTGTCCGTTAGAAATATGATTTTGATGTGGGTTATTTTTCAATATTGAGTTACGAAAACAAGAAAAATAAAATTCTCGTTATGTTTGCGCCCGTGTGGCTATTGAACCGTGTGATCGTGAGTTCGAATCTCAGCCGGAAACGAGTTGTGCAGAGGAAATTTGTTTGTTCTTGCACTGTGGATGCATTTGCTTTGTTCTCGTATATTTCAATTAATAAATATATAGAGAAACTTAGATAACACCATTATAAAAGGGGTGATATGTATGGAATTATTTCGTCTCAACCAAATAATATGAACACTCCTAAATTATACAACAATACCACCGTTAATTATGACATGTGCTTAACAACATATTGTTTTTCCATAAAATTAAATAACTTGAGTTGTAAAGTTTCAAATATTTAAAATTAAATTTGTTTTTGAAAAAGAATTTCTATATTTTCAAGAATTTCAAAATTGTATACAATTTGCAATTTATTATAATAATTATTATATTCTTTTATATTTAAACGTATTATTTACATATTAGGACATCTTATATACATAATTAAACATGTTTTTCACATTAAAATCTTCTAGTTATGTTAGATATATATTAGGACGTGTTGGACACTTTTTAGATACATATAAAATGTATATTATACAATTACTAATAATGAAATTTATTATTAGGTTTTTCTTTGGCACATATGGAGGCGGAGTTACACATGCCAATAAAATTGCATGTCAGTTATTAATATTATATACTTTTGCTTTTTAGTAGCCTTTTTTAAGTGGTTTGCGCTGGCTATAAAAGACACAAAAAAGAAAAATAAGTTTGATTGCAAGTTTAGTCAAGTTTGAAGAAGAATTTGTTATTAAAGATGTATTAGACTTCTAAATATAATCTAAACTAGGGCTGTCCAACCTTTTTGTTTTTCTGGACTAAATTGGAAGAAGTCGTGAGGTTTTGTGCAACAAATACAGAGTGTTTGAAAAAGAACTCCCTAGTTTTAAGCATGCATTTAATGTTGAAATTAAAGAAAAACAACGCCTGCGAGTACAAACAATAAAAGAGAGTACTTTCAAGTTTTGTTTTAACATTAATGAACTTCAACGTGGGATCCATTTGTTGCCCTGCACGTCGAGACGATATTCCATTTCTTTCCACGTATTCACCATATCAGGTGTAACTGTCGCATCGTCGCGACGATTCTGAATGATTGATGTCTCGAATCTTTTCACTGTACACAACATTTTTTATGTGGCCCCAAAGGAAAAAGTCCAATGGGGTTAAGTCCAGGCTTCGTGGTAGCCCGGAGATTGGGGCAGTTCTGCCTATACACTTTTCCGGAAAGTGAGTGTCTAGAGCCGTGCGTACGTGTTTACTGTTATGAGGTGGGGCGCCATCTTGTTGGTAAAACATAAGCCCCTTTTCCTCCTCAATATCATCCATCTGTTAACATGTCGTATTGTCCCTATTTATTGTTTGTTCTACAAAAATGAAAGGACTAATCACACGATGCTCCAGCAAGCCGCATCAAACATTAACTTTGGGAGAGTCACGTTGAAGCTGAATAAATTCATGTGGATGCTCTGACTCCCAAATTTTGCAGTTGTGGCGATTTACTGTTCTACTAACATAACATATTGGCTCACCAGAAAAGAAAACATTTTTCAACAAATTGTCATCATCATCAATTTTGTTTAGAAAGTCAACAGCAAATTCTAATCTTTTGATTTTATCCGTAGGTTTTATTTCATGTAGCAGTTGCAATTTATAGCCACGCAAATGAAGTCTTTTACGCATAACATCATACACGGTACATTTAGGCAATGCTAATTGGAGACTACGTCTAGCCAATAACTTCTTTGGGCTCCACACACATGAAACACGGATCTGTTTAACAACATCTTCAGAGAAGAATGTTCAAAAATTTGGATGTTTCTTGATGATTGATCTCTCAATTGTGACTTGCTGAAATTACGAACAAGAGTTCCCAGTAACTTTGTAAAAAAAAATATTTTAAGATCTATAATTCGAGGTTAAAATACGGTCAACAGCCAAGTATACAGATTAGTAGGAGTTGCTGATTACAGAAAAAAATCCGATAAAGATAATGGCGGACATTATACAGATTTCACTTTAAACGAGTACTTTTGGCAAGAGTATGACGACTTATAATAGAGGAAGTAATTAAAAAAAGTACCAACGAAAAACAAACAGTGGATCACTGACGAAACTTGGAACGCAGTAAAGAAAAGAAAGATGCTCAGAAGAGCAGGCATGCGCATAAACGAACAGATGATCGAATAGCAAAAACTGAACAGGGACATTCAACGACTGAGCAGACAGGACAAAAACCTACACTTACAAAAAATCTGCCTTGACATTGAAAGATTACACAACACCAATGAAACACGAGACCTCTTCCGAACAATCAAGGAAATTACCAGAGAATTTAAACCATACACATGGAAAATAGAAGATCAAAAGATCAAGATCGAAAAAAACTATTACTGAAATAGAGGGAGTTCTTTAGGTATGGCAGTTATATTGCAGAAAGCTCTACGAGAATGAAGACCCTGAACAAGAAAACGAATTACCATCCATGAACCAGGTGAAACAAGAGCCTGACATTTTGAAGGATGAAGTAGAGCAAGCCATTCATTATTTGAAAAACAATAAAAGCACAGGCGGTGATAATATAAGCTCAGAAATGTTAAAACAACTAGATGAAGTAGGCATCACATTTATGTGGAAGATATGCAACAACATATGGAAAACCGGACAATGGCCAAAGGATTGGTGCACATCGACCTTCATTCCATTGCACAAAAAAGGTTCCAGTCAAAAATGTAACAACTACAGAACCATTGCACTTATCTCACATCCAAGCAAATTTATGCTCAGAATTCTCCTTCAACGCCTCAGAAGCTTTTTGGATTGGCGGATCCAACAGGAACAAGCAGGATTTGTCAGGGGCAAGGGCACAAGAGAACAAATCTCTAATGTTCGACAAATTATCGAAAGGGCAAGATTTGCAAAACCATCATATCTCTGTTTCCTAGACTACAGCAAAGCTTTTGACTGTGTTAGCTAGCAAAAGCTTTGGAGAGCTCTCTTAGAGATGGGAACCCCTCAACATCTGGTGCTCCTATTAAAACATCTATATGAAAACAGCAGTGCAACAGTCAGACTGCAGGACAAAACCTCCCCAACCTTCAGCATACAACGAGGCGTAAGACAAGGGTGTATTTTATCTCCCTTGCTATTGAACATTTATGGTGAATACATTATCAGGATGGCTTTGAACCGTTGGGAGGGTGGCATAAGTATAGGTGGCAGAAAAATAAATAACCTTCCTTATGCCGATGTCACCACACTTATAACAAAGCACGAACAGAAAATGGTTGAAAGAAACTTATTGAAAGAGTTTAAGGAGTAAGCCTGGACTATGGGTTAAAAATAAATCCGCAAAAAACTAAGTTAATGGTAATAGATCGCACCAACAGAATAAACAGAGCACAGACCATACACGATATAGAAATGGTAGAAGAAATTAATTATTTGGGTGCGAACATAACAGAGACGGAATTTCATCTATCGAAATCAAAAGGAGAATCGGTCTTGCCAAAACTGCCATGACAAAGATGCATAAAATCTGGAAGGACAAACAAATAACAACTAAAACAAAACGCACACTTGTCGAAACTCTTGTCTTGCCAATAGCATTATATGGGGCAGAAACCTGGACCTTGAAGGCCACAGACATTGTTAAACTGGACAGCTTTGAACTGTGGGTCTGGAGAAGGCTTTTAAGAATCCCTTGGACTGCTCAAAGAACCAACGTATCAATATTAGAAGAACTGAAAATTAATGTAAGACTGTCAACCATCGTAAGACAGCGAATTCTCAAGTTTTTTTGGACATGTGAGCAGGAGAATGACAATTTGGAAAAACTTGTGATACAGGGAAAAATCGAAGGCATGAGACCTAGGGGGCGAACTCCGAAGCGATGGATGGACGAAATGAAGCACTTCACAGGAAATTCACTGCAGGACAACATGAGGTGCATTACAGACAGAGATAAATGGAGAGAAATCACAATCACCATAACATGAATGATGTACATAAGATCACGACACTTCAACCAATGAAGTAAACTCTCACTAAACCCCTTATTCCACCTTGGCTTTTAGTATACGCCACCCTGGTATCGCATATTTTGCATTCATTCAGGGTGGGCAGTCCGGACGGTCTACTGAAAAACCGCCCTAGTTGTTGTCTCGCCGACCAGGATTCGAACCCGGGTCTCCCGCATTGAAAGGCGGGTATGTTGTCAACTACACCACCGAGGAGGATGAAGTAAACGACTAGGGAGAGAGAGAGATGACGACTTATCTTTAAATCCAAAACGTGTCCCGAATGCGACGAAAGAAAATGTCAGCGAGAAATCAGGATATGGATTCAAAAAAGACACAGATTGGAAAGAATAAATAAAAAAAACATAACTTTCACAAACAGAAACTGTTCCTTTCAAATAAAATAAAAATATGTGTTCAGTTGTGTAAATTACAGAAATTGAAATAGTGTTAATCTCTTACGAAATCGGATTCAAACATAAATATCATGATTATCTATATGTATAATCGACAATTTGTAATTTACTTGAAAATAACCTTTACCAATCGTGTTAGATGTATAAATTTATATAACTGTGAATTACATGTAATATAATATTTTTACATATTATGTGTGGTAGTATATATAATAGTTGACTTATCAATTCAGTGTAAGTATGGATTACCACGTAATAACGTTCGCAACTATCTTATTTGTTACGCAGTATAAATTAGTTTAGTCTGTATATTTGTTAATTTATTGAATTAGTTTTGTACAAATCGAGGAACTTAGCTAGTTCTTGTTGCATCAATCTTGCATAAATCTTGTTGATTTTGAGTTTCACAATTTTCTTCATAAAAATTAAACAATTTTCTAGAAATTCGTGACATCTCGTGATCACGTTACTGTAGTGCAAACTACAAATTCCGATCTTGCTCCTAGTGAATTCAAACTAAAATAACCAGTAACTACTTACCTACCAATTCGTTACGATGTTCACTTCCACTCTACTTGAGTTTCTGTCGCTAATCACGGCATTTTGCTATATAGTATTTTATCAACTACATATGATTAAATTTATATACCAAAAGAATGAAGGTAAACTTGAAAAACTTTTGAAAAAGAGACCATGGTTGAGAAATTCGTGGTTTATTATACAAACGTAGTGAATTAAAAAAAAAACAATATATAATTTACAAAAAATAAAAAAAAGATCTATTCACAAATATTTGGTAATTCGTATTTGAAAATTAAAAAAAGACATTTTGGTTTATTGAATTTAAGTTACAATTAGATATGAAAGGGTGCTACAATTAACAAAAATAAAAAATAGATTTATTCACAATATTTATAATTGGCATTTAAAACTAAAATCTTTTTGCCTTTTGCGTCACTTAATCTATTTCTACGTTCAGTCAAGACCTGACCAGCTTTAGAAAAAAATGACCAGTGATTTTTTAATCACGGTAATTAAATCACCGGTAGAGAAATATCGCTCATTCGTAATAATTAGTAATAATGACATTCATTGTAGGTATTTTTGGACATTAAAATGTTACGGTGATAATACACATGCCAATTGCTTGCATTCCACTTCCTGGATTTGTTTCAGCAGTTAAACAAGTTAAACTCACACGGACTCACTTTGACAAAACAAACAGGTACAGGTTTTAAAAGTAATAACTGCAACCCCTATCTGGTTCGAATAAAGTAATGCGTTTACTCCTCCCCGAACATTCTATTTTTTTCATACAAAAATCGATAATCTTTCCAAGTTCTTGACGAGATTTAATGTACATGTATCGCCAGCATTATTAGAATTATTATTATAACACTGATGCTATAATAATAAATATAATAACAACTCTATAATAACGACAATTCAATAAAGTAAAATATTCCAAACAATTGTAAAATTTGTTAAAGGATATTAAAATGACAAGCTTAAAAATGAAGAGTCTAAAATAAATTGTAAAAATTTAAACTCTACTAAGGAGTATTAAAAATCAAGAAGATTTTTTTAACAGTTTAAGATGATCAGTAATATTTGCACGTTCAACTTGTAAGTTTAATTAAACTTCGACTATCATAAAAAAGATTCTTAAAAGTTTAAATATTTTCCGTAGAAAAGTTCAGATAATTTTTTTTTAACACCAATGATATTTAGTAACCTTATTAGTATAGTTACATTATTTAAACTTTTAATTAAAGAAAGATTTCAAACTCTTAGTAGATTTTAAGCCTTAGTGTTTACGGAAAGGAAGAAATATGTACAGCAACGCCACGTCCGAACTAGAACTGAAGATAATTGAATTGTCTTGGTCTATACAGACTAATTGCATTTAAGTTTTCTCAATAAAGAAATCTCAATTAAAGCAGGAAAAAAAAACAATTCCATTCAACTATCCCACCCTATTTAAAGCCTTTTTCATAGATTATACTTTGTATGTAATAGAAACGTTTTTTAATAAATGATCTAGTATCTTCCAAGTCAATTTACTCTTAGATACTATCGCGGAACGTTTGAAATGCGATTGTCGCCCTATGCTTCAATATGCCGTTGGTGTTCAGCCTATTCCATCAGCTACGCGGCCTTTCAATGAAACTTCTTTGCATTATCTAATCTATATTTTGTAGATAAACCCGATAAATATAAGGGTCCACAAACTTATATACAAGAAGGTTGTATTAGTATACTACGGATACTGTAAACGCGATAAGTTGCTTTTCATCATATTTTCAACAAAATAAGATTTAGAAAATCGTTATGTAACTTATCATGTAACTTCTTCTTTCTTTGTTTTCCCATTCAAAGAGCGCGTTTGAACTTGTTAGCTAGTTTGATGGTTTTCGCCTTCTTATCCTCCCAAAATCTCTTCATGAATTCACTATGCTGTATCTTGCGTTCTGTCGACCACTTCTTACCATTTTCCTTCTTAGGTTTTTCCAGAAATTTATGTTTGGCTACTTTTGTACTAAACGATCCACGGCTGCTATGATTTCGTATGTGATATTCAATTCTTGGAAGTCCGCCTTATTTTCTTCCAGCTATTTTATTTTGACCTTCTTTGAGTTGATTACTTTGAATAATCTTTTAGATAGTTTATCGTTGTCCATTCTATATATGTGCCCATAGCAATTCAAGCGTCTCTTCCGTACGGCATCAGTAAATCTGTCAGTGAAGGAATAGAATTCCGCGGTGCTTCTCTTATTCTCTCCACATTCCATTTTCTCTCGTGACATGCCAGTTGCTTGTATTCCACTCACTGGATGTTTTTCAGCAGTTAAACAAATTAAACTAACACAATAAAGTGGGACCATTTATTTTCTGAAGAATTTTCCGCTCATTATTTTCGATTTCTGTAGTTTTAGAGTGACCACCGAAGCATATGGTTTCTGAAGCATATAAAGCTTCTGGCAAAACAACTGTTTTTTAGTGTCGTAATTTTGCATTACGCGATATGATTTTTTTGTTATAGTAATTCCATGTTAGTCTGTACGCCTTATGGAGTTTGGTAGCTCTTTCTACGTTGGCTCTACTGTCTAGTCCTGATGGTATGCTGTTTTCTGTCTCTAGCAGAGTTTTTGCACTACTCTGATGCAGATTTTCCATATACTGGGTTTTCTCGTATGATATCTGGCCTTTGATGCTATATTGTGTGGTCTCTGTATGGTATATCTTGTTTCATCCTTGTTCTTAGTAGTGACTGCTAAATCATCAGCAAACGCTATACATTTCACATTGACCCTTTTTTCCGAATTTCCAATGTTTACACCCTTCCTGCTCTTCTCCCACTCTCTACTAACTTTGTCTAGAACAGTGCTGCGTAAACCGTGGGTCGCGACCCCTCGGGGGGTCGCGAGAGGAGTTTTCGGGGTCGCGTAATTCAAATCAAAAATTTATTTACCAGTAAAACATTGTAATTAAATTATATTAGTTATAAAAAATGCAACTATTTTTTTTTACGAAAACAATTGTCTATTGTTTACATGTCTATATGTTTTTGCGCCCTAGGGAAATATTTAAACTATAGTCCATTTTTTTAAGCATGCAGTAACTAGAAACCTGATTCACACTATGATAAATGTTCAAACTAGTTACAAAATTTGGCGCTAAATACAAATATAGTTACTTGAATATAAAATTGGTAATTTATGAATGGTTTCATTGAATATCTTATTATTATTGATTAAATACTCCAAATGGCAACAATAGTAATAAAATACAAACAAATAAATGGAGAGAAACGCAAAAAATCTAAATGATACAGACAGATCAGAAGGTAATTGTGAATTGACACGGCAGCCATTGACAACTAAAAGCTGCAAATGTATGTGAAAAGAAAGAGAGAAAAGAGGTTGAGATGGAGAAGTAAATGTCGGCAGTGTGAACTTCTCCTCGATTTAAGCCAATCAGAGAACAAGGTCAAATAAGCCCTATCTTCCCTGTACTGCATTCTTTAAAAAAATGGAGATGAAATATAGATTTATAAATTTAATTTACGAGATTCTCTCCAATGGCGCTACAGCCCGAAGCGAGCCCTGGCCTCCACCAAACGTTGTCTCCAGCGTTCCCTTTCCTCTGCCGCCGCCCGCCAGTTCCGCACCCCCAGCATCTCTCTCGCATCCCTTTTCACACTTTCCTCCCATCTCGCCCTTGGCCTGCCCGCTTTCCTTCTACCTTCCGGCACTCTGAGTATTTGTCTCGGCACTGCTGTTGGAGCCATCCGGCACACATGTCCCGCCCATCTTAGCCTGCTTAGTTTTATGTGGGATACCACATCTGGGCTTTTGTATAACTGATATAGTTCGAAGTTCATCCTAATTCTCCAGCCCTCTTCGCTGTTAATTGCCCCATAAATTTTCCTCAGGATCTTTCGCTCAAAAATCTCCAGCATCTTTTCCGATTTCTGGGTCAGCGTCCATGCTTCGCTTCCATATGTGAGGATGGGTCGTATGATTGCTTTATATATATTACACCAGGCAAGAAGATTACACTAGGCACCTGGTCTGCTAGCTAGCTTCGAGTTAAGGATGGGTTTAAGAGTGAAGTATGCCCTGTTGGCTTGCATGATTCTATGTTGTACTTCCACCCCTTCGTCGTTCTGATCCGTGACGGTTGATCCCAGATATTTAAAGTTGCTGACGACTTCTACAGTGTACTCTCCCATATCCAGATTATTTACTGCGTGTACTGGCGCTCCCGGTCTTACCATCATTACTTTTGTTTTATCCTTGTTTATTGACAGACCTATCTCCTTGGCTCTCTTCTCCATTTTACCGTAAGCATCTTTCATTGCCGTTAGCGATCTACCGATGATGTTTAGGTCGTCAGCATAGCCCAAAAGTTGCGTGGATTTATTGTAGATGGTACCGTTGCATTCTATCTGAGCTTTCCTTATAGCTTTTTCGAGCGCGATGTTAAATAATATGGGTGATAGACTGTCTCCTTGTCTCAGACCTGTAATGGTTTCAAACTTGTGCGATGTCGTTTTTTGGATACCGACTTGGTTCCAAGTCTTTTTTAACGTACAATTTACCAATTGAATGATCTTTTGTGGTATCTCGAATTCTTCCATTGTTTTTATGAGAGTTCTTCTATCGATAGTATCATACGCTTGTTTAAAGTCTACGAAGACCTGTTATGTGCTGATGTTCATTTCCCATGTCTTTTCTAGTATTTGAGTGTAAACATTTGGTCAGTCGTCGACTTTCCTTTCGGGAAACCTGTCTGATACTGTCCTATAATGCTCTCTGCGTACGGTTGAAGTCTTCGTCCGATTATCCATGACAGCACCTTGTAGGCCGTGTTAAGAAGAGTTATACCACGATAGTTCTTGCACTCCAGTTTGTTTCCTTTCTTATAGATAGGGCATATCTTCCCCTCCCGCCATTCCTCGGGTATCTCTTCTGTCCTCCAGATTCTTCCTATCAGCTGGTGTAAAGCACAGTTCAGAGCGTCTCCTCCCATTTTGATCATTTCAGATGGTATCATGTCCGGTCCCGGTGCTTTGTGGTTCTTTAGTGCCTTTATCGCCTCGCTTATTTCTCTTTGTGATGGTTCGTTATCTTCTCTCAGATCTCTTACTTCTGGTGTGTGACTTGGGTCGTCTTCAGCTGTTTGTCCGGTTAATTCCACTCGTAGTGAGGTATTCAGGAGTTCGTTAAAATATTTCGCCCATCTACCTACCACTTTACTTTCTTCAGCCAGTAAGGTGCCCTCTTTACTGTTGATTATTGTTGCTCTGGGCTGAAATCCATTTCGCAGGTTGTTCACTATCTTGTAGCATTCTCTAATTTCGTGTTTCTCTTGGTGGTGTCCTATCTGTACCACCTGGTCGTTAAAATGGGCCCGTTTCTTCTTCCGAAATAATTTGGATGCTTCCTTTCTTTGCTTGTTGTATTCAGCTTGTTTGGCTCTCGTGGGTCTCTGCAAATTCTCTGCCCTAGCTTTCTGTTGTTTCTCGCGTGCTTCTTCACACTCTGCATCGTACCATTGGTTTCGTTTGTTCCTATGGACTTTCCCGAGAGCCTCCTCTGCCGATTCCTTAATCCCCTTTGCAATTTCCGTCCATTGTTCTTCAATACTATGATTTTCCGTCAACACTCCTAGTTTTTCGGCGATCTTTTCTTCGTATCGTTGCCTTACCCTGGTTAAGTTCAGTTTTTCCACATCCCATTTTTCTATTTCGCTGTTTGCTGGCTTTTTCGAGTTGGCTAGCCTTTGTTTTAATTTAATCCTCACCAGGTAATGGTCCGAGTTGCAGTCTGCCCCTTTGCAGCTTCTGACGTCCTGTATGCTGGACATAAATCTTGTGTTTATTAAGACATGGTCTATTTGATTGAGTGTCCTTCCGTCTGGTGATCTCCATGTCATCTTGTGGATGTTTTTATGTGGGAATAGCGTACTGCTGATTACAAGGTTTCTAGATGCTGCTAGGTCCACTAGTCTCTGTCCATTGTCGTTAGTATTTTCGTGTAGGCTGTGTTTTCCAATCGTGGGTCTGTATAGGTCTTCTTTCTCTATCTTAGCATTGAAATCCCCCAAGATCATCTTTACGTCGTTGTTGTGTGTCGAATCGAATAGCCTTTCTAGTTTTGCGTAAAAGATCTCTTTTTCGTCGTCTGTTTTCTCTTCGCTCGGTGCATGTAGGTTAATTATTGTCAGATTGAAGAGCTTCATTCTTATTCGGATCATGCAGAGTCTGTCATCTAATGCTTAGAAGTCCATAATATCCTTCCCTACACTTTTCTTGAGTATGAAGCCTGTTCCTAACTTGTGCGCCTTCCCATTATTACTGCTTTTACATATCCTATATTTTCCTATATCCATGATGCCGCTATCGCTTCAGTTGGTCTCCTGTAGTGCCACTATGTCGAGTTTGTATCTCTCCATTTCGTTTGTTAAGGCTTTTAGTGCACCTATCTGGTAGAGGCTCCTTACATTCCATGTTCCCATCGTAATTTCTTTCGATTTCCTTGTGCATTGCTGTGGTCGTTGCCGAGTAGTCAGTCCAGTCCGAGGCACGTTTGGTGGTTTCGTAACGGTTTCTTTTTTTTTCTATGGATGAGTTGTTGGCCCATCGCAAAACCCCCTTTTCGGAGGACCATTTCACCCGCTCTCGTTGGCCCTGACCGCGCTTTCCATACGGGTTGGTTACCGCATCTCCAGCTTGGTTGCTCAGGTTACCAGGGTTCACCACGTGGAGGTGAGAGTCGGACTTGGGTAGGAGAGGCTATGCTACAATCTCTTCCTGTGCGATTGTCGTGCGGTTGCGCATGCACTACCCTTTGAACCCCAAATTTACGAGATCCACATATGTAATTTAGGAATTAATTTTATTACGAGTCAAGTCTGAATCACAAATTCAAATATAAGAAAAACATACAATTATTATTATTATTATTACAACGTAGTAATCGAGTAAGGGGTCTAAAATGACTTTTTTTAAATTTCGGAAAATTGTGTAAAAATGCGGTTTACGTCTTGATTTTTTTGCCGGTGAATTGAACAAAAAATTATTTTTTTTTAGACAAGCTGTTAAAACTGAACTCCACCCGTGTCTGTTTGCCGCTCGCAAACACACGGGAACTTGCAAATACACGCAAGTTCCACACAGCGTCCTCTAGGTGCCAAAAACAGGAAATCGTTTCTAGCACAATTGAGGAGCAATTTTGGCCAGCGACTCGATTTTTTTTCTTTGCGTCATGCGGAAAAGTAGGCGACCGTCGGTTCACCCGGTGCGGCGAAAAATGTAAGCGAAAAAAAAACGATCACACTTTGGAAGCCGTTCTCTGGATTGAAGAGCACCGCGTCTCCAAACCGTTTCGTTCGATGCGAGATGTTTACCCGCAACGGGCGGTGGGAGAATCTGAGACGTGACATTCTATTCCCGTTCTGGGTCAATTTTTACACAAAAATCGGAAAAACGCGTTTTTTCACCTAATTTGCGGGAATACCTCTCCTGGTATAACCAACAGTCGGATCGGGATCGTAACGACACCAATCGATTCGGCATAGTGCCATTTAGTTTGTTTTGGAGTTTAACTGCGATCGCGAGAATCCTTCGGGATTCGCTAAATTCAAGAGCTGGGCGTCGCCATGGCGGTTTATAAATGGAGAACCAAAGGTTTTATATGGCGATGGGAACGACGCACTGGTCCATCGCATCTGGGAGTCGCGACCTCCGTCCAAACTCGAAACGAATTTCTCAAAATTGAGCATATTGAAACAAACCTTCCATATTCGGTGAAATGTTTTAGAATTATATTGCTCTTTTAACGCAGGCCCCAATTCACAAAGTCATTTTTTTCACCTCTTCAAACGAAAACGCGAAAAGGAAAATTTGCATTTACAGTCTAAAGAGTACATGCCCGGCGAAAAGGCTAACAGTATGGGGTTTGAATTTCTCAAATCCATCAACGGATTCGCACTCCAGGCCAAATAACTACGACAATTGCTTGCAACTGAATCGCCAATTTGTACTTACAGCTGATCAGTTTGACACTATTTTCGCTCAGGTTATGTGCAAATGTCATTTTTTAAGTTTATCCGTGTGATTATTATTCGTGTACTTATGAAAAGATAAAATTAAAAAAAAAAATTAAATCAATATTCTGATTTTTCGCTCTTTGTTAGGTTCAGATTCAAATCAAATTCAAAGAGATTTCTTGAAATCTCTAAATAGCAGATTTCGGCGACTCTGTCTCTTTATCAGCAACAAAGAGCAACGTCAAAAGTAGCAATTTTTCACAAATTTCTACAAGAAACCGAAAATTTTACACTTTTCTTTTGGCAGATTCTTAAAGTTCAAACAATTTTACATCAGAAACATTTGCTTCCGTCCTCATTTGAATTTAATTTTTTTTAACTTTATACATTTAAAAAAAATCGATATTTTTTTTTTACTCAACAACCTTATTCATTATCTGAAGTTTTATGGTGTCAACTTTTATTGCATTTTTATTATGGTTTATAACTTTGCTGGGCTATTATGCGCTGTATTATAATCAATTACGTCACCTACGCTCCTATAAAATACCCTGTAAATACAAATCACAGAAAGAATTTCACTTTGCCTACGTTAACACTACGTTAAAAGTCGTCTACTGTCGATTCAGGGGTCGCGACAAAATTTTACACAAAATGGGGGGTCACTGGTCCAGAACTAAAGTTAATAGAGTAGGTAAGAAGCCGTTACCTTGACGAACGCCCATAGATATTTCAAAAGGCTCAGAGACTTCCCCAAGAAATCGCTTTAAGAGAGCTTTAGAAAGAATTTTGTATGCAATCGACAGTAGAGACAGTAGAGTATGGTTGTTTGGATCCTCCACCATATATAGGATATATATCAGGACTCCTGTCATAATTCTAAGCTTGTTCCTGTTTAGTTTCAGGCAAGCTTTTGTTCATTTCTGGTTAAAAGATAGCACCAGCATTACTTGGGATTGTCTTAGAGCTGGAAGTTCTTTCCAGGTTGTTCTCTTATTTCTTCATGTAAACTCTTGTGGATGGTGTTCATACTCATGGCGCAAAAAAGTTCCGGGCCTATAAAGGGATCACAGGATCCCTTGTTTGATATGTGATCGGCTTCTTCGTTTCCATCTATACCAGTGTGTCCTGGTACCCAGCATAGCATTACTTTGTTTAGCTTTCCCACACAATCCCATAACAGCTTGGATCTGTTAATGTATTAGCTAATGTCTTTTTGATAGCTGCTTCGCTATCTGACTGCATAGCAATTCGTTTTTTGCGATACTTCCTATCGAGGTTAAATTGTGCAGATCTTTCGATTGAATGTCCCTTTGCCTGGAAGATACTTGAGTAGATTTCCATGGATTTTAAGTATTTGATACGAGGTCCAAATACTGCAGCACTAGTACCATCATTTGCCTTCGAACCATCCGTACTTTATTAGTACACATTGCGCCGGCGCGAGTAGTGTAGTGGTGACGATCGTGGCCTCATGTTAGAGCGCTAACTAACAAGTATAGAGGTCCCGAGTTCTATCCCCAGTGCCGGCCTCATTTGTACCAGAAGACAAATCTGAAAAATAGTAATTAGCGCAATTTACAATAACAACTAGGTTTCTGTACCTATAAGTGAATGTGAATGCAGAATACAATAGGCCACAAGTGGGCCGCGGAGTTCGAAGGGTCGGCAAATCCGGCATCCACATCGGACCAAACTTAAAAAAAAAAGTACACATTGCTGTGTATTTTTTTATCGAAATGGTATATACATACCATTTCTCTGGACTCTGCTCCCGATTATGTTACCTCTGCGTATTCTTTCCTAGCTGAACCTTATAATCGCCGAACTAGCTGCCCTCTCCACGACAAGGTGCAACGGAGTCAGGTACAGCAGCAGTTCCATTGCTGCTGTCGGGCTATTCTTTCCTAGCTGAACCTTATAATGACCGATCTGGCTGCCCTCTCCACGAGAAGGTGCAATGGAGTCAGGTACAGCAGCAGTTCGATTGCTACTGTCGTGCATTACCCCATCGCCCTCGCGATGCTGACACAAACCAGTCTTTGAATTTTCTCAAGCTGCTTCTTCATCGATTCATACCACAATCCTTGTTGTATGAAATTGTGTAATAGTTGTCTTCCTAGTTTCTGTAATTTTTGTTATACTGTTACAGCGAAATCGTGTTGTAGTTAGTTACCTTTATTCCAACAAATCTTTTGATCATTGAATTTTATATAAATTTAATAAAAATATTTATTTTGTACGTTTGTAGACTAAATTAAATTATAATATTGGTTACGTATAGGATAAGCAAAGAAAGCAAATAAATGAAATTTTATCTCTTTAGAAAATCACTTGATTGATCTTTAAGGCGGAAAACTTTTTCTGTTTAATCAAAGGAGGGAGAAAAACCTGATACAAACGCATTCGTGTTTTTCTTGGAAGCAAAATGAAACGTAATAAGCTTTACATAATAATAACCATTAAAATATAATCAAATTCTAATATGAAGGGAGTTCAATAATACGGGGATAATGGAGAAATTAGGTTTTATAAATATCGAAAACCCCTATAAAATTCGTCGTAATGTAATTATTTTTTCTTTAGAAATATCCATGACTCTCATTGAATGATTTCATGGGAAACAAACTGCCCTGAAATGTATATACCAATTTATAATAAAATAACAATGAGATTTTATAGAGTTTAAATAATTTTTAATTAAATTAATTTATTATTTAAAGTTACAACATTAAATGTGTAACCATTTTCTGGCAAATTGTTGATAAATTCATCAGTTAATAGATTTATAGATCCTATAATAAATGTGATTATAATTAATAAAAATATGTATGTTTCCCAATATTATATTTTTATGGAGATTTTAAAATGTGTCAGCACATTCGAATATGCAAATTGTGTTTTTTTTTGTAATCAAAATAAAATGAAAAAATCGATAAATATTTCTTATTAAAAGAGGTGAAAGATCTTTGTGCCAAATAATTAAATACAGGTTTGAACTTTTTACATTAACTATTGCATTACCTCCATTTTTATTAGCAATTAACTTAACTGACATATTTGACGTAACTGCATAAAATTTGTAGAGACAAGTTTACGTTTAGAAATATACAAAAGATTGTATAGACACCTTAAAACAATACATTTTAAACCACAACGCAAACCATTTATATTGCAAATAATTGTTTTTTTTTTCAATCAACTTTTTTATAGTAAATGTAATAGAAAATTGTTTGCGTTTCATTTACATGAGTGAAGAAAACAACTTGTTTATGATTAACTATAGATAAGCCTCTTTTAACGGAGTACTTTTATTGAGCGATTTCGATATAACGCAATTTTCTATTGTGGAAAATTCTAATTGGACTTTTACAACGCGGTTCCTGTAAAACATGTAATTTTACCTTCGATCGAAGATGATATTCTTTGGAAAGATCTATCAAATTGAAATTGCAAATTGCGTTAACATCATACTATGAAATGAAACAAAAACTTAGCATCCACTACTGTCCATTACACAACTGTCAGTATGCATACAGAGTATCCTGTATCAGCTGACAGACCCTGTATCAGCTGACAAATGAATTGCAGTACTAGAGACAAGGGATGTGGCGATATGTGCATTCTTAAACACTGACGGAGCCTTTGAGGAAACCTCGCACGAATCTGTCAAATCGGCTCTCTAAAGAAGGAATATCAACAATCACCTCATCAGAAACTGCACATCTCGAGGGTACACAAAGGGCGGTGTGTTATCTACCTTGATGTGGAGCAGGATTAGTTGACGACTTTCTGGCTAGGCTGAAGGACCTATATATTAATCATGAGGGAACGCTCTGTGATCTGTGAAATCATACCGAGATGTCCCAAAGTAACAAATAGTTGCTTGCAAACAGTGGGATTAAGACAATCTCCGATTAAAACCACGGTGACACAATTTATGGTGGTTTAGTGCAAAAGAAAATTAAACTGACTACAGCCCATAATGGTAAATGAGAGTGCAGTGGAATACAAACAGGATATAAAGTATCCAGGTATTACTGTATATAGAGACTCCTCTGGGAATTGGCCCGATGAGGGAGTAGTAGGTAAAGCCAAAGGCACTCTGGTGTGCCAGAATCTTGCAGAAAGAATGTTGTGTTTTGCGACCCCACAGTCCTGCGATGGATGTACACCATGATAGTCAGACTGGAGATCACTTACTCTTAATTGCGTAGGAAAAGAAAACCGAGTTGGTCTCTATGAATAAGCAGAGAATGCCCAATGCTGTATGAATGACAACGAGTGGCATGTGTCTGCATCGCGGTGGTAATGAGGTCATGGCCGGCAACAGCAATAGAACTGGTTCTGGGTCCGTTGCACCTTGTCGTGGAGGTGGAATAGGCAGAGGTAAAATGATCGGGAATAAAGACCGAAACAGCTTCGCTCAAAGGAAGTACCAAAAGAATATATGGTATGCAAATACCATTTCGAGAAAATCTACACAGCAATGTGTAGCACTAAAGCCGGATGGAGTGATGAATCCGAATCCAGAACATACCACATTGAGCAAAGTGCTAACAAGTCATATACTGATAGCTCCAAGACGAAGCAAGGCACTGGCGCAGGAGTATTTGGATCTCCTAACAAATACTTCGAATTCAGGGGATCTACCCTAGTATTTTTCAGGGAGAGGTACAGAGGTACTATCGCAAACAAAATGCTATCCTGTCAGACAGTCAAGCGGTCATCAAAGGTATTAGCTCATACAGCATCAGATCTAAACAGGTATGAGAATGTGTTGGAAACCTAAACATGCTTCGCAGAAATAATAAAGTAACGCTATAATGGTACAGGTACACGTACATTTAGAGTGAGAACTGAAGAAACCGCTAAACTAGCAAATAAGGGATCCAGTAATCCCTTTATAGATTCGGAACTTTTGCCGTATGAGTATGAACACCACCCGCAAGAGCTTACATGAAGACACAGTGGATAAAAATTTAGAAAGGACTTCCAGGTCTAAGAAAATCCAAAATAATGCTAGAATACTTTAAGCAGAAGAGAGCAAAGCTTGCCTGAAACTTAACAAAAACAAGCTCAGAATTGTGAGTGAAGTTCTAACGGGGCAATGCAGACTTATAAAACACCTCAAGATCCTAAGGCTTGAGGAACATGACAATTGCAGATTCTCAACAGAGCTACAAAAGGCTTTTTAGCTTTTTCCATTATCGAAATAGCAAATGCAAACTGAAAATCTTTAACTGTCTATGCAACTATGCTATGCAACACTGAATGTCATGTGTTATGCGACGTCATCCAAAGCGTGCGATAAATGGGATGAACGGTCCCATGATCATGACGGACACATGACAATTAGTGTTGCATAGCATATTTGCATAGATAGGATTTTTAGTTTGAATTTGCTATTTTAATAATGGAAAAAGCTAAAAACCATTTTATAGATATTGTATAGTACTGGAATGCAACAACACTATTATAAGTACACCAGGTAGTGTTTGATAAAATCCCTATCGAGGTGTATAGTCCACCCTACCTATATCTGTAAATATCGAGGCCGATAAATGTCAACGTGCACGTCACCTAGCTATGACAAATGGTGATGCGTTTCGATTAGGTCAAATTTAATCGGTATTTTATATATATATATTTTTAATTAGTTGAAACACTTTCAACAGTATTTATATTTTTTACCATGTTAAAACGAAGTAAAAAGTGAATTAAGCAAATAAAAAAAGATGATGCATATTCCCTATTAAAGTAGGTTTTAAAGGTCAACGCCGGCTGAAAGTGGTCTACGGGCCGCTATTTGCCCAAGCCTGATATACCCAAGCCCAAGCCTGTCTTTAACAGCAACTATTAATTGGTTAATTTAAAGTTTGAGAAAGCCCAACTTACAAACAGGGACTGTTTTTGCGACAACCAGTCAATCTTTGCCTCACGTTACCTAGGGTTTATGCGTTATAATGTTTCGTTAAAGGAGGAAATTCTCTTCCAAACCGTTACAAGTTAAAAATATTCCATTTCTACAAATTCTGCCACGTTGTTTTTTATAGAATCCATGCTCATTTGTTATTACTTTTTTCGGTGATAAATATAAATTGCTTAATCAGAACAAAAGAAAATAAAACAGGCATGTACATTCTCATAAAAATAAAAACTTGGTTTCGTGGTTATATGAACACGCGATTATATAAGTGAAATGTGTATTTGGAATATCGATTGCGTTTTTGTTATATCAAAAACATTGATAAAGAAATTTGAATTTACTAGGAATAAATCAAGGGCAAACCATATTCCTATTATTATTAATGGGTGATATCAAACCTTGAAATTTATTTACGAAAAATACAGATATAATTTTAGTAAAACGAAATAGAAAACGAATGAAAAAGTAAACTAACCTAACCTAAATTATGATTACCTTAAAATTTGTTTCAAAAAAATGTCGATAAACGGTAAATGTTCGAAATAAGTTATTCTAGAATTAAATAGATATCTTTTTAAAATTGGGGTAGTTTTGTATACTTTTAATTTGATTTCATCAAGTTCATTAATCTGCTCTGTTACTTGTGATGATAATATTTTCTTCATCCCCATATTGTTTATATTGAAATGTTGCCTGTTATGTCAATTTATGTTTATATGTTGATATAATGTTATCAATATTTAATACAGTAAGACTCCGCTTAACGCGAAGGATACGTTCAATCAAAGCAGAGCGTAATGCGAAACAGCGCTAAACGAGGCTATTCTTAACATGTAAATAATGGGGTTAGGGGAAGATGGATAGAAAATTGGTTAGGTATTAAATTTAATAATTATGTTTATTTAATAAAAATAAAACCAAACATTTATTTCTTACAAAAATATTAACGAATATATACATATAAAAAAAAATCCAAGTCAGTCAGATCATTCGGTCTATTCTGTGTTCCTAATTTTTTGCCTTTTTTGTCAAGAAGGCATCTAATGTAGTTTGCGTTTTCCTTTTGCGTTCTGTTAAAAGTTGTTAATAAGTGGTTAAATCTATAACACCCCGTCTTGCATTTCAACTACTGTCAAAATTTGGATCATTTTCAACAAATTGGTCCATAATTTCAGTTATAGTGCTCAAACTCCTTTTTACAAACGCCATCGAAAGTATTTTTTGCTCTTCTTCGAAAATACTACTATCAATATTTTTGTTTTCTTCTTGCTCAGTTATTTCCTTGAGCTCATCATTAGAAAGACTAGCTGCTGTTTCTTGAACTATTTCTTCGACGTCTTCCACATTTACCTCATCTAAACCTGTTTCTTTCGCTAATTCCACTATTTCATCCATATCGACAGAGTGTCCAATATCTTCGCTCTTACTTTAATCTGGCCAAATGTTCTTCCATACTCCTTTCAAAGATCTTTCTGTTATCTCATTCCAAGAAAGGTTTATATTTGCTACAGCATTCATGATATTGTAGTTTTTCCAAAATTCTCTTATTGATTGCTTCTCTTCTCCGTCAGTTTGTTCAAACATCTGCTTAATTATTCGCCGCAAGTAATAAGCCTTAAAATTGGATATAACGCCTTGGTCTATTGGTTGGATTAAGGCAGTTGTGTTAGGCGGCAAGAAAACCACTTCGATTGGAATGCATGTTATTAAGTCTGATAAATTTGTTGGGTGGCTTGGAGCATTATCAATTAATGGTAGTGTTCTTTGTTCAAGTTTTTTAATTTCGCAATAACGTTTAACAGACGGGCAGAAATGTTCAGTGAATCAATCCTGGAAAATTTTCATAGTTATCCATGATTTTTATTAGAATCCCAAATTACAGGTAAAGTTGATTTAGATATGCCTTTCATCGCTCTTGGGTTTTTGGAGTGGTAAACCAGTAGCGGTTTTAATTTAAATTCTCCGCTTGCGTTACCACCCAGTAAAAGTGTTAAGCGATCTTTTGCAGCTTTAAATCCTGGTGCTCGTCTCGCTTCACGGGATAGAAATGTTCGTTTTGGCATTCTTTTCCAAAAAAGGCCTGTTTCATCAACATCAAAAACCAATTCTGGAGGATAGTTGCCTTCTTCAATTATTGTTTTTAATGTCGCTGGGAATTCTGCCGCTGCTTTCGTATCACCACTTTCTGCTTCTCCTGTAATCTTTATGTTGTGAAGATTATTTCGATGTTTAAATCTATTAAACTATCCTCGACTAGCAACGAAAGTTTCACTTATGTCACTTGCCTCAGCCTGAATGTAATTAAAAATTCTTCTAGCTTTTTCCATTATGATAGATTGGCTTAATGGCATATTGCGTTCAATTTTGTCGTCAATCCATATAGACAGTCGTTTTTCCATTTCCACCATAATGTTATTTCTAGAACGCGTAATTCTAGTTGCAGAGCTTGACGTAGTTGCAGTTGCCGATGACAGTATTTTTACATTATTCTTAAGAATTGTCCTTATTGTTGAAATTGCCAAAGTCAATGCAGCACTAATTTGAGATTGACATTCACCAGAATCTAATCTTCTAATCACTTGCATTTTAGTTTCCAGTGAAATGCTTCTTCTGGTTGCTTTCATTTCTTGTTTTTCATTATCACCCATGATAAAAACTAAAGATCATATATTGAAGATATATTGAAGATCATATATTTGTCAATGTATTAATCGTTGTAGTATTATATACATTTATACTTACAATAATGTCAACAAATGTTTCAAATGATAAAAATGCGTCCGTACAGCACCGCACCAAACAAGAAACACAACTACACTGTTTCGGATATGTTATGTACATATTTGGAAATCTAACGCTGCCCACAATTTCGGGGAATCTCCGGTTTGAAATAAAAGAGCGCTAAACCGAAACAGCGCTAAACGAAACAGCGTTAAGCGGGGTCTTACTGTATTTCTCTAATTAGTCGCATCTGTAATTCTCAGTGGAATGTTCAAGCACTTGTTAAGTTTGGTTTCTGAAATGTTAGTTTTAGAACTTGCTTTCCAGTTTGAATTGAACAAAAATTTTCAATTATCGCTGTTTGTTATTAGTACCCAAATTCAAAATAAGTGTGCCAAATGAAAACGAATATATTGGTGATAGATGGATTATTTTCTCTCCTACTAGCTAGATGGGATGTCCCGAATTATGCGGTTTAACTAACAAATTATCAGGATTTATTTAATTTAACATTAATAAACCTATCTGTTTATTAAAATTAAATTTATGATCTATTACTAGTTTCAGACATTCATTACAACCATAACATGTTGTAATTTCTGTCAATTAAATTTCACTCATGTTGGTCGTAAGTTATTTTATCTACTCGCACACCAAATTGAAGACATTAATAAGTAAATTATTGTATGTGAAGGATGCTATTTTTATAATCGTGTATAAAAGTATCCAAATCCAATGCGTAAACGTCCAATGTAAATCAAATGGAGTTTCAGTATTAAACTATTTCTGTTTGTTGTTACTATGGCACAACACGTGTCACTAAACAGAAAACATAGACGTTGTGAAAATAACTTATATTAAAATTTATTTTTTCTTCTTATTTGGAATCAAGAAGTCTCGGCCTCTCAGTCTGTCAGTCACTGGATTTATCTGGCTCAAATATGACTTAACCTAACCAATACCTAATCTAGATTAAATCAAGGTTAATTTAGATTACATCGACAACAACCAAATAGTGTTCCCGTCACTGTGCGTTTTTACTAGTTAGCAATTTTTGCCACGGATGCGCTGTACGTTCTTACCTTATTGTGTCAGTGCTTTGAAGTATTTTGTCTGTCAGAATTACAATTTTTCAATAGTATCGGTAAGAAACATTTTTTTTTTGTGGATTCAACCTTAGTTTAACATGCTTCGTAGATAAAATAATGTATGATAAAACTGTGTAAAAGGCTTTTGTGGATGAGTTGCGAAGTTTAACGCACGACGCGAAGGCAATTACTTTTTGATACTATATATAGGTTTTTACACAATATGTACTTTTCACTGGTGGAAAGGTAAATATGCCTAGAGCAGGGGTGGCGAACCTTTTCCCGGCCACGTCCCATTTTTTTTTAATTTTCACATTTTGAAATGCTGACGTGCCAGGTATGTGTTACAATAAATGAACATTTCTGTTGTGAAGATCAGTTACCGTATTAGCCTGAATATAACACGTCTTATATTTTTCACTTTTGATGTTGCACAGAAGTAGATTGAGAAAGTTAAAAATATGTTCAATAAAAGTAGAAAACTTAAGTTTAAGTAGTTTAGAAGGCACGCGTGATACAATTTACCCAATACAAGGGTACAGCTGTGACACGCCTTAATTTTAATCCACTTCTTAATTTTACGCCAGTGGTTCGCCACCAATGGCCTAGAGAGTCTTACCAACAATTTATCAGCATACAAATCAGGGTCAGTCTCAATAAGTACATTTTGCCGATCCTCAGAATTAAGTCTAATTTCAAGTTTAGCATTATCCAGAAGTTTAATATGCTTCCTTTGTCTAGTCTATTTACTACTGAAAAGAGGTTTATAAAAATTGGGAAATGATCAGTGTCCACTCCTTAATATAATGGCGTCAGAATTATTCATCGAGCTGATAAAAAAGTGGTCAAGACATGTTTGACAACCGTTATAATCCCTAGTTACATCAGAAAATACGCTCCGCCAAACCTTCACTTCAGAGACTCACAAGGTCAAGCGGCTTATAACGACAAGGACAACTGACACCTTTTGGCTTAGTACTTTAAAAATCCACTCAACTGTGACCCACCCAGCGAAGACTTCGACTATAAACAAACCACACCAAACCCGGACTCGCTGCCCCCTTCATTTGAAGAAGTTAGCCAGATCATTCAACTTCTTAAGAATAATAAGGCAGCTGGAGAGGACTCTCTCGTTGCTGAAGTGTGGAAAGGTGCTGGAAACAATGCCGTGCGCAAGCTAACCAAAATCATCCAGGACATCTGGGAAACAGAGAAACTACAACCCGATTGGAAATCTGCTCTGATCCATCCGCTTCACAAAAAGGGAGATTTTTCTGATCTAAACAACTACCGTGGAATTTCTCTCTTCCCGGTAACATACACGATTCTCTCGAAGGCGTTACAAACAAGGGCAGAAAATCAGATGGATAGTAAAAAGGGAGAATACCACGGGGGCTTCCGGGAGGCCCGATCCTGTATTGAACAGATCCTCAATCTTAAAACTGTACTTGCATACTCTAAAATGAGAAACCACAAGGTGGTCGTCACCGTTGTTGATTTTAGGAAGGCCTACGATTCCATTGATAGAGAAAAGCTTAACCAAGTACTCCAGGAACTGGGGCTACACAACAAAACCCGCAGACTCATCCTAGAAACTTTACGGTTTCGGCTAAATTTAGAGGCGAAATTTCAGAAAACTTCGAAATATAAACTGGAGTGAGACAACGAGATGGACTTTCTCCACTTCTCTTCAACTGTGTCCTTGAAAAGGTTATGAGAGAACGGCGCAAGGAACTGATCAATTTGGGTGCTCAGAGTGTTATTTACCTGGGACGCAAGAACGATGGACTGGTACTAGATTGCCTGGCCTTTTCTGATGACTGTTTTCTGATTCTCTTGAGATGACAACAATGCAGGTAAATTGCCTCGGAAAACAGGCTGCAAAAGTGGGTCTTCACGTGTCGCTGAAGAAAAGAGAATTCTTCACCAACATCAGAGAAGCAAACAAAGATATGTTACTAGAGCAGGGAAACATCAAGGAGACTGAGAAATTCAAGTATCTCGGCGAATGGATTTAACCTAACTTATGAGATAGAGCATCATTATCCAGGAGAGTCAGCAAGTTAGAACTAGCCTATCGACTGACTAAGAACACTTACAACAGGAAATGCCTGTCACGCAACCTGAAACTTAAGCACTACACATCAGTTACGACCAGAAGCCCTGAATGCCATGGAGATGCTTTCCTTGAACCGAAGAGGTATGGTAGGGAAATTGGAAATCAGAGAGAGGAGAATCCTCAGGAAGATCCTAGGCCTGGTAAAGGAAGATGGGGAATTCCTAAGGCTACATAATTCTGAGCTCTACGAACATTATGAGATGCTCTCTGACTGTGCATGGAAAAGAAGTGTAGCTTTCTATGGCCACGTTGCAAGATTGCCTCCAAATCGATTAACCAACCGTCTGTTCACCTTCTGGCAAAACAAGTATGTTCGTACCACTTGGTTGACAGAAACCGAGAAGGATATTAAAGAACTGGGAATAACAGATCTCCAAAACAGAGAGTCTGTGAGACGCACCCTCAAGGAAGTCCGTGGATTTCAGGAAAAACCCCGAAGGAAAGTACCCCCTGAACAGAAGAGGGAAAGGAGTTAACACCGGCAGAAGATACGACAATACTGGGCAAAGATTAAAGCCCAACAGTTGAACAAGCGTGGTCCAAAATAGGCCTATTCGAAAGAAGAAGAAGACGAGGACCTAGTATTGATCCTGATGGAATTACATGAAGCACTTCACATGCACTAATGATAATATAAGTAACAAAACTACAGGTTTTGTTACTTATATTATCATTAGAATTCAGTTATTTACCGGAAGGTCTATCCTGAAAATAACAACAACAATGCAGATAACATGCATTTCCATAATAAATGCATAATATATAAATTTTGTTTTGTCTATCAAGCTTTACGTAATTCAAGCTTTTCTATTTGGCGTTGCCTATCGAGGTCCTTGCAAACCAATTTTGTTGTAATATGGGTGAAACTATATTAAATATGGATACAATCTGAATGTAGAAATGTAGCCTGAATATATAATTTATTCAATCTGTCGGCAGCTTTATAATATTAATTCAATATACTGCGTGCTATTAGCCAAGGAAGTAGTTGTTTCAACTTTTAGGGATTTGTTTTATAGTCTTAATAAGATTTAATATTATAGAGCTACGAACAGGTTGAATATATTTATATATTCAGGCTACATTTCGCCTTTTATAAGTTTAAACAATTTTGTTTTGTTTTAGTATCGTATAGGGTCTTCCAATAAGAGGTTTCATTTTGCTATGTAAAAGCCTGAATATATAAATATATTCAGCCTTTCCGGAGCTCTATAACCTTTCTTTTTAGGACTACCAAAACAAATCTCACATGAAATTTGTAAGTTATTTTACAGCTTTCAGTGCACCTTCGTGGCTCTCAACAAAAACCATAAACATAACATTGTATTTATGATCATGTCTTTTCGATACCTTAAGTCTATAGCCATCTGTGGACGCGTTTCGAGATTTATCTCTCATCAACACAGCTTTGCTTCCATGAACAATAATTAGTAAACCACTCACTTGGAAACCCAGGTGGTGTTTAGGGTTAGATGTTTATAATTTTGACATTTTATGAGAGAGACATGACTTAACAGGTTATTGATTGAAATGATAAGATAGAATTGGTGAAACCATCCTACGTTATAGAAAATCATACAAACTTAAAACAAACGGAACCCACCTTGAATATATAAATATATTCAGCCTTTCCGGGGCTCTATAACAATTATAGCGAAATTTCAATTTAAGTTTAAATTTCAATTTAAGCGAAATCATCGAATGTATTTAATTGTAAAGAGGAGTGTATGCCATTAACACCTAACCACCTGACATACGTCTCTCAGACCCAAAGAAGCAGTAATTTTCTCACCTGAAACGTATGGCAGGTGCTTAAGGGTTAATAATGGAAAACAATATTAGCCAGATGGCCGCCACAGCTACGCTTGCGGGACCATATTCTTTTCATGAAATTTTCTATCACCAACTCGCACATTTGTCCTCGACAACTTCACGGACCTTTGAGAATCGGTTGTGGGCCATTGGCATAGACCTTATATTTCACGTAGCCCCATCGAAAAAAGTCTAAAGGTGTTTAATCACAAGATCTCGGTGGCCAATTGTGATTTCCTTTTCGAGTA
This sequence comes from Phosphuga atrata, assembly GCA_944588485.1. Lineage (NCBI taxonomy): Eukaryota > Metazoa > Arthropoda > Insecta > Coleoptera > Silphidae > Phosphuga > Phosphuga atrata. The sequence goes on from OX155901.1 coordinate 13,662,307, forward strand.
ATCTTACGGCCAGGAAACTTTTTATGCAATAGATCGATGGTATCATTACTTGTGTGGCACGTAGCGCGGTCTTGTTGAAAATAAACGTCGTCCACACCAATATCATCCAATTCCGGCCATACAAAATCATTAATCATCGTTCGATAGCTAAATCCATTCATGGTTACAGTTGCTCCAGTCTCATTTTCGAAAAAGTTAAGTCCAATGCTTCACGACGACCCAAAAATGCTTGCGAATGTTTTGCGAACTGTGACCGCGAAAGTTATACTATTTTTGTAGTCAATTTTAATAATTTCAATGCGATGTTTCAATGCGTATATCGTTCCATTCTTATTGATGCCGTAGTTTTTACTTGTTGTCTGCAAAGTATTTACAGATTGACTCAAGACAACTGTTAAAATAGCGGGCTATTCAAATTGAAACCTCTTATTGGAAGACCCTATATATTGTCTCAAGCAAGGTGGAGAGATGATTTTGTGGTTTTTATTAGAGAATCAATGCTGATGTTTGTAGACTAGATAGACAAATTAGGCACATCCAAAGCTAGATAGAGCAGTCTAGACAAAAAGGCTTCACACAAAACTACACAGACAAGACTAGATAGATAATTTTACGATAAATTTTCTCCTGCATGACTTTTCCATGTGGTGAGTTTTCGTGTAGACAAATCTAGACTTTGTAGTTTTAGTGTAGTTTTTCTAATTTTGCCGGTCCAATATTCTCCATTTAGTTTTATAGTTCTAGTTGTCTTCGTCCAGTCTTGTCCGGCTAATCTTGTTCACTTAGTTTTGTCAACTTTATTTTACAGGTCTAGTGTTATCCATTTAGTCTTGTTAGACTATTCTTAACCATCTAGTGTAACTCATCTAGATTAATCTTTGCAGACTTGACTGTGTAGTTTTACCCATCTGTCTATCGCATTAATTGCCTATTTCATTGTGCTATTAATTTGGCGCGTTATCTCGTTTTGTGGCAAATTAAGTAATTTTAATTGTAAATTTCAAACGAAATTGTTTAAATAAAAATGTGTTGCATCAAAACGTTTTGGGGTAATAAAACCAGATAATTCGATTCCATTGCAAATTTATGGTCGTCAGCGGCCATTTATTATTTAAATGTTCGCATGTAGTAATTGCAAAAAATGTTGGTAATAAAAATTGGAGAGGATATTTTATGAAAAGAGGCAAATTCCGATATAACTGCATTTGCATTGCATAATTTGAAAAACAAAGTGTTGGCATAAATCTTGGTTGTTTTTGCGAGACCGGTGAAATATTTTTGGAATTTGACAAAAACAATTTTTTTGCGGAATTAAAAAAAAATATACACCATTTGACAGAGCCATATGTTACAATTAATACGTTTTATAAATTATTTACTATTATGTTTACACAACACTATAAATCAGATGAAAAATTACTCAATCCAAAAATTTGTACACACGTTTTGTAAATTTCTTGTTTTCATTAAGAAGAAATATTTATTGAAAACAAAGTTCAACAAAAGGCCATCGACCACTAGGTCTTTTCGCCCGTTTTCATTAATTTTATAACATTTGTACGTTAAAATCCATTTTTTAAACGAAATTATTTCTTGTTTTTTTGCCGCAATATTTCATAAATAATATTAATTTACACACAATGGACCGAATTTTTGTACTATTAGAATAATCAAGTAAGCAAATAAGTGATACTCCTATGATTTATCTAACATTAGATTTCCGTCAAAGGTATTTATTATTCTCTCGTGAAAATAATTAAGAGCGTGTGTCTTTGTTTCGTCAAAATCGAAACAAAAGGTACGATTTACTTGTTGCGCTTACACGTCATTAATGTCATGTCAGTATTATAAGTGTCATTGAAAACGTAAGTAAATTGTGTTTTGACCTGACGCAATAATCGATTAATACAATTAACATAAGAAACCCACCATGTATGAATGCTTGATAAAAGTCATGACTGGAATATGAATCACGTTAATTAGATTTTTTTCTTGTTGCAGGTACGTTCCAGAGAATTTCATACTAATATGTAAGTTTATTATATCTACATTTTTTTTAACCTGTAAGCTGCTTTTAGAAAGTTCGGTTTACGTGTAAAATTGCACAATCTCTGACCCTATAGGTGAGATTTTTTTTTAAATATACTCGCTTGAATAATTAAGATTATGATATCATCTCGTTTTCTTATTATCGCGTGTTTTTATATGCGTTAAACAATTTTTTTTTATATTAAATCCTGATTATAAATTTTGGTTGTTTAAAAATATGTTCACTTTAATGTTTAAGAGCATATACAGGATTTTAAAGAGCCGCAATGGAAAATATTTTATATTAACTCTTAACGGTTTTAATAAAATAATGTAAATGCATTTCTGGGAGAAATTTTATCAAACGCTTTTCCGAAGATTTTTGCAAAAATTATGTAATATTCAGAAGTTTAGCAGAAAACCTTGAGGTAGCCTTTTATTACATTAAATTGTTTTATTCTACAAAAATATTATTATTAGACGAAAATTTTACATCACAAATCTTTTTTTATTAATTACAATTTTATATCTAGCAAATTTTACATCAAATATATTTGGAAATGAAATTTTTTAAGTTATGAATTTTTAGTTAGTAGTAGTATGTATTTAGTTTATGAAGTTTTATGAATAGTATAGATTTTTTTTTAATAGAGAATATCATTTTTTTTTTTATTTAAAGCGTTTTACCATGATTTAATAAATCTGTTGAATACCAGAAGTCAACATGAATTTTGTTGCTAAGCTTAGGTTAGGTTCGGTATTTTCATTCCGAAATATTTTTCCATAAAAAAATTTACTCTTGTAGCCATGTTTGAAACAAGAATTATATAATTTTGAATGGATGGTTTTGACTTTTTTCAACGTTAATTATACACAATTTGTCAGATAGCAAATCACTAGATAAAAAGAGTTTTTTATAGGAATTTGAACTCTACAATATTAATCACAACAAGGTTTCAACTTTGGTCAAGGTTAATTCTTAGCTAATTAACACTTTTTAAACGGGCAGTCGTAACACAGTGGTGCGCAAACCATGGGTCGCGCCCCCCCATTTTTTTGGAAATTCCACCTTGAAAATAAAATTTCTAAACATTGAAATTTTCTCTAATCTTCTCAAAAACTAATTTGGGGATTTATTTCAAATTTTGTGAAGATGTTGGTAGAACTGTTCCGGAATTATTTAGCAAATTTTCCCAATATTTTATATTTTTTCTACTGATATATGTGAAAATGGCATTTTTTCCACGGCTTACGCTACATGAAAGTGACATTTTTTCATTCAAGAGATGAAAATATTTTCACATCTAGAGACGAAAATGAGCATTTTAAATTTATGATTTTCTCGATTAAAACACTAAACTAATCAAATTTGCATGGACTTCCTTATTAATTACATCAATTTCAATGAAATATTTTATGTACAAACGTAAAACGTGCCTGAAACTATTTAAAAAACCGAAATAAAATTAGGACATTTGACTTGAAAAGTATCACCTTCTATGAGAATGCAATATGTTACCATGGAAACGACCAAACGAACAATTAAATTTGTATTGACAGTTCTGACAGTTCGCTTCGAATTCGATTTATTAAAGACGAATTATGGATTCTACAACCGAAATCAGTAGAAAAAAATGCATTTACTACTCGAGATAAAAGTGTTTTTTTGGTTCGGTGTGATTGCTAACTCGCTGGCGCCCGTGAGCAAACTCCACCTCACCAAAAAAACTCCAAACATTGCAGTTTTTTTTTGTAAGTTCCACCTTGAAAATCAAATTTGTAAACATTGAAATATTCAAACTTAATTTTCTCAAAAACTAATTTGGGGATTTATTTCAAACTTTGTGGAAATGTTGGTAGAACTGTTCCAGAAAATTTAGAAAATTTTCCCAATATTTTAATATTTATTTTAGAAAATATTGACAATTAAATTTCTGAACATTGACATTTTCAAACTTAATTTTGTCAAAATCTAATTTGGGGATTCTTTTCAACTTTTGTGGAGAACTTGGTTGAACTGTTTGGGATTTACAATCTTCACGTTACATCTATCTAGGGGTGGCAATAAAATTTTACAGAAAATGTTAAACTCTAATTGATGTTATATAAAAAAAGTCTATAAACTTACGTAATAAACGTAAACGACTCAGTAATATTTTTACAAAGTGCAGTATTAGAAAAAAATGATGTGCTTTATGAAGGGATAATTCGAAAAATTAGCAAATATAGCAAATAAAACTTTTTTTTCTTATGCCCGGCACAAACGGCTCTGTATCTGAGGTTTTACTTTTATGTCACATTTAAACATTTTAACCAATTTGTGTTCCTTTCGGTTGACATTATTCATGAAGGATCATTTCTTTGGAATGTAGCTGATACTTGGTTTAGGATCACCAAAATTTTCAATTTAGTAGATTTGTTTATCCAAATATTGATAGGCGCGATCAAAAATTTTGTTGTAATCAACCACGCATATTGGCTTCTAAATATTTTTTGTCGTCCAATCAATATTATGGCTTTCTACAATATATCGGCTGAATGTATTGACGACATCACGTCTCTTCTATTCTATATCGACTTTATTCTCCATAGTCTTCCGTTTTAGCTTCAGAAACCATTCTTATAAGTATTCCGTATTTTGTAATATTCGAAGCATTCTACACTTTAAAGGATAGACAACCTCCATGGCTTGATGCTTTCGTCAAGGGACAATTCTCTTTGCGTCTTGTTAAGTTCTTGAAATAAAAAAAAAATGAAATATTATGGCTGATTTTTTAAAGAAATCTCACTCATCTCTGTCATCAATATTGGATATACCATAAAATACCATGACTACTATATTTGCCGAAATCGATCCCTGCTCATTGCTTGATCAAAAAACGGAGTTTGTATTATTTTATCTGTCGACCAATATTTATACCTTCTATCTTTGCGAAGTCTTATTTATTATTAGAAGTATTGTGAATATTTTTTTTAAATTCTATTACAGATACGTCTTTCGTCTTTATGGTCAGTCATTTTAGCATATCACCCCTGAATCTAACGGAAGAAGCTGAATTTTTCTTTAGCCTTTTATTTTACCATTACAAATGTTGTCTCAAAAGTCACATATGTCAACATGAGAGCGTCCTTAGATATTTAAGGAAGGTAAGGTCAGAGGTCAAAAATCAGTTTTTTTAGAATATCTCGTTTTTTCTGCCTCCTACCGTACTTGCATTTATTATAAAACTTTCATATTAAATTAAAAAAATTATTATAAAAGTTTTCAATTAACAAATTTCATCTTAGACATTTTTTTATACGTCGAACTATTTTTGAGATAGAGGACGCAGAGTGTAGAGCGCTCAGCCATACGTACCTTAAAGGTAAGTCCAGAATCCCGAAGTGTTATACCGATTTTTAAATTGCATTGACCACAAGCTAAAGAACATTGTATCCCTAATTTATGGCATCGACAACGCGAACCACAATCATTCTTGCAGTAGCAGAATATTGAAGTGAGGAAGGAGATCATCTGGTACAGGTGGTAACAAGTGTTGTTACCGGCGTTAGGGTTTCATTTTGCAGTACCCAACCCCATTCATGCGGATCAATTAGAATAACATTAAAATATATTTATAATGATGTACTTCATTATTAAATTATTTTGATGTCAAAGATAGGTAGTATTTGATGACTATTTGATTATAAGAAATATATAAATATAAGTGTAAGGTATTAAATTGTTATTTAAGTAATATTTAATAAGTAATTAAGTAAAAAAACGCTATAATACATTGGGATTCAGGATTTACCTTGCTCTAAGGTACGTATGGCTGCTCATCAGCGCTTCACACCCTGCTCCCTCTATCTCAAAAACAGGTCGACGTATAAAAAAAGTTTCAGATGAAATTTGTAGAGAATTTCATTCTCTACAACTTTCATTATAAATGCAAATACGATAGTGGGCATAGAAAATGAGATATTATCAAAAAACTGTTTGAAAACAAAAAATTTTTGCGACCTTTGACCTTGAATATCTAATGACGCTCACATGTTAGCATATGTGACTTTGGGGACAACATTTGTAATGATAAAGTAAAGGTCTATACAAAAATTCAGCGAGGTCCCTAGATGCTACTAGAGAAAAAACAATAAATTGATCACTTGCAAAGTGTGTACCCAAAATATAATCTATTACAAAATATAAAAATTCAGCTTCTTCCGTTAGATTCCGAGATTGACCCCTTTTTTGACTAAATTGACTGGACTATTACATATTTTTCACTATCTCTATATCTATCTACTATCTTCACTATCTCTATATAACTATCTCTATATAACGATCTTCAATCGTATACCTAGAGATATTAAAAATAAATCAAACTATATATCGTTCAGAAGCAGTCTAAAATTGTTCCTAATTGACAACTGTTTCTATAGCGTTAATGATTTTTTTGATAGTATATTATAGTTTCTCTTTAATTGTTTTTTTTTTATAAATCTTATTTTTTATGCTTGTACCGTTTTTGTGTAATACCATTAGGAATTTATGTATATTCTATCTTGACTTGTCTCATATGTAATATTTACATCCTTTGAGAAATAAAATTGATTTTGATTTTGAACTATATTTTGTGCGAGATAGAGATTTATTACTGTCACCATAATTTCAAATAAATCGACCCCAATTAATAGCTATACCATATCAACTACATTCTCCGAATTGGTTGTGATGGAATATATTTTACTCATTTTTGCGTAAAAAAAGTGACGCAATACGAAAACTCCACTTTGTCTCAAGAATTGTTCGATATTTGGTACATTATCAGTTTCTGACCAGTCCAGTGCTTCATTATCACTTTCTTCAGAGTCGCTAGATGATATTGGCAATATTATGCTTCTTCTAGGTCAAAATAATTCTTCACTTTCGTTATTAAATTTAGAAAACTCCGCAACAGTTGAAATTTCCGAAAAATTATCTCCGTAGACATCACTATCACTATTTTAGGACGATGAGCCGATGAATATGCTATATAGGTATAAGCAATTATCACGAAATTTACACAGCAGTCTCGAAGACTATCAATAACAAAGCTATCCGACAAGAAACATTTGAAAAGTGCTCTGAACCACATACCGTGGGTGTACTGCCAATAGTGACCAAGTCAAAAATGGGCAAAAATGACTAACTAGACATGGAAATTTTTAACTGTAGAGGTTTTGTTCTAAACGACTTTCTCATTTTTGGCCCACGTTAGAGGTTATGATTACCTACGTATATTGGCTTGAAATATTTTTTTTATAAAGGTAGCAGGCGTTAAAGTGACTTGGGCACGTTATTTCATTTTTATCAATATTTGACTTGGTCATTTTGGCAGTACACTCGCAATATATGAGACCATCCTATTTTTTAAATCTCTTAGAATTGCCCTAATCTCACGGAAATTCCTGCATTATGTAACAGGTACTAGTACTCTAGCCCGTTTTTAACGAAGGTGCTTTTAAATAGGTACTAATACCTGTCCCGCCGATATATGAGAGTCCGCGAAACGGGTAGTAATACCCGCGCCCGCTCATAATGTGTTTACAGACCAAAATATCACTGGATAAAAAGGTTTCTAATAGGTCAGGGGTTCTTAAACTCATTTCGTCCTCACCCTCGCCTGAACATCCTCAGTTGCGGACCCCATCTCAACTGTAGGCATTTTACGTTGTTCTTGAGACTTCTGGCTCAATAATATCATAGGCACTACGTTATAATAAATATTGGTAAAAATGTATCCATGGTTATTTTAATAAATGGTCTTGCGCATTTATAGAGATGAACATTTTTATTAAGATATAGAATAAACAACATAGAATGTAAGAAAGTTAGAAAAGGAATTTTTCTTTTTAATTCTTAAACAAAATTTACCAATCATAGTCTTTTTGATCTGCATGCAAACATTATTTATATTTTCCCGGACCTCCGCTAATGGTTATGCGGACCTCGAGCGGTCCGCGGACTACAGTTTAAGTGATAGGTGATGTAATTATCTATAAATTTTTGTTACAAGAAAAATGTGAAACAATAATAATGTTTTCATATTTTTAAAGGTTAATTACTACTTACTTCATAATGCAAAATCACTATATAACTATATTTGTTAAAAAATTGCTTTTCTCTAGAAGTGTTATTTGAAACATATTTTTTTTTTTTAATTTTGGAAGTTATTACCGAATTTATAAGACAAGAAAATGAAAAGAAATGGATAGGCAAGGATTCTAAAAGAAAATTTAATACTTTTAAAGTTTTATTCGAAATATTTTTCAATATTTCGCCTAGTTTTCGAGTAATTTTCGTATTATGTTTCCAATAAAATATAAACCAAAATCATTAAACAAACAAAATTATTACTAGCAACTTTACAAAACCGAATTCAAAGAGGGCGTAGTATCATTTTGGCGTATGATGAATAGAATAATCATAAAATAAACCTAGGATTTTTTTGTACAGTTGTATAATCTATAAAGAAAATGTAAATAGGTGAAGGTTAATATTGGGTGTTCAATTATAGATAGGGAAACTACATAAACCAACAAAATTTATAGACATATTCCTATTTACACTTTTCATGTTTCCCAGTTCAAGCGGAGGGTGATGAATTCCTATAATAGCTTATTTTTTTCGATACCTCAAATATGACTTTTGGGAATTATATTAAATTTGTTTCGAAATTTATTGTCCTTGAAGGCCAGCATTCAAGAGTTGTTACTGTGAATTATCATCCAGTTTTATCTATCCCAGCAACTAGTTTTTTAGATATACGAGTGCGAATTTTCAGTGACAATTCTCAATAAGAAATATTGACAAATTTTTCATATTAAGAAATATAGGACATTTTAGGTTACTTGGCATTTTTCTGATCGATTAACTTTGAATAGTCGTTTTTTAACATGTCAACAGTTGTCGTTAAAAAGTAAATTTTAGCGTACCTGAATTTGTTAACGAAAATGCGATGAAATGTTATTATGTGAGCCACTACGCTAACTTGATTGTTAAAATACGGGACATGCAAATTTGTTTAAAGATAAAGTTTAGATAAATTTGATGTAATCACCTTAAATTTAACGAAATTAATAAAAATAATAATAATAATACCATTTATTACTGAAAACAATCAAAACTAAATTTGTAGGCAAATTGATAACATTTTTTCCATTTTTTTCCACATAAAATTGAATAAAAACACAATCAATAAAAAAATAAAATGTGGAAATTTAATGAAAGATAATAATGATCTTGATGGAAAAGTGGTTTAAGTTCATTTTCTCTTGTTTCGAGAAAATTAAAAATTAACAATTATGTTAATAAAAAAAATTAGGCAAATTATATGAAGTCTGGCATTGTTTCTACTGTTTTATCAATATGTAATTTGGTTATATAAATATGTTTTAGGCGTATTTTACTAAATTGATGTATAGTTACGGGCTTCAAATGGTCTTACACCACTTTCAAAATTAGACAATTATAAAAAACGTTTAATTTCAATTTTGAAAAATCAAATAACACTTAAAATATACTTCATATAAATCCAATTTTATTTACAAATAATGACACGACATAAAATAGAAGTAGTATTTTTAATTTTAGACGCTAATTACATTGTTAAAATTACAAGATATTGATAGTATTTACTTATGCTCTGCATGTGGCAGTGTTTCGAAATATGCATGATGCACCGGAGGTATATAAGGTAATAACTGCTTGATGTCTTTATATTTTTCATAATAAGCCTGGCATCTTGGTATAAAGGGGCCAGGACGATTTTTCCAAATTTTAGCGGTCTTCTGGAACGTGTAGGTAATAAATTTATAGTTTAAAATTCTTTTTCCTTCATCGATGTTTTATATAAAATAGTGTATGGTGCACTTTTGAGAATCATCATACAACATATTTGCAACCAATTTGCCAGTTCTCCATTAGTGTTTTTTCTTATCTGTATTTTTAATCGCATTTTTAAGAGTTTTTATTGAAACGAAATTCTCTCGTTTCATTTCATATAGATTGAATTTATCATGTCTACATTGTGTTATTACATGGTGGCATTATTTGGTGTGTACATAAAATACTTTTTTCGCAATACCATTTCTATGTTGCGAAAATCTGCATCGTTCGGAAGGTATAAATGCACCGAGAGTATAAATTTGTGATCAATTTTGTCAATGTTATTTTCCAACGACTGTACAACCTTCAACCACTCATGGCATCGATGCCATTTGTAAATTTTGCCCAGTACACCTGTCACTGTAGGCAATAACATGGCATTGGGTCGTTACATTTTCTAAATGTCTCAAACAGCAACAGTAACTTTTGACACATATAAAACAAATGTAAAATAACAGGCTACTAATCGGCAAGCATCTACTAAGACATCTCTGCCAATTGGACTTACACCACTTTCATAATCGATGATTACCCAATTTCATTTACTGACCAATTTTAAATTGTACAAAACATGGGATTTTTTTAAGAAATTAAATACGGACTAGTTATTCATGACAAATTTACATTAAATTAATCATGAATTAAGTGATATCTCATTTTTTTCAAAAATGTACTTACACCACTTTCAAAATTAACGGTCCAGTTATCAATCAATTCATATTATGCATTTCATGTAATCTGACTTCTATGAATAAATACTCAAATGTAAGGTTTTACTTTAATGTAATTTATTTGTTGATTTATAGAAATATTATGAAAATTTCCACGAATGGTTATATTGAAAAGTTCAATTACCAAAATTCTATTAATAAAACAAACTATCTTGAATTTAGTGAAACATTGCCCGAAATTTTATAGCATATAGAATTCTATAGCCTACTTGAAAAATGACGTCTGATTTTTTGAGAAATTGAAGTTTTGATATGTCCGTGTACATGTGACATTATTAGAGAATTATAATTTGTGTTCATGAGATAAAATATGTTCGAAAATTGTTTAATAATTTGTTTAAAAAGCCAGATGAACAATACTAACACTATTTTTTTGTTTGTTAAATTAATGTATTTCGTTCAGAACTGGTTAACTTTTAACAGTGTCCTTGACCGTTAACTTTTAACGTTTTCACTACTGAATTTGCCCATTATTCAATTTGTGTTTGTATGCTATTTAAGTTAAATCTGTAGCCAAGGTCGCCGACAGTAAGGGAGGTTATGGACTAAAATTCACAGGATCCGGGATTCATAGCGTCTCGGACATAATTAATAATTTATCACTTGGAGCTCATGTACAATTACTTATTTTTTTCTGAAAGTATTCAAGCCAGTGCCTACTAAAGTTGCCATAGTAGATGTCTTTCGTTTATAACCTTCAGTATTAAATTGATAACTAGGTCGAGCTCTGTGTTTTGGTGTTGTGTTTGAATGATTTTGTCGCTTCATAGGTACTTCATAGGTTACATTAAAAAACAACAATTATACAAATAAAATAAACTCAATCATGACCTCAATATTAAAAAAGTGACGTGAAAGTGACAATGCAAATTCTTCATTTTTTATTCTATTTTTTTTTATGGCCCTTGGATCCCAAACTTTTAAGATACGTCCCCTCGCATTAGTAATGAAAAATATTATGTGCAACACTGGCAGTATTGTTAATTTCGCTCTCGAGCGAATGTGCGCACTCAATTCGTTCGTGCGCCCAATTTCGCTTTCGTGACCAATTGACAACTTACCGCCCTAGTTTCAAAATATACTATTAAGAAAGCATACAATAATTGTAATTATATTTCATGAAAATGTTAAAAGCGGATTTAGGAAAAAGTAATAAGTGGCGTAGTATATTTAATTTCAAGTTCACTTCACTCCCATGTTGCCACCATTATTTTAACCATATTGTCACCATAATTTTAATTTTAACCCTTACATAAAGATTTAGGTTAATATGTCGAAGATTATTAAAGCAAAATTGCTAAACTGGAACCGGGAATTAAGTGGAACAGTACAACTCTAAGTTTCCACAGCTTCGTTAGGATTGAAAAGAAAATATTGGCACTTAATAATACTAAACTTTTAAAAAAAAAATGGAAAGATTCAAAATGTAGCATTATGTTCAATTGATGTAATATTCAAGAAAACATGTAGCAGTGGATACCAGATAATAACTTCTATCTTTTAATCGTCCAGATTGCAAGGCTGCCTACTACACCCTGCCAGGAATGGTCCTGAAACTTAGTTTAATTTATCTTACCTTTTATACATATATTATCAAAAAATAGAGAATATATAATGTTATATACCTAAACAGAATAGTAGTTTATGATACAAGTGTGGCAAGAAAGGCTGTTGTGCATGAGTTGCGAAATTTAAAGCACGAACCGAAAGCGAGTTGTTTAATCGCAATGAGTGCACAAAAGCCTTTCACACACGTGTCATACATTATTTTATCTAAGCATGTTAAAATACTGTTGAATCTACCAAAAAATAATTGTTTCATACCGACAATATTGTAAAAATTGTAATTTTGACAGACAACATACTTCAAATCACTGATACAAAAAGGTTAGAACGTTCAGCTCACCGTGGAAAAAAATGCTAACTAGTAAAAACGCACAGTGACGGGAACACTGTTTGGTCGTTGTCGATGTAGTCTAGGTTAACTTAGATTTAATCTAGATTAGGTTATGGTTAGGTTAAGTTATATCAGAGCCAGATAAATCCAGAAAGAGAGGCCGAGACTTCTGGATTCAAAATAAGAAAAGTTAATTCAATTTTAATATACGTCAGAAAATTTATTTTCACTACGTCTGTGTTTTTTGTTTATTGGCATAAGTTGTTGCTATAGTAAGAACAAACAGAAATCGTTCGAAATGAAACCATATGATTTACATTGGACTTTTACGCACGATTTGGATACTTTTACACACGATTATAATAATGTCATCACACTAAAAATTGTCACGAAAAAACCTCTTATTAGTGGCTCGCCATCCACGTTAAAAACTGTAATAATTTAAATTTTTTTTGTTTTTTTTTTTATTTAAACTGTAAATATTTCTAGAAGTAGAACTATTTCTCAAAAAATTGTGTAGCAGCACACAAGTGTTTTCCAGGATAAGGTTTCATTAAATTTGTACCTAATGCGAAAGCACCGTCGCCTAGAAAGACGTATGGAACATTTGGACCGTTAGTACCTGGCAGAGGACAAGGGGTAGGGAAATTCAGATCTTCTGCAATTATTTTTTTCCTTTTCTTCCTTTCGCCCCAATATTAGCAAAAATAAAGCGGAAGTCACTGTCGACCAAAGCAAGAAGGACAATGCTAAAACATCGCTTGTAATTGTAGTAATCTGATCCTGATTTACGTGGACATTTTACTTGTACATGTTTTCCATCTATTGCGCCGACTGCATGTGGGAACTTGCGTTGAAATCCCTTTTCTAGGTCCAACCATTGCTCCGCTGTTAACGGTAGCCTAAACACAGTTATAAATTGCATTAATAAGTAGTTCAATACTTTGTCTATCCATCCATTCCCTTAAAAAGTAGATAAAATATAATTATCTTTTGATTTTATAATCTTTCTATCCTATAAAAAAAATTACGTTATAGCGTATGTACCTTACCTTGTTCTATTTCTATGTACAGGCAAAATCCACCATCTCTTCTTTCTGCACGGTTTATTATTTTTTTTCTTCAAAAATATATTAACAATTATAATAATTAAAAGCACAATTAGCTGCAGCAGCAGCTACTACTTGTTCAGTGTCGGTCATGGCACTGAGGTCCTCGCGAAGTAAGGCGAGAGTGTGGATGCCTACTCCGTGTAGTTCCTCGCCTCGCACAACTTCGGCGAGGATCCTCGCCGAAGTTACTCCGCGAGAGTCTGGAGCAGGCCTAAGAGCTGCGTTACGCTTGTGTAAGATCAAGAAACCGAAACACAAGTGTAGGCAGGGGAGGTTAGGCCAGAGCCCATTTAGGGCTGTAATGCCAAAAGAAGAACTCTTTTCTTGGTTTATTTTAATAATACTTCTATTATTTTTTACAAAAAATACTCAATAAAAATGGACTAACATGACGAGTGATGCGGAATTATGTGCTGACAATTTGATGATTTTTTTTAAAATAGTGGCATTGAGAATCATACCGACAATGATTCTAATAGTCTTCGGACCTCTTATTAGAGAAATGCGTAAGAACCATAGAGACAAATACTGGAGCAGAGGTGCGTGTAGAGAAACACTATTTTTGGCTAAAAAATGACCAGAGACAGATTTCGCCAAATATAGAGAACTTGGTACATCAATAGCAATAAAAATATCATAGGTGAATCAGATAGGCCCAGGAAAATCAGAACTGTAGATTATGTCCATTCCAAACCTATTCGACAACTATTTTTATATGAGGCTTTGGTACCTTGAAAGGGAAGGTTATTCTTTAGAAACTGGAAGTTTTATTCTCAAGTGAGCAATAATTAAAAATAAATAGCTATTTTACACGAATTATAATTTCGCACACAAATATGAAAACATCCCCCCTGTTTCAGCATAGATACGGGCAAAATTACCCGCATACAATGTGTTAATATATTTAATGTTTAAATATTTCTCTATTTATAGGATTATTTAATAAATAATAGGAAATTTTAGTTTATATGCAATTTAATTTATATTTAATTGCTGTCAGCTATTTAGGAAAAAGTACGAAAATAACTATTACATTCCTGTTCATTTCCGTAAAAATAAGAACACAATTTATTATTTTTTTAGAAAAGTTTAATGCTTTAAAGGAAAAAAAAAAGGGATTCACATTCAAAAATGTAATAGTAGGATGCTGCAATACCTAATATTATCACGTATATGCCGTTAAATAATTCTTGTCTATTTTACACAAGCATCGTTTGTGAAATTGCAAAATGTGACATTTTAGTGTCAATGTTTTTAATCACGTTATTAACATTTTTGTTCCTTTTGTGTATGATTGAGTGGTATTTCTACCGAAACAAAAAAATCCCTTCTGTTTCACATTCAGTACAAAAAAACCTCCCCAATATTAATATTTATTGAAATGCACAAATGTTCTATCCCATTCGTGTACGTATACAATCACAATTTCCGTTTGTTATTTACACTAAATAATGCATCAGTCGTGACATTCTTCCCTCTGAAACCACCAAAGCCCGCTTGTTTCAAAATAATGAGTTTTCCAATAAATGTTTTCTGTTTCTCTCTTCTCTCGTTCAAATCATTTTTACGCTTTATGTTATATTATTTTACGTCGGAAGTAATTCGTCCAATTTTAAACGGACATTATACTTTATAATGCAGGCGTCTGAATGTAGAGTAGAAAATTTTCTGTGTAACGCCCGCACATTAGGAGCACAATTGAATTCCAGAAAAGAAATAATTGAGGGGACCAAGTCCCTCGAACACTATAAAAATGTATACGCACTTCTCCAATTACGTTGTTATTGATCCTCTGGCCTCATACACATAGCTGTTTCTCCTTTTCCGCTTTGCACGATATATATATATATATATATATATATATATATATATATATATATATATATATATATATATATATACAGCCTTTTCAGATGGTAATTTTTTCGTTTTTTTTTAATAGAGGGACAAGGTCAATTAAAATCATATTCTGAAATATCAAGCTCGTATTGTCAGAGGTTATTGTGATTTCAATGCATTTAATAAATTATGTATTTCAATTTACAAATGTCATGATATTTAACATTATGTAATGTACTGCGTGTAATTGTTTATTAGTTGCTTCATCATTTTTTTTTTCATATAATCTAGTCGAAGGAATTAAATTTTTATCTACATTGCATAATCTTGGTTTAAACTTCGAGCGTAACTGCAGTGACATGTTATGAATATTATATTTGATATAAAAACTAGATTTAGATTTATATCGCAATTTAATCTACACTCAGTCTTAATGAAATTCAATATATTTTGTATATATATTTATGTATTTCAAAACTCATTTTTCTTACAAATCAAATCAAGTCAAAAAGAAACCTGAATTAAATAGCAAAAAATACATTTGTAGAATATTTATGCAACTAATATTTATATTAAAAAAATAGGATATTTTTGACCAAATAATATGACACAAACTAATATTTAAATATGTATGTGAACAAAAAATAGGAATTGCCAAGAGATCATTTTAAAACAGTTAACAGTTTCATTTTAAAAATAATCTAAAATATTATGAATCGAATATTCTCTTGAAATCTGAGTTTTCACCATAATTGCGAAATGAAATAAACTAAATCGCCACTTCTAATTAACATTTTTCTATGTGTCATTCGATTAAAAACTTCGCAATAAATTACATTGCGCCCACTATATGTAAATTGGGGATTATCTCATGTTACAAACGTTCGTAAATTTGTTTTTCTAATTTCATTCAGTTAAACGAACATTAACAATTATATGAAAAACATTAATTGTATACACAAAACTTGGAAACGACCCCTATAATTAACAAGTAACATTTATCGTTATAATAATACGAAGTTATTGAACCAAAATTTGCATTTTTTTAACTCAAAAACAAACATCGCGTTTCTTCATATGCAACTTATTACTCTTTGCCAAAATATTAAAATCTCAAAATCGTCTTAAAAAGCCAATAAAACTTTCAGAAATTCCGTCTTTCACAATAGTTATGTTATAAACCTCCAAACATAGTTTGGTGACGCTAAAAAGTTAATAAATAATGAATAAAAGTCGGGAGCAAATATACCAAGACAGGTAAATTTAGATTTTATTATCAAAGTAAAGTTTATTATGGAATTTTCTTTCAAGTGTTAGCTAAATAATTAAGTTCACGAATATGAAGTAAAAGTAGGAAACGAATGAAACAATTGGGTTGTTGAAAAAAAAATCATCGATATTTTTATGTATTTTAAAACCTTATTATAAATGATTTGGATATCGGATACGAAAATGTTTAATTTCTTTTTTCAATTAATTATAAACAATTTAAAAGTGATGATATTTTAAAAATAATCACGTGACTCGAAACGCGCTATGCGTCATCTTGTTTGCTACATCGTAGGGGTAAAATATTCCAAACTAGTACACGGTGGACGTTTCTATATTGTTGTCTCTATATTGTTCTGTATTGATTTTTAATAAAAACAATTTTTTTCAAGTAAGTAAATAATGTCTGATAAAGGTATAATAAAGGCCAACTCATACACTAACTCGTAATATACTTAGTGTGGATATATTTATGATAACAGATGTTCTAAAAAATGATATTCGGTTTAATTCATCTGAAGCACGACCCATGTAGGAAAGTACGGCGGGCCCAGGCTTGGCCCACGCTTGGTCCAACTATGCAGAACTCTGGGCCAGACTTGTAAGCCAGACTTGGCCCAGTCTTGGTTAAAGTCTGGAATGATAATGCTGGCCCATGACTGGTTACCACGACTGGCCCACGCCTGGTTGCCAGGACTGGGCCATAGTTAAATTTCAAGTCTGGCCCATGCCTGGTTGCCAGGACTGGGCCATAGTTAAGTTTCAAGTCTGGCCCATGCCTGGTTGCCAGGACTGGGCCATAGTTAAGTTTTAGGTCTGGCCCATGCCTGGTTGCCAGAACTGGGCCATAGTTGTTTCAAGTCTGGCCCATGTCTGGTTGTCAGGGCTGAGCCATAGTTGAGTTTCAAATCTGGGCCATATTTACAAGACTGCTCACGCTTACTTTTTAAAATTGGCCCAAGCAAAATTATCAAAACTGACCCAAGTTTACTTTATAGGATTAACTCAAACTTATAATATCAATAATAAATTCAATGATAATTTCTATCATTAATGACGTGGAAGACTCCATGGGGATTTCATAGTTGACAAACTATAGTAAAAGGTTATACTTTGATTTACAAAAATTTAGTCATTTGATAAGACATTTCAAAATACAAGTAGATTTATTTTTTGATGTTTTCAAAGCTGTCATTTTTCAACACATTCATACAATTATGAGAAATAATAAATATAATAATATATAATAATAAAATAATAATAAAATCAATTATTTATATCACGGTTAGCTCGTCCGCCATCCCTATCTTTTGCTCCCGACAAAAACCGACTTACTAGGGATAGTATTGATATTTTATCCTTACGATCGTGATATTTAGCCTTCAAAAATTCTGAAAATAACCAGTCATTAAATTATGATTATTACTATACTATTAAAAATTTAATCGAGCATTAACTTACTCTCCATTTCCTTAAATGTCTCAGTTTGTTTAAAACTTTTTTTTCCAATGCCTTTTACTTTTTTACCACAACCACTGTATACTAATTGGATATCTTTTTTTATTAATTTCTTCATGATTGATTGAACATCGTTGTCGCAATCGTTGGATCCGGCCGTAACCATTTTAAAAATATCAATCTGTAAAAAACAATTAAATAGTACATTTATTTTTTATATTTTACATAAATTTTTGTATATATGTATTATTTTTACCAGCAGACGTCTAATATTTAAGCAATACTAGAGCCAAGAATCCCAATAAATACAATATAAATAATTTGTACATACCAAAGCAGTTGTTTTTAACTCATTATTTTTGAGCGATTCATCAAACTTTATAAATTCGTCATCTTCTTGAAAAGGCAATTCTTCGCCGATATTTTTCCATGCTTGTTCTTTTCCTGGTGGATCGGCGGAGTATTGGACGACTTTCAACACTTGTTGGATTTATCGGTGACGTTCGCATTGACACTTTGCCTCATGCTTGCGAATTCACGTTTCATTACGCCTTCTAGGTATAATCCTAGTGATTGATAATCGACTACGTCTAGAAACAGTATAAAATTTTACCAGGATTATATTTTTAGTTTAAAAGAATTAAGAATAAAAATTTAAGATAAAACCTCAAATTAACTTCTAATAACTACAAGATTAATTTTTGATTTTTATAATTTTTTTGTACTAAAATATTTTTCTTCAAGCTAGTTTCTCAATAAAATTGATTTTTTTTGAAAAAATAAATACCAGTTATTTTAACTCGCGACAATTCCGGTATCACCTCTTGTTTGCTATTAATTTTCACATCATCATTTATTAGCGGCTGTTGTGACTTAGCTAATATGTTAGCTACACTTTGCTGAGAAGTTTTTGGAAGATCCTCATGACCTTCATCTCGTAGAATAGTCAATAATTCTGTGACTACATTTAATGTTAGTATGTTAATGTTATCCAGTGTCCAATTACGAAGTTTTTCACGTAATGTCTTTTTTTGTTTAATATATTCAATATTTGTAATACATTCATCCGGAAGTCGATCATCATTGTTTATATTATTAGTAGATTCACTGTCATCACTGGTATTACTTTTACAGCTGTTGTTAAAATTGTTAGTTTTAATAATATTATCATTTTCATAAACCACTAAATCACTTGGTTCTGAAACAGATTCACTAGAATTGTCACCAACATGGTTGTCACTATGAGTTAAATTACTTACACTTACACTGGTTTTATTTTCATCTACATTATTTGTTTCACTAACATTATTTTTCTTACGCAACGCTCGCCATCTTTTAACTCTCCGATATGAATCAGACATGGTTTTTATTTTAAATCAAAATATTACTTTATTTAATGAAGTCACAAAGAACTAGTGCTGATACTGTAACAACTATGTCGACGTAAATAAGTCGTATGGTATACGTTGCGTCTCAACATCGTGTACATGCTAACATCGGGGAAGTTCGGATACTTTCGGACGTTAGTTTGTTGCTAGGCTAGGTTGTCTAGTCTTGGCCCAAGGCTGGGCTCCCTTGCGTTGGCCATTCTATGGCAAACCAATGTTGGCCCAGGCTTGGGTAACCATTGGATCGGCCAAGACTTGGTTGTCCAGTCTTGGCCCAAGGCTGGGCTCCCTTGCGTTGGCCATTCTATGGCAAACCAATGTTGGCCCAGGCTAGGGCAATCGTTGGGTCGGCCAAGGCTAATTAGCCCGTCTTGGCTCAAGCATGGGCCAATATCGGGCCGCCAAAGCTGGGCTCCCCAGTACTGGACCAGGCTAGGCCCCGTCATTCAACTCTGGCGGTTCCTACATGGGGAGGTGTTAAAACGTCAATTTAACTTTGATTTGATGCGGCGCACTGCATGAAACCATTGGTTTGGGCGTTTAACATTGTGTGGTACATTAAAAAACAATTTTTTTGAGCAGTTCTCTTTTTAGTACTCCTACGATACATGGTGATGGTACGATACAAGCACGGTAAATTTTAATATTTGACTTTTAATATTTGACATGTCTACTACAACCGCTGTACCAACAAAGCCATGCGCGAGTAGAAATTACCATTGTTACGTCACAAGTTGTGACGTAACAGGCCGAGCGCGTTGTGACTCAGTACGCGCTCGGCCTCTTGCTATGGAATTGAGAAGTAAACTTAAAAAAAATGCACATTTTTTATGTTTTTGCAAATGTGCAATTAATTGCTTTAAAAATGTCTGAAGATATCGAATAGTCTGCAGCATTGGCCCTTAATTTGTTGCTACCAGAGAGGTCAAAAGAAAAATACGAAAAGGCGTTTAAAGAATTCGAAAAGTGGAATCGTGAAACATATATAAAATTTCTTTCATTGATTCAAACTTGTAAAAAATGTTATTCTTTTTTCTCTTATTTTTCCGTTCTAGTTTGGAAAAATGCAACTTTTCCGCATCCAACTGAGTATTGAAAAATCGGAAACATTCCTAACCGGACTTAACAAAATTTATTTACAATTTGTTATAACTTTTTAATTACAACGGAAAAAAACAAAACAAAAAATCATTTTGTTATGAAACTTATATGATTTTTCTATTTATGACAAAAAATTATATTTTTGTTTCTATTAAATATATTTTTGTTCGTATATACGAAATTATTGAAATAAATTTTTGTATTTTTTAAACCCAAAAACATCGCAATTTTTCATGTTTCAAAAATATAACACTAAAATCATATTTGAAAGGCAAGTTCCAGAACTTCCGCATTCCCAACTATTTACAACTTATTACTATTTGCCAAAAAATGAAATCGACAAAATCTTAACCTAATACAATGTTCGTTTTCCTGAACATATATGTTTTAAACCATCCGCGGGGTTCCACCTATATTCAGCTAACATATTTAAACTGCTGACGCCAATATGTTGCACAAATATATAACAAAAGCCAATTATAGAAAAAGAGTAAAAAAATAACAAAAGGGTAGAGTTACATATCATTATCTGAAAGTCAATTGGTAAAATGACATATTTTTTTATTTTTGGTCAAGGTTTAAAATGTCAAGAAATATAAAGAAATTTTTATTATATATGATACTGATAAACGGATTTAATATCTTCCTTTCCAATGATAAGATAGAATTGGTAAAACCATCCTACGTTATAGATATTCATACAAACTTAAAACAATCGGCTCACAGCCTGAATATATAAATATATTCAACCTTTTCGGAGCTCTATAACAATTACTTAGTCTTTTTAGGACTACCAAAACAAATCTCGTGAAATTTGTCAGTTATAGGGCTCCGGAAAGGTTGAATATATTTATATATTCAAGCTGTGTTCCTTTCAAATGGATATTTGTTCGGTGCAACCATTGTTTCTAAAACTTCTATTAAATACTTAAATACAATTTTTTTTCCAAGTTTTTTCCAAAGCACTTCAAAGTTGCAGTCTTCTTCTTCTTCTTTCGAATAGGCCTACTTTGGAAAATGCTTGTTCAACTGTTGGGCTTTAAAACCTTTGCCCAGTATTGTCGCATCTTCTGCCGGTGTAACTCCTTCCTCTGTTCTGTCCAGGGAGTACCCTTCCTTCGAGGTTTTTCCTGAAATCCACGAACTTTCAGGGTGCGTCGCACAGACTGTCTGTTTTTGAGATCTGTTATTCCCAGTTCTTTAATATCCTTCTCGATCTCTGTCAACCAAGTGGTACGAAACTTCTTGTTTCGCCAGAAGGTGAACAGACGGTTGGTTAGTCGGTTTGGAGGCAATCTTGCAACGTGGCCATAGAAAGCTTCCCTTCTTTTCCTTGCACAGTCAGAGAGAATCTCAATATGTTCGTAGAGCTCAGAGTTATGCCGTCTTCGTAATTCCCCATCTACCTTTACCGGGCCTAGGATCTTCCTGAGGATTCTCCCTCTCTGATTTCCAATTTCTCTATTAGACCCCTTCGGTTCAAGGAAAAACGCCCCATGGCATACAGGGCTTCTGGTCGTAAGACTGATGTGTAGTGCTTAAGTTTCAGGTTGCGTGACAGGCATTTCTTATTGTAAGTGTTCTTAGTCAGCCGATAGGCTAGTTCTAACTTGCTGACTCTCTTGGATAATGATGCTCTTTCTGATAAGTTGGGTTCAATCCATTCGCCGAGATACTTAAATTTTTGAACAGTCCTCTTGATGTTTCCCTGTTCTAGTAACATCTCTCTGTTTGATTCTCTGATGTTGGTGAAGAATATTGTTTTCTCCAGCGACACTTGAAGACCCACTTTGGCAGTCTGTTTTCTGAGGCAGTTTACCTGCATTGTTGCCATCTCAAGAGAATTAGCAAACAGTGCCATATCATCTGCAAAGGCCTGGCAATCTACAAGCAGTCCATCGTTCTTACGTCCCAGGTAGATTCCACTCTGAGCACCCAAATTGTTCAGTTCCTTGCGCCATTCTCTCATAACCTTTTCAAGGACACAGTTGAATACAAGTGGGGAAAGTCCATCTCCTTGTCTCACTCCAGTTTTTATTTCGAAGCTTTCTGAAATCTCGCGTGTAAATTTAACCTTGGAATGGGTGTTCAAACCATGTGGTCAAAGTTTCTAGGATTAGTCTGCGGGTTTTGTTGTCTGGTGCTAGTTCCTGGAGTACTTTTTTAAGCGTTTCTCAATTGGAGAGAATCAATGGAATCGTAGGCCTTCCTAATATCAACAAAGGTGACGACCACCTTGCGGTTTCTCATCTTGGAGTATGCAAGTACAGTTTTAAGATTGAGGATCTGTTCAACACAGGATCGGGTCTTCCTGAAGCCCCCCTGGTATTCTCCCAGTTGACTATCCAACTGATTTTATGCCCTTGTTTGTAACGCCTTCGAGAGAATCTTGTATGTTACTGGGACGAGAGAAATTTCACGGTAGTTGTTTCTATTTCACGGTAGTTGTTAGATCCGTAAAATCTCCCTTTTTCTGAAGCGGATGGATCAGAGCAGATTTCCAATCCGGTGGTAATTTCTCTGTTTCTCATATGTCCTGGATGATCTCGGTTAGCTTGCACACGGCATAGTTTTCAGCAGTTTCCACAGTTCAGCAACGATAGAGTCCTCTCCAGCTGCTTTATTATTCTTAAGAAGTTGAATGATCTGGCCATCTTCTTCCAATGAAGGGGGAAGCGAGTCCAGGTTTGGTGTGGTTTGTTTATGATTTGAATATTATTTAGATTTTTAAAGTACTGAGCCAAGAAGTGGCAGTTGTCCTTGTCGTTATAAGCCAGTTTGCCTTGTGAGTCTCTGAAGTGGAGGCTTGGCGGAGCGTATTTTCTGAGTGCCTGCTTAAAGGTTCCCAAGAAATCACCCAGGCTATCTGTCTTTGGACTTTTGCATTCTCACAGTCTTCAGTCCACCCCGGATGCTTCCTTCTTCTAGCGACAGGAGCGAGTTCATTAGCCGCGTTGACAAGAGTCTCCTTCAGTTGGTCCCAGTTGTTTAGGTTTGTATTCTTCAGTCTCTGACTTAGTTCTTGACTGTTCTTGAGTCGCTCGACGTCAAATCTTACCATTTTGGAGGTTCTGTGTAATCGAGTGTTTCTAGGCTGGAGTCTTATTTTGATCATTGAGAGGTAGTGGTCTGAGTCCAGATTGGCGCTTCTTAGTACCTTTACGTTTTGTATTTCCTTTTGAGATTTTCGTGAAATGGCCACATGATCTAACTGGAATTCACCCAGGTGGGTATTAGGTGAAATCCAAGTCTTCTGCTTCCTTGGCAATTGTTTGAAGGCTGTAGACTTCATGATCAAACCAAGTCCTACACAGATCCACCAATCGTTCTCCATTGGGGTTGGTTCGCTTATGCGCCGGATAATTACCCACTGTGTTTCTGTATTTTTTCTCTCATCCCAATTGAGCATTGATATATTTTTGTTCGTATAAACGAAATTATTGAAACAATTTTTTTTTGCATTTTCTTAAACCCAAAAACACAAACGCAATTTTTCATGTTTCAAAAATATATAACACTAAAATCATATTTAAAACGGATGTTTTTACAAGTTCCAGAACGTCCGTTTTCCCAACCATTTGCAACATATCTATATATTACTATTTACCAAAAAATGAAATCGACAAAATCTTTACCTAATACAATGTTCGTTTTCCTGAACAGATATGTTTAAAACCATCCGCGGGATTCCACCTATATTCAGCTAACATTTTTAAACTGCTGACGCCAATCAATTGCACAAATATAGAACAAAAGCTAAATATAGAAAAAGAGTAAAAAATAACAAAAGGATAGTTACATATCATTATCTGAAGGTCAATTGGTAAAATGATAATTTTATATTTTTGGTGTAATATTTTTTTATATTTTTGGTCAAGGTTTAAAATGTCAAGAAATGTAAATAAATTAAGAAATTTTTATTATACATGCCACAGATAAACGGATTTAATAACTTCCTTTCAAATGATAAGATAGAATTGGTAAAACCATCCTACGTTATAGATAATCATACAAACTTAAAACAATCAATGGAACACAGCCTGAATATATAAATATATTCAACCTTTCCTGAGCTCTATAACAATTACTGAGTCTTTTTAGGACTACCAAAACAAATCTTATGTGAAATTTGTCAGTTATTTAATAGCTTTCAGTCCACTCTCGTGACACTCTCGTATCACACCACGTGTCACTTAAATAATTGACAAATTTCACATGAGATTTGTTTTGGTAGTCCTAAAAAGACTCAGTAATTGTTATAGAGCTCCGGAAAGGTTGAATATATGTATATATTCAGGCTCTGTTCCTTTCATGGATATTTGTTCGGTGGGACCATTGTTCCTAAAACTTACATTCGTAACAAACAAACAAAAAATATTATATATAAGTTATAAACAAATTTCTTTTAAATACTTAAATACAAATTTTTTTCCAAGTTTTTTCAAAAACACTTCAAATTTGCAGTATTTTAATTTTATTTAGTATTGCAAAATCCCGCAGTAGTGCGCTTATGTTTTCCTTTGGAACTGATATGTATTCCAAATCAATGTTAGCTAAGAAAAAAAATTGAGAAATTAAACATTTGTTTTATAAAATTATTTTCGTCAAGAACCAAATATTATTCTAATTACTAACTTTTTGGTTAGCTATGCAATTTTATTTCATATGATAACGAAATAGGGAATATTGAAAAAAAAACAAGCCTACTTCGGCAGTTTAAGTTATTAGTATTTTTAACTCCTACACAAAAGAGGGATGATATAAGTTTGACGTGTCTGCGTGTCAGTTCGTCCGTCTATCCGTGTGGCTGTTTATGGAATCGAAGCTCCTAAACTACGGATTTTGATGTGATTTTTTTTTAAAGCTGACGTGATCGTAGAGGTTCTTTCCTATTTCACAAAATTAATCTACAAGCAATTTGATACACATGTTTGTCTAGTTCCGTATATCCAAACTTGTGTTTGAAAGCTGACGCGATCTAGAAGGCTCTTAGCTATAATTTATAAGGATATGTTCAGACGTTTGATCGTTCATTAGCTCACTTCCTACTTGACAAAATTAATCTGCAACCAATTTGACAAAAGTGTTTGTCTATAGTTATTTTTTTTAAGAATGCAGTACAGGGAAGATGGGGTTTATTTGACCTTGTTGTCTGATTGGCTTAAATCGAGGAGAAGTTCACACAGGCGATATTTACTTCTCCATCTCTCTCTTTTCACATACATTTGCAGTCACTGGCGAAGAATGTAATTAAATGAATAATACTACGAATAATATAATAATTGTTCTAAATATAATAGAACGTTAAAATATACTAGGGCTAAGTACTATATTATACACTAATGTTTTATATATAATTTAATATTCAATTTTAAATTTAAAGATAAAGAAATTAATTAACTGCAAGTATATTTTTTTTGGTTCGCCAATGCATGTTGAGCTGTTAGTTTAGTCAATGGCTGTCGTGTCAATTCAAAATTATAATCTGATCTGTTTGTATCATTTAGACTTTTTGCGTTTTTCTCCATTTATTTGTTTGTATTTTATTACTATTGCTGCCATTTGATGTATTTAATCTGTATTTTTGTTTTATATTCAATTAACTTTTTTCTTTCATATTCAAGCAACTATTTTTGAATTTAGCGTCAAATTTTGTAACTAGATTGAACATTTATCTTAGTGTAAATCAGGTTTCTAGTTACTGCATTTTTTTTAAATAATGGGCTATATATGGACTATATATATAATAGTTCCGTGTATATAAACCCATCAATCACGTATTTGCGAATAAAATTTCAAAGAGGTAACATTAATCACGTATTTACAAAGAAATTATAAAAAAAAAGAAAAAGTGCCAGCAAACATATCAAAATTAATTTTGAATTTTTTTTAGATGTAGAGATAAAAAATTTTAAGTAACCCCAGCCACAAAAAAGAACTCTAGAAAGTAAAAAAATAAAATTTCTCTCTTGCACTTTTAACTTCATTAGAAAATAAAACCTTATTAATAATAAGGATATTTTGATGATGAGCGTCGCCGCGTCGGGGGACTGCTAAGTAAATCAAATTATAAAACTAGACTAATAATACCTTGTAAGATAGATTGAGACATCTAAGTTCATAGGTACAATTTGAAACTAGAAAAACTTCGTACGCATGGAGTACGAGGAAAAGCTGGGAAATAGTTCCACTCATACTTATTTAGCAGAAAGCAATATGTAAGAATTGGACAAAGTAGATCTCAGATACTGCCAACTTCCGTTGTAATGCCACAGGGGAGTGTACTAGCCCCTATCTTATTTTCGATGTATACCGCTGACTTAATCTATTATATTGGAGAAGAGCGAATCACACTTTATGCTGCATCGTAGTATTTTCATTACCAATGCATCTGTGCAAGAAATGCAGCGTGAAGGGAGTGAGGTAGTTTCTAATTTATACAAATGGTTCTCTGCCAATAACCTCTACCTAAACGGTGATAAAACGAGGTATATAAGATTTCAAACTATCAGAAGGCAACCCACTGAGGATTTTAATCTAAGAATCGAAAATAACAACATTCAACGAACAGGATGTCTGAAATTTCTGGGTATATTTTTGGATGAGCATCTCACATGGAATGTCATGGTGGACTATATTATAAAAAAGTAAATAAATAAAAGACGTAAATAAGTAAATAAAAGACATACCTAGTAAGAAGGATTCTAGTGTTGTCTAGTTTTGTACGGTCTTGCCTAGTCTTATTTGGTCTTATCTGATCTTGTGTGGTCCTGTCTGGTCTTGTCAGGTCTTGTCTTGTCGGGTCTTTTATTACCACTTCTACACAAATCCGCGATTCTAAACCTATATCACGCGGAAATTAAATCATTTTTATCATATGGTATTCTAATATGGGGAGGTTCTACACAGCTGAACAGGGTATTTTTGGCTCAGAAAAGGGTGGTAAGAGCAATATCAAGCAAAACATGAAGACAATCAGACAAGCCTTGTTTTAAAGAGCTGGAACTGTTAACAATTCCAGCCTTATATATATATATATATATATATATATATACATATATATATATATATATATATATATATATATATATATATATATATATATATATATATATATATATATATATGGGAAGTCGCATGCTATATGCACAAAAACAAAAGTCATTTCAAGATGAATAAAGATAACCATACGTACAATACGAAAAGCTGCTTACAACTCTATACCCCGAGAAGCAACCTAACTCTATGTTCTAAAACAGCTAATAGATTAGGATTTAAAATTTATAATTGTATACCAGCCGGTATAAAAGATATATAATAATATACAAGGTTTTCCGAAAAAAATTAAAAATATATTTAATTGATGCAAGGTATAAATAAGGTAAAGGAACTTGTATAAAATGCCTATATTAACTGTATACTCATTGTTTACTTATTGTTTGTTATTTTTTATGTCGTGTAAGAACACACCCCTTCATTCTTTTCGTGACATATCAATATGTATATCAATGTACATCCGATGGATAAATAAATATTAAAAAAATATATATTCTTCGTCACATAGCGGTCCCCGATGCGGTGACGCTCATCATCAAAATATTAATAGGTACTTCTAATGAAGTTAAAAGGGCAAGAGAGAAATTTTATTTTTTTACTTTTTAGAGCTTTTTTGTGTCGGGGTTACTTAAATTTTTAATTTTATTTTATTATTCCTTTTAATTTTCCACAATTAAAGTTAAGTCTCTACTTTGCATCTGAAAAAAAAATTTATGATTAATTTTGATATAAGTTTGCTAGTTTCTAACAAGCAAACTAGAACAAAAATCTTCTAAATATTTAAAAATAAAATTTTTCGGCTCTGCTACTGAACAAGTTCAAATTTTAATGATTAATGATTCAAAAAATAATTATTAAGTTGGTTTGAAACAATGACATCTATCATTGAATATGGGGAAAGTGAATGGATACACTTTCCAAGTCAATTTACAGACGAAGTTGCATCTTATTGAAAGAAAACATGGCGGGCAAATTGTAACAATTAGAGTCGAGAAACAAAAAGAGCACAGGAAAAAATCCTCACTTAGTGAATTTGAAAGGAATGAGTTGAATTTTGCCTAGAATTACCGTTCAATAGAAATTCAGTTTCTTATAAAATAGTGACTATTGGAACTTCACTTGGGTAAATTGCAACACGTGACTCGTAGAAAGTGCCTGTTGAATTATTTATTAGTAACATTAATGTGGAGATTAAGATTTGATACAAAATATTCTGAAAATCTTGATCTAAATTTGAAGTGTGTTATAACCAAGCCATAAATAAGTCTCCCTTGTTTAAAAAAATGTCATTGGATCTTCGCGAATTGGATTCACACCGAGCTGAACTTGGCGGCCCATTGTTTTGGACTAGTACTAAGATTAGAAATTCAAATATAACAAGATTATTAACTCACTTGACTACAGAGAAAAGACTAAACAGAAAAGATTTGATTGGAGAGTCTTGACCAGATACACACTATTTGAAAAGCAAAACTTGGAAAACTGTGAAACTGCGACAAGAAAGGACAGATGACCCTATATTAGACAGACGTAAGAAAATATATACGATTGTTTATTTAATTTTCTTTTTGTGCGTATATTATCTAATTTAATTGCATAATCAATAAATAAATTTATAACACCAATCAAATAAAATTTATGTAATTAATACATCTTATGTATAAAGTTTTCTATATAAGGTGCACAACATGTAATATGTTTTTTTAATTGAGAGAAATTTAAATTATTTAAATTTCCGGTAGGGATCGATGTAATTAAAATTATTAAATATTTTTTTAATTAGCGCCAAAAACCGGTTTAAATTAGACTTCTCCACATAAAATGAACACAAAATTAAATCAAAGAAATGCTTCCAGCTCCGAAAAAGCTATTTTCCAAACGCATCTATTAATATTATGTATATAAAATAAACTTTATTTACAAACCTTGCATTTCAAAAATTACAAGCACATTATTTTTTGTAATACCATGTTAACGTTAAAAGATTAATAATAATCTCAAAGTTTAACATTACATAAATAAAATAAACTTTATTTATTTTACAAACTTACATTTTACAAATTACAAGCTGAGTATTTGTTGTAATGCCGTGTAACGTTCCACGACTCATCAATTATTCCATTTAATTTTTCCCTGGTATTGTCTCAACGATCCATTAAAGTCCAACCTTGAATTAACATTGAGTATCATTTATTTCGTAGCTCACCGAAATAATCGCATTACCAAGCAGTGTTTTTTGTGTCCCTCTATAAATTAAGCATAAACTAGAAGGAAAAAAAAGTGCTGTAAAAGGACATTCTGAAAGTCGAAATGCAATTAAGTGGAAATCGTGGGTGCAAGTGTATAATTTTTATTTAGTATAAAAGGTAAAATTTATAAGCGTTCTTTGTCTGGTTATGCCGTGTAATTGAGCTAAATTAGAAAGGAATAATGTTCAATTCATGTCCAATATATTTCTTTGTGTATCTTTCACTGCATTATAAACCATTATATATCGATCGGTCGCGATAAGCAATTGTATTGCTTACTGCCTTTGTTTAACTTTCTTGTTTTATTATTTTACGCAACATATTATTACTCAATAAAAAATTTATAAAAAAAACCTCACCAAATAATATTAGACAAAATACAGCAATAAATCTTTTTTTATCTAGACATAGATGATCTAAATATTTTTCTTTGTCTTGTAAACTTAAATCGGACAAAACAACTAAATTTCTATAGATAACCACTATTAAGATAATTCCCTGTTTTTTCTGTAATATATCCTAGTGAATATAAAAAAAAACGAAATTATAGAAAGTGTCTAGAACGCAATATCGTGGCAATCCTGATAAGTAATTAACTTAACTCTAATGGAACAATAACAAAGCAATTTATTTGATATACATGGATTTTTCCCAACGGCCTAATGGATACTATCAATCATCACCGGCTTGTATTATTTTTACCCTCATCTCGATTTCTTCTCGCTTTATTATAATACAAATTCAATAAAGCCGAAATTTATCAGGAGGATTGACTTGATTTGATTACAACAATAACTATTTGTATGTTTGGTACAAATGATTTTAATTGAGACCTCAAATCCTATTTGATATTTAAGATAGGTAGAGAGATATTCTATGATAAGAGCATGAAGGGAGAGTGTATTATCTTTTATTTTATTTAAACTTTTCGAGTCTATTGTGACATATTTTGGTTAAACGTTAGCAATCTAAGTAAACATATCTTTGACATATTTTTTTATGTGAATTGTATTAAGTATTATTCAACAATAGAATACTTTACACGAATACAATTGTTTTTTTTGTAAATATTTATATTTAAATACAATTTCAACAGCTAGGTTGTTATTTCTTCTTTCGAATAGGCCTACTTTGGACCACGCTTGTTTAACTGTTGGGCTTTGATCTTTGCCCAGTATTGTCGCATCTTCTGCCGGTGTAACTCATTTCTCTCTTCTGTCCAGGGGGCACCTTTCCTCCGAAGTTTTTCCTGAAATCCACGGACATCCTTCAGGGTGCGTCTCACAGACTGTTTTGGAGATCTGTTATTCCCAGTCCTTTAATATCCTTCGCGTTTTCTGTCAACCAAGTGGTACGAACTTTCTTGTTTTGTCAGAAGGTGCACAGACGGTTGGTTGCAACATGGCCCAAGAAAGTTACCCTTCTTTTCCTTGCACAGTCAGAGAGCCTCTCAATATGTTCGTAGTACTCAGTTATAGTTATGTCGCCTCCGTGATTCCCCATCTTCCTTTACCGGGCCTAGGATCTTCCTGAGGATTCTCCTCTCTGTGACTTCCAATTCCTCAACCAGACCTCTTCGGTTCAAGGAGAAACACTCCATGGCATACAGGACTTCTGGTCGTATGACTGATGTGGAATGCTTAAGTTTTAGGTTGCGTAACCGGCATTTCTTGTTATAGGTGTTCTTAGTCAGTTGATAGGCTAGTTCTAACTTTTTGACTCGGATAAAACGGATAATGACACTCTTTCTAATAAATTGGGTTCAATCCATGCACCGAGATACTTAAATTTCTCAGTCCTCTTGTTGTTTCCCTGCTCTAGTAGCGTCTCTCTGTTTGCTTCTTTGATGTGAAGAATTATGTTTTCTCCTGCGACACTTGAAGACCCACTTTGGCAACCTGTTTTCTGAGGCAATTTACCTGCACTGTTTCCATTTCAAGAGAATCAGCAATCACTGCCATGTCATCTGCAAAGGCCAGGCAATCTACAACCGGACTGGTTCTTACGTCCCAGGTAGATACCACTCTGAACACCCAAGTGGATCAGATCCTTGCGCAATTCTCTCATAAACTTTTCAAGGACACAGTTGAAGAGAAGTGGGGAAGTCCATCTCCTTGTCTCACTCCAGTTTTTATTTCGAAACTTTCTGAGATCGTCTCTAAATTTAATCTTGGAATGGGTGTTGGTCGTGGTTTTTAGGATGAGTCCGCTGGTTATCTTGGCTTGGCGGAGCGTATTTTCTGTGTGTCTGGTTCTGAGTATAAGGTTCCGTAGAAATCTCTGGAGTTATTCTTAGCAAAGCTCTTTTCGATTTGGGTTAGTTGGTTTTGTGTGAAGTTCCGTTTGGTTCCTCGAATTATCTTGGCTGTAAGCTTTCTTTGCTCCAAAAATATATGACAATTTTCCTTGGTCTTTTTAGAATTCCACTTCACACAGGCTGTCTGTCTTTGGGCTATTGCATTGTCACAGTCTTCAGGCCACCACGGATGCTTCCTTCTTCTAGCGAGGGGGGCGAGTTAATTGGCCGCACTGAAAAGAGTCTCCTTCAGTTGGTCCCAGCTGTTCAGTCTCTGACTTCTTGACTGTTCTTAAGTTGCTCTACGTCAAATCTTACCATTTTAGAGGTTCTGTGTAATCTAGTTTTTCTCGGCTTGACTCTTTTATGAACTTTGAGAGGTAGTGGTCTGAGTTCAGATTGCCGCTTCTTATTACTTTTATGTTTTGCATTTCCTTTTAAGATATTTGTTAAATGGCCACATGGTCTATCTGGAATTCACCCAGGTTGGTATTAGGTGAAATCCAACTCTTCTGCTTCCTTGACAAGTGTTTGAAGGCTGTAGACTTAATGAGCAACCCAAAAGTCCTACACAGATCCACCAATTGTTCTCCGTTGCGGTAGGTTCGCTTATGCTCTGGATAATTGCCCACTATGTTTTATGTATTTTCTCTCTCTTCCCATTTGGTCATTTAAGACACCAAACAGTGTGACGGTGTGTCTATCTGGAAGTTTAGAGATGGTATCTTCTAAGTCTTCCCAGAATTTATCAGTTCTATCTGGATTGCGTCTTTTGTCCTGGTTGGTTTATGCATGTACATTGACTACACTGTAGCCCTTGTTTGCACATTTGAAAGAGAGCATGGATTCACGACTGCTCGGGGAGGTAAATTCGTTGACTGAATCCAGTATCCTATGACTGATTATAAATCCTATACCTAAGTGCGATACGCTCTTCATTATCCGCTGACACACTTTTCCTTTGAGGATTCTGTAGCCTTGGGACTCGAAGGCATCCTCGTCCGTAAATCTGGTTTTCTGTACTGCTGTCATTATTATGTTGTCGTGTTAATGAATCAGTAAGATGTTTCAGTTTACTCACTTCTAGCAATGAGTTGCATTAAATGTTGCGATGAAGCTTTGCTGTCTTGGTCTGAGTTTACGTCCGGTGATTTCAGGATGCTCTGACTCATCATTAAAGCATGTCGGTGCAGACTCCCTAGAATCCGAAGGTCCGCTTACGTCGCCATAGTTGACTGTGGATTGGTTACCACCTGGGGAAGTGCATTCAGCCAAATTTTCCTCCATGCTCAGTTGAAGAATATTCTTCCTGGTACAGTGGCGAGCCACTGTCCAAGATACTACCCAAGTTGTTATTTTGGGAGGCTTATTATTCGGGGTTGTCACCCCTAGACAGGTCGCTTTCACTACGACTAACGGGCTCTGTCCACCCCACTCTTCCCAGGTGCCAATGGCGCTCTGGGCCATTGTTTACCGAAGATGTTCACGTGGCACATATTACTACCTTTTTTTTAATTCCACAAAGAAAACGAAAATTTGACATTAAATTAATTTGACTACAATAAATGATGACTACACACCACAACCAGGACCAGAAACTTTTTTTTACTTTTCCAGTGTTACTTCTCTTTAGAAAAAAAAAACAATAAACAAAAAGACAATAATGTCATATATACTAATATTTATATATTTTTAATTTAGTCTGAATAAAAAAATAGATGGTTTAAATTCTAAATCTTGTTTTAGATTCTAGACCAGTGGTGGCGATCCTATGGCACGCGTGTCACTGCTGACACGTAGGAAAATTTTATTGGCACGCGAACTATTTAAACTTTACCTTTTCTAAAAGAAATTTTTAATCTACTTGGGTGCAACATCAAAGGTGTAAAATATAATACGTGTTATAATGAGGCTAATACAGTAACTGATTTTCACTATCACATTGTAAAAGTTGACTTGGCACGCGGCCGTAAAAATGTTGTTCTGTTCTAGATCGCTGTTCTAGACCATGATTGTCCTAAGAATATTTTCTTCTCTGATGGGTATAATGCAATAATGAGCAATTATGGAGAAATAATATTGAATTAATATCGAATACTTTTTCGTACTGATTCGGTCAGGTTTGTTTCGGTCAGGTTTTTTGCATCATCTTCGTTTTAATAAGAATTCAATAAAGCTGCTTTCCATCAGTTAAATCAGTCGTGATTTAATTAAACCCATAAATATTTTGATATGTTTTTTTACAAATGTTTACACATCCAGTTGTATTATTAATTGCAGCGAAAAATGTGTATATCGTCGTTATGACCTTGCGATCTGTTAATAGTCACTCGTTTATTTCAATATACGATAATTAAAAATGACAATGTAATCAATTACATCTGTTGGCTGTTTATTAATACACATTTGGAAATTTGTATCTTTCAAAATCTGTTCTTTGTTTCTCCATTGTAAATATTTAGGTCCGCACAAATTACATGTAACTAAACAAAAAAGAGGTTTTCGTTGATACAAAAATTATAGGTAAACTGTTCGCTTAATGTATTCCCATTTATTGCAATATATCGTGTTTAAACAAAATTACCAAAGGTTTTATGTATTATAAATATATGTAACGAACATTTTTATTGTCCATTGTAAGCGGCACGCGGCTTTGATGTCTAAGGGCAACGATCCTACTCCCCAAAAAATACATTTTTAGTTTGTAATTTGAAGTAAAAAAAGTTAATTAAAACCACTTTTATTTGGATTTAAATAATTTATTTGAAAGTGTATTTGGATTATAAAACGTAAAAAACGTTTTATGTGGATTTTGCTATATACAGTTAATTTAAAAAAAACATTCTGAAAAACTTATTTTAGCATATAGGCATAATGTTATGAATAGAAACTGGTTTAAAATGTTATTTACACTAAAATTAGGTTTTTATTTTTGTGAATGTTTCGATAACTTTATAAAACGTTTTTCCCGTGTCCAATATCGTGGCGAGTGTAAATATTACGCAACAACATTGTTATTGAGGTGGAAGGTTAAATAATATATATTTATATAAACCCTCCCATAGTAAATATAAATATATATTAGATACTCTATTTTAGTCGCATTCGTGTATGTATGCCTTACAATTTTCCACGTAAATAAATTATTATTATATTTCCAGGAAAATGTAAAAGGCGCGGCTTTCTGCACTTTTTACAAATTCAGATTATCCTATCTGGAACTTGTAAAAATGAAAAGGTATGTCATAGAAACAAATAATATCGGTTTAATTCAAAACTAAAACATTCTTCGTGGTTTTTATAAATTTGTGATTTATATGGATAAATTTAATGTATACATTTAAATCACGACTTGTGAGATTTGGGCAGAAAACAGCATACACCAGGCTTCTTTCTGGAATATTCCTACAGTTATTACTTTAAATTCATGTAATGCAATGCAATTATTATTATTATTAATTGAAGAATACAATCTTTAAGATTCAAAAATATATTGCAAGGGCTGATGATCATCGCTCAACGCTGTTATTAACCAATGTTAATCACTTCGTGACTGGATCGATGTCACTTTGATCAGTCGAAATTATTTGTGTCGATTTGGTGTTTGAAGTAGATACATTTACATCCCGAGGAGATTTGGTAACAAATATTTTAACGGCCATGGTATTGGCTTTACTGGAAAGATAATTTTTATGCCATTACTGCTAAAATATGATTTGGGACATAAGGGCCGCGGATGGTTTGAATGAAGTGAAATCTGATGAAAATCAATGAAGTCCAATTTTCGACCACTTTTTCGAGCAGCTCGGCCGTATATCGACAATAACGCGGCGAATGTTGGCTTCGAGCTGATCCAACTTCGTTGGTTTATGGCGTACACTAGTGACTTCATATATCCCCACAGAAAGTAGTCTATATATGCGATATCACACGACTGTGGATGCAAATTCACGGGTCCGTTACGCTAGATTGTGCAGTCAGTAAATGTTTTCTGCAATAAATTGATTGTCACGCGCATGTTGGGCAGTCTTGTTGGAACCAAAGCTCCTCCACATTAACGCCATTCAACTGGGGAACGAAAAATTTAGCAATCATGAATCGATACCGCTCTCTATTGACTATCAAGTGCTGGCCGGCATCATCTTTAAAGAAATATGGGCCAATAATTCCACTAGCCCATAAAGCACACCAAACAGTGTGTGGTTGTGGATGTAACGGCTTCTCAATAATAGCTTCTGGTTTTTCCTCGCTCCAAATCCGGCAATTTTGTTTGTTTACAATCACGATCAAGAACAATCTTGTTTCCGGCCCATTCTCCGAACGTACGACGCTTATAATAGTCACGCCGCTTGAGCTCTTGCACGAGCGGTACCTTGTATACGATATTAGGATGGACACAGCTCCAAATGCAGTGCACGATGGCGAATCGACTCATTCGGGTTCTCCTCAACACTACGCTCCCCAGCAGCACCATCTTCGGTGCGTACTATACAACGTCTCTGCGGATGCACATTATCAATCCGACTGCGCAGTACGAAAACGATCCATGGTTTTCCGAAAACCTTGCTCGGATGGACGATTATGTCGACCGTAAAATGGACGTAGCGCACGGTAGGTTTCACGAATTGAACCACGACTTTCAACACGACGTTGTACTGGAGTAAGTCTATTCATGATGAAATGGCAAAACATTCTGAGCAGAAATCAGCTGTCACTTATCAAATTGACTATCACTAGAAACTGTGTTTCCAGGTCAAAAAAACAAAAAAATTAATATCACGTTGGAATTGTAGAGCCGGTTCAACATTTGATACAAAATGTTCATTTTGGTCATTTTATAGCGGATGAATTTTGCTGTAAATGCAACCGGTTCTAATTCTTCTTCGTAAAAATCAT
Organism: Phosphuga atrata; assembly: GCA_944588485.1. NCBI lineage: Eukaryota > Metazoa > Arthropoda > Insecta > Coleoptera > Silphidae > Phosphuga > Phosphuga atrata. The sequence continues at coordinate 13,699,536 of OX155901.1, forward strand.
TGTTGTCACTAATTTCATCAGCCATGTTAATTAAGACTTCTTCGCTTACTTCCATATAAGCCACTAGTTTTTTAATATCTCCTTCAGTAATAATGTCGAAACTTCTCCACCCATTGAATGCAGCAATTGTACTATCTGAGAATGCTCGTCCTTAAATTGTGAAATTGATGTTTTACCACTGATTACATATGGCCAAAGTTTCTTGCAACAACAACTTAATCCCGGTATATAATATAATAAACCAATAATAAATATTCCGAAAATTCGTTCTAAAATTCCATTTTCATCTGTTCTAAAATGTACATGAAGGCTCGTTTTACGTACAGAGCTTTAAAAGTCGTTGATATTTATTGTCTAAAGGTTCTAATAAATCTGTATTTTTTGGTAAAAATATAACTTGGACATTCTCATACTGTGGGTTTTATGGATGACTCTCTGCATTGTCAATTAATAAAAGTACTAAAAGAGAATCCGTTTTTATTTAAATATTTTTTTGGAATTTGCCGTCATCATTAAACATTGCGGCAATAACCCACGCTTTCTTATTGGCATTCCAATAAACAAAAAGATGGTTGACATTTATTCTTTTAAATAGGCGTGGCATTTTTAATTTGTTAATAACTAAAGGTTTCATAGTGTGATTGCCTGAACCGTTACTGCAAAATAGAATAAATTGTTACGAGATCTTTCGCTGCTTTATGGCCGCTAATTAATTTTAGACACACCATTATCATCAACCAGACCTTACCAGGCCTCCTCCTTAGCACTCAATCGTCTCCTGTCTTGAGTTTCGTGGATCCGGTTGTTTGCGTTCCTTTTTAGGTCATCGGTCCAACATGTCGGTAGTCTTCCTCTGCTACGCTTACCGGCTGTTGGTCTCCACTGTAATATTTTCTTCGTCCATCGTTCATCCTTCATTCGACCCTCGTGGCCAGCCCATCTCTATTTGAGTTTAGTTATACGCTCGATCAGGTCTGCCACTTTAGTTTTCCTGTGTAGGTCCTCATTGGTGGTATGGTGGTGTAGGGTTATTCCGATTGTTGATCTTTCCATATTTCGTTGTTTTTTTTTATGTTTTCTTGTCGTATTGGCGGTTAGAGTTAAGGTTTCCGCCATATGGCAGGCAGAATACATTGGTCATGTACTTTCCTTTTCAGTCATATCGGAATTTGGCTTGTAAGGATTTGACTGAGTTTCCCATATGCTGCCCAAGCGAGGTTGTTTCTTCTTTGCAATTCGCAGGTCTAGCTATCTCTAGATATTCCGATTTCATGATCAAGGTATATGTATTTTTATACTAAATCTACGTTTGTGTTTACGATGTTAGTGTTAGCTCGGTACCAAATTAGTCATTACTTTTGTTTTCGAAAAGTTGATCTCCAATCCAACTTTCAAGCATACGATAGGAAGTTCTTCCAGCATCTGCCTTAACTCTCCCAGGTTGTCAGTTGTGAGTACTATGTCGTCCGCAAAACGAAGGTAGTTTAGTTTTTTCCATCTATGTTAATGCCTCTCGTTTCCCCATTTAGCTTGTTGAGGGGATACTGTAAGACCGTTATAAATAGTTTTGGGGACATGTTATCCCCCTGTCTTCTCCCCTTCTCTTCCACTCTTCCACATTCAATAAGGTTGGTGTTTTCATGTAACTCTACAGATATTGTAGCATGCTGGTAGATGTTATAGATTAGTTCTGAGTATCTGTAGTCAATGCGACACTCTCAAAGCGTCCATAAAGGCGTTTAGCTCTACAGTATCGAAAGCTTTGTGGAATTCCATGAATGCAAGGGCCAGTGTACTCTACTGACATTTCGATTAGGACCTTGATGCTTTGCAAATGGTCGTTTGTTCCAAACCCAGAGTGGAATCCAGGCCATCATTTACGTGTAAAAATAACGTGTAAAGTACGTGTAAAAATGTATCGTGTAAAACGCGAGATAGGTGTACGTAATAAGAAATTATGATATTATGATTAATAAATCGTGTTAAAAAAAGTTTTTTACTCATAATATCATAGTTTATTATTGAAGTTAGAACAAGTTTCATTCAAAATATTGGTGCACACACTATTTGTGCTCTAAAGAGAATTTCTATGCGATTTAATATATTTTTCAAATTGTCTTGAACTGTTGGAATTCTTTTAATGTATAGTTGTTTTGTGTGCTTATATATTGAGAGGAAGAATATTTAATATTTATTCATGAATAAAAATAATACAAATTTAAAAGTAATATGAAAGATATGAAACAAGATATTAATAGTTAAAAGGCCATTTATCTTTTGAAAGCAAATAGCCGTTTATTCAATAATACAACAATGAGAATTTATGAAATAATAATTTTAAACAATCCCGTGTTTGGTATGTTGCATACTTATACAATTTTATTTAGTTTAAATAAATTGCTGTTGATTCGAGGTCGAAGAAATTCTTGTTAAAAAGGTAATTTACATTCAACAAGAAAATTTATACCTATATTTGAAACGATAAATAAGTTGAACGTTGTTATTGTTTTTTCGCTTTATTATTAAAGGTTGATAAACGATTTTGTAACGTGTTGAAATTCTGTGTTTTTTTTTTGTGGTTTATAGCAAATGAACGTGAAATTATTTAGTTATCTCCGCGTCATCTGCAGGTCGTTCAAGCGAACGTAATTTCTAGTTTTATTTTTTAGCTCCAAGATTAAAAAATTGTGGAATGCATGTTTCAACTCTTCTTCGTGTCGAAGAAATCGATTTGTTTTATTACATACAGTAATATTTAAAATATAGGGAAAAAAGGCCTTTAAATGGTCTAAGTAATTAGTATTATCCTTTGTTAATACAGATACGGATGGTGGTAATTATTAAATATTTCTATGGGGGAATTGATTATTCTTCGTGTTAAGTAAATTGTTAAATACATTTATATGTAATGCAGTGGCCTTACAATAAGGTAGCAAAAGTATGTAATGCTAAGGAACAGCCAGACTTAGCTATTTAAAATTTTTGGATTAGCATTGTGAAATATACGGTTAGCATGGCATCTCTACTGCATTTTCAAATTTTCGCAATTCGATTCGTTCAAAAAGTTCTGCCTAGGCCTGTCTGTGTAGTCTTGTCTATCAAGTCTTGTCCGTTTGGTCTAACAATAAATAATATTATAAGATACATTTTATAAGATTTCTAAAATTTTAAGGAAAAGGTATTTAATATAATAACAAAAGATATTCAGGTTAATAAACATATTCAGGAAAACAAAATGAAATTACTTTTTCAACAACCCAATATTAAATATTCTGAGGAAATCTTTAACAGACTAACTACGATATACACAATTTAAAAAAAAAAAAATTGATTAAAATTTTATTGACCTTGAGAGAAACTGGATATATACAATTTGAAAGAAAAACCTTAATACAAGGTGTTTCAAAAAGAATATACGTATTTCGCATGCATGTATTAATCAGATAATTAATTATTATTAAACTTTAAGGCATACGAATATAAAACTTTACACACATATTTATGAACCTTTCAAGTTTAGATTATAGATGTTCAATATGTCCTCCATCAGCGACACGAACAATATCACACCGATACTCAAATTCCTTCCATACTCGGGCAAGCATGTCCTTCGTCACTGATGTTATGGCAGAACAGATCCGGTTCTTCAACTCTTCCAGTTCTGTGGGAGTGTTGGTACATAAATGTTGTCTTTAACGAAACCCCACAGAAGAAGTCACAGGGTGTCAAATCCGGTGATCGTGCAGCCCAGCTGAGACATGCTAAGTCGCCAGCTCATTGACGACCAATCCAACGGTTCAGTAGTGTTTCATTCAGATATTCAAGCACTTGACGACTCCAGTGAGGGGGCGCCCCGTCTTGTTGTCTTCGTGCATACTGCTCTGCTGACCGTTAAGCGTGTTTCCATCAAAGAAGAATGAACCGTAAACAGATGATCGGTTTATCGCACAAAACACATTGACTTTTGGCGAATATCGTACATGTTCAATGACTGCATGTGGATTCTGTAGGCTTCAAATTCGAACATTGTGTTTGTTTACCTGACCACTAATATGAAAAGTCGCTTCATTAAACACAATGCGTTTTGCGAAAGTTATCATTGTCTATAGCATCATGAATCTCGTTATGAGACAAATTGCCATACGTTTGCGTTTGTCATCAGGACGCCAAGCTTGTAACAGGACGCGGAGCTTCCAGCAACTAAGCGATAAAGTAGACTATGTACTCGTTTCTCCAATAGCCGAGCCGAGGCGCAAAGATCGACAAAAGTTTGGACAAAATAATTCTTTGTAATATGTATATTCTTTTTGAAACACCCTGTATATAAAACTGTGGCAAATAATTTATGATGCACATTTTTTATATATGAAATTGTGTAAGATAAATCTTGATTAAAAGTTCGTAATTGTACAATGAAGTTGTATAGAATTGTTTGTGCAAATTTAACGTTGTTCACTTGACATAAAGAGAATGGTACAGCTTTGCTTGCTTAACAATAACGATCGATAACCGTGTGATAAATGAATAAAATTGCTTTAAATTTAACAAATTTCGAACTGTGTACATATCAAGGGTACAATGCTGACTGTGTATAATGTCAACATTGTTGGACGTCGTAATATACAGGATGTTTATGGTCTTGCGATTTTAGTTTTAAGGGTTGATTATTATCATTGTTGGTTGATATTATCTTAAAAGAAGGACATTAATATAAAAATGTCTAAACAAAAATTGCATAATTGATAAATATTACTGTTTTAAATTTTGTATTGTTTTTTTTACGTGGCGATTAAGTATATTAAGTTAAAAATTATTTAATTTTTTTCATGGAATCCACTTTTCACTAGTTGTTCAAAGTTATCGCCGTGTTTTTGAACGCGAAGTCGTCTCCACAAATGCCACAGCTCGGTTACGAAGATCATCTATATCAATTATTTCCTTGGTGTATACTATGGTCTTCATTATCCCATAAATAAAAATCAAGTTGGTTAAGGTCGGGTTATGGAGGAGGCCGTGAAATAGGACCACCTCGACCAATCCACTTATTTTCAAACACATTATCTAATACACGAATTCATAATCTCTCCTTATCCCGAGCATAAAGGACGCCTTGATGATGGCTTCCTTGAATCTTAGAAGCGTCCTTGTTTCATAGTCACAACTCGGCTCTCCTTTCCAAAAGGAAAACATATTTAGGGATTTGTAATTTGTAAAAACCGCCAATGCTCTCGATTGTTAAGTTGTGTCGGTTGAATAACGGAGTGTATAACCTTAAAATTCAAGCAAGCAAGCGTAAGTCATAGAAACGCAGCCAATCACAGTGCTGAAAGTTTCCTCAAGGAAACTCGAGACCTGCCTTGAAAGAACGAGCCAATGAAGGCTCCTTGTTCTGTGAAGAAAGGTCTATGAAATGCGAAATGAGGAACAAGAAATCCTTGTTCCTCAAGGAAGGACTATCAATACGGGTATAAACGTTGGCGAACTACACGATTAAAATGCGATGGCGCGCCATCTTGAAAAAGCCCCGACGTACATTCAGGAACTTCTTCCAATATTTCTCTCAACTGAACAATCAATCGATTTAGCAGCACATGGGGCCAATAAGTTCACCGGTTCGGACGTTTATCGAAAATGTCCCAAATGTTTATCGAAAATCTGTGCTGGAAATGATTGCGACGAACAGGGACGAAAAGAATTTTCTATAGCCCAAATAAGACTATTATGACTTTATGCTGTTACGTGAAACGTTGCTTCGATGCAAACGATTGGAACGAGCAAGGGTGTGTAGAGGGCGCCACCGCCACATCAGTAGTTCTGAACGTGGCCGAGCGAGGATGTGTAGATGGCGTCAGGATATATTCATAAAGCCTCGGAGAGGGGTGTCGTTGTGGAGTTTCATTCATAAATTTGATCGTAGTAAAATTGACCTGGTGCGGGTAAAATTGACCCTAACGAAAATATCGCTTCTCCAAATGGGTATGACAAGGAATATGTAGCTAAAAATGGAGAGATGTAAAATATTTTGAAAGTGTATGCAAAGGAAAAAGAACATGAAGAGAGATTGTAAGATTTTAGAAAAGCCGTGCTTTATGGCATCTTTCCGTTCGGGTGCTAATTAAAATTTGTGTAGTTGGTTGCGGAAGACCAGACTAGATCAGATAAGACCAGACTAGATCAGATAATATTGGACTAGGCCGGACTGGATCAGCTAGGACCAGACTAGACCAGATAAGACCAGACTAGATCAGATAAGATCAGACTAGACCGGACTGAAATAGATAATTATGGGTACTTTCTTTACCAATTATCCCTCTGATTATAATCGAATATCCGAATGAGTTAGTTCTCCATCATTAATTCCACTAATAGTATTTAAAACAAATCAAATATTAAAAATTATCCTAAATGATGTAATTTTAATTAATTGTAGATATTTCCTCTAATTTTATGTAAAACAATTTGAATTAATTATAGGTGTTGTTTATCACAAATCGAATATACAAATTATAGATATTTCTTTAGGTCGCATCGGTTTATAATTCATTATCAATCATTATAATTGGATGCAAAACAATTCTTATCGCTATAAATTTTTGAGAGTTTGTTAGAAAATTTTTATCCTCCCCAACCCCTCGAAACTAAAATCACAAGAACATAAACACCCTGTATATATGACTACAGGTATAAATATATTGTCATGTTGGTCTAGTTTTATGTAAATGTTAAATAACCTTATGCAACAAGACATAGTTAATATTTCTTCTTTAATTATTCAATTCATAAAATATCTTGTCACAATTTAAATATCCTCTATATTCAAACTCTCCCAATATATCAACTCTAATTCCTGAATAATTTTTAATCATGAAATCAATTCAAGCTTTTTTGATTACATGCATTATTATTTTCTCATTGCTTAAATTTTCATTGCTAATACCCACACGTTTTCTATATACTTGATAAACACACTTTTGGTACTTTTATTATTACATTATTAATTATAAGTAAATTTACAACAATGGCTACGTTGTAAATCATTAATTTCGAATGGACGCCAGAAAGGAAAGTCTGATATTAACAATTGCCTTTTTTGTTCTATACAGTTTCATTATATCAACTCTCTCTTTTATCGTGACTCACAAAAATCGAGTTTAGAACGTTGGTATTTTATATGAAATCTCGAATTGAATATGCAGAGTTATAAAAAATGTAAGAATAAATGTCAGATGTTAAAATTCCATTTGTACCAATTTATTGGTAATATATCTTCTCTCCTTATGTAGAGTAACGTTTTACAGCTCAAGCAAATTAAGTAGTACTTTTTTTGAATTATTGCGGTTATAGATGCGTTATGTTTTTTATTCTACAAATTTTCAGATTTGTATGCAGGTACGGTTCATATAAGAATCCTGCACCTGCTGCTTTTATTGTTTGAACTCGAGACCTTTGTAACCTTTTACGATTTCCTTTAAGTATTTGAAGTAACCTTTCAAATTTCATAGTTAATTCTTTTGTATAGAGGAAGAATAATTGCCGGCGATTCCGTAATTTATTCTGTCTGTAATTGGTGTTTCTTTACGCTTTTATCAATTCTCTGTTAAAATATAAACGTCCATTTGCTTTATTTTTTATATTTTATGTAGCCAATTTCCTTATCAATATCACACAGTTATAATAATTGAAGGGCTCGGGGCAAAAACCGGTCAACTCCAATTTTTATAAATGTTCAGAAATCGATAAAAACTATCTACGAAGAAGAAAGATGGGATTTATTTTTCGAAATGTTAATTTTTGATAAAAGAGGTCAGCCACTAATATTTATTAAACAAAAGAAGGTGTTTTTTGCAATAGGTGTTTAAAGAACAAAAAATTGATGTTGTTGTCTGTTTCTTGAACCGAAAAAAAATCGAAATCAAACTACTGATTTATTTCAAAAATTCTCCTTTTTTAACAAAAAATACTACATATTTAGATATATCAATTTTTCGAAAAACAAATAAAAACAGATTCAAAAACAATGTATGCGAGAAAATGTTTAAACATTTGGCAAAAACTGCGAGTGCTTAAAAGATTTCTGTTTCAACTTCTTGATCGCTGTCATCAGTGTTTTTCTGATTCGATTATTATTAGCATTCCGTACTTGCTCATAATACCACATATATACAGGAGGTACATATTTATCAGCAAGAGACATCATATTGTCTACTTTTTTTGGATTAATGCTTAACGGAAAGGACTTGTAGACTTTAGCATTTGGCAATGCTAACACGGTATTGGGTTTTTTCATAGCGAATGACGAAAAAAGTGTAAAACCAGCTGTCTCGCTGCACTCAATCACATTTCTCTTTTCGTATTTAAATAAACGATACTTGGAAATACTAAATTTTTCTTTTAGCTGATTTTTTATTGTCTTTTTAAAGATTGGTTTGAACGTGCCTGTAAAATCAAGAATCATATCTTGATTTACTTCTATTACGCGGAACTTTCTTGAGGTCTTCTTGACCAAATTTCTCCAATCTTGCGTCAAGTAAACAATCTCTTTCTTCCTCTTTTCCTTCTCAATAAGACCGAAGCAACGATCGCATGGTAGGAAACTGTGTCCTGGTTTTGCAAACTGGTGGATAATCTGACAAATATGTGTTCCCGAAATGTTTATAAAAGTGTGCAAATATTGCACTAACGTATGGTTTTTGTTTTGTGCAAAACAGTTGTCTGAAAATAGGTAAAGCGTGGTTACATTTTCGGAGACATAGTTGGTTATATAATGATTTAAAAAACTGATTACTTCAGTGCATCCTTTTTTCGCCGTCAGTTCGTCGTACATATAGTAGGTGGCTAGTTTTGTTTTAGTGGAATGAATGCAGAAGTCGTACTGCCACAACTGTCTTTTGTAAAATACGTCACCCGATGGAATATGAGGCAAAGGTAGATTTTGCTGATAGTCAAAACACAAAACATCCACTGCTTCACCTTTCGCAAGTTCTGTAGCTTCTTTCAACTTTTTGTAGAATATTTCTGCTTTTTGTAAGTGCAAACGTTACTCAACGACGAGAAGAATGTTACTTTCTGCATCGTTTTCTGCAGCTATCATGTTGGTAAGATGGTCGCATTTCTGACAGGTATCAGATCTGGGATGGCCAAAACTAAGGTTGTGATTGAGATTAAATTGCCGATTGTAGAAGTCACAAGTAACTTTGGGATGTATATCTTTATATTCTTTACCATCTTCCAGTTGCTGGTATTGTAAGCTGGTAAGTACAATCTATACATTTTAAAAATATTTAATTCTGATGACAAAAAATATTTTTCTGGTTATCCTGTCTGCTGTAGTGCGACTTTTTTTCGGAAAACTGGCAATATGTTCATTTATTTGGTTAACTATTTCCTCGGGGATTCTATTTGTCCTGTTTTGATGACGTACACGTTTATCTGATGGGTACATAATGTGGCCTTCAGCTATACTTTTAGCTATATTTGCAACTCGATGTTTTGTGATAGCATGTAACGAACAAAATTCCTTTTTACAAATTTTGTTTTCTTGAGTTCCGACACGTATCTGAAACAAGAAAAGTATGCTGTCTTTGAAGATGGTTTATGATTAAAAAAATGAAAATTAAAAAACATCTTCCGCATTAAGAATAATGTTATTGTTACCTTATACTGAAAGGACTGAGTTTTTTCTTTTCTTTCTCCTGTTGTTGGTCGCTTTCGATGCACATTTAAAGCCGTTATCAAACCACCTAAATAGATATCTAGCCTATTTTTATCACCTATATCGTAGAACTGTTTAAAAATATTTTGTTTTTGCGTATCACTTATTTTTGTGAAGCACTTCATTTTACAGTTACAATTTGGTCCAGTGGTTTTCTTTGGAATTGTTTGTTTTGCCCAGTTAACGTACTCCTCGCCCTTGGCTCTTTTGCTCTTGATTATATATTTTTTCCAAGAACTTGTGTCTATCACTCTTTTTTTACCTTTCTTCACTTTCGATACATTATTCTTAACTGATGTCTCTTGTTCTTGCAAACCTGTAGCGGTATTTGTCTGACTTGTGTTGTGGCGGGAAAAATTGTTTGGCGTATACTAGGACCTGGGATATCAGGATTTGACGGTACATACTCGCTACCAGAGTCAACAAATGGATCTTCTTCACTTGAGCTACTTATATCACTCATTATTCCTGTTATTTATTTTATTTCGCTACGGCGCGGCACGACACAGTAAAACGACGTGAACAAACAGGCATAAACAGGCAAACTAATAATAATATTAATCGTAACACGTCGTTAGTGTCCGGATATATTCGGTGCAAAAAACGGCCATCTCCTGGAGGTAGCCGATTGTTGCACGAAAATTTCTTTCAATCAACTCCACAATGTATATATTTCAGTTCATGTACGTTGGAGTTGACTGATTCTTGCACCAAACGATGCGCAATAAGCGATTTTATGCATTAAACTCAAGAACTAAAATTTGACCAAAATTGGAGTTAACCGGTTTTTGCCCCGATCCCTTCAATTGCTTCCCAATAGTTCTTTCCCAATAGTTCTTCGAACGAAGGTACAATTGAGGCTGTACGGCAGCTTACAAGAAAATTTTTTAGCTCAAGTTTCCCCATACGATTACATTCGATCAGATTGGATACTAGGAAGTCTTCTTCTCACGACAACATTCATATTGATGCAATCAATCACCCAACTTTAATATCGTTCGTAACTCTTATCAGATCTAGAATCAAACTCTCCATAATAATCCTATAATTCTGTGACAGAACTTCAACTTTTTCAGAATTGAAGACTTTGTTTGTTAGTTATCACAACTTCGGGCCAAAAATTTCTGACGTTCCAGGAGTCCAGAGGTTCTCTTTTCTAACTTTTTCTGATTTAACTTTTGATCCGATTACCAGCTTCAAATATGCAAGTGACCTTCCTAGAGAAAAGGTTCCAAACTCTTGGCCTAGATCAATATATTAAATATTATATATTATTAAAAGTTACTAGACATACAATAGCATATAATCAAGATAAGAAATATTATAATTACACAGTAAAGGTGTTCAATTCAGGTCTTTCAAATTAGTTTATTATATTCTTTGATATAACATTGTGTTATGACCATATGTATATTCTAGTATGTCATCTTTAACTTCAAAGTGTTATTTCTTAACCAACTATGTTAGTTCAATTTCCATATTTTACTTCGTTAGTGTCTGGAAAAAAATAATTGTACTTAAAATAATAATTCTAATTAATTGTAAAATACTGTAATTAATTGTAAAGTTAAAAGTAGAATTAAATTAAAATTATAATTAAATACGAACAAATAAATATTTGTATAAATAATAAAAGCTTTTTTTGTCGGTTGGGTTAGATTCATTAAATTTAGTCTTATGCTTTAATGCATTTGACCCTGGTGTCCGTTCTACCAGAATCTTTCAAAGTATCGCAGCGGAATTAGAATGGAATTCAAACACGTATTTTCACGCGTATGTTCATTTTATATTAAAAAAAGTTTATACAAAATTTCTCCTCTTCGCTTTGATTGATTGATTGGTGCCGCATCTATTTATTTTCCATGATACATTATTAATGTATACGGCTCATTAAATATCAAATTCACGTATTGATTGCGTTTTAAATTTTAATTGCATAAAGAGAAATCTGCGAATCAAAAATCGATTAATGTTTTGTAATGAAGAGGCAGAAGTGTAGATTTTGTTTTTGTTTGAGGCTTATTTTAGAATTATTAGTTGAGAAAAATTCAACGCACTTCCACGCCACACACACTCATTTCGATATCAAACACCATTATATTTTTAGTTATGTAGGGAATTATTTTATAAGTATTATTATTAAATCCAGATACCTACACTGGTATTAAATATGTTGGATGGTAAACATGCAAAACAAATGCATATTCAACGGCACACACAGTCGTTTGGATCTCAAAGATCATTAAAATTTTTGTTTTTGTTCCGGGATTATTTTAAAAATATTCTAAAGCCGCACATACACTATGATATTAAATCTGCTGTATAAATAAATCTGAACAACAAATGTGTATTCAACGCGACACATTCACTTCGATTTCAAAGATCATTTAAATTAGAACGAAAAAGTTGAAAGTTGCTTCTAAAGTCCATTACATTTTTTCTTTACTCCGGAAGGAGGTACTAGAATAAGAACATAAAAACTAATGAACGAGTTTTAAGGCAATTTAAATTACTATTTTTTTATTTAGTTTTAATTTTTTGTCTGCCCATGCCCATCCATGATCGAATATATTTTTGCGTTTTCTCCTGTCGTGGATTCAGGACTACATGCCTGCCAAGAATTTTTAAATATCCTAGCTAATATGCTCAGCTGTGTAAACAACATAAAAAATGCTCTGGTCTCAATTAATATGCGGATTCCACTAATTACTGATTAAGTGCCAAAGATATGTAGTAATTGGATGAATTTCTTCGCTAGAACGGAAACAGATATTCAGATGTGTAATGTCCATACCATTCTGATTTAATTTAAAATTGAATTAATGTTTTTAAAATTAATTTAATAAAGTATTTTATTTTGTTGAAATGTGTTCCATTTATAGCCAGACTTTCTCGTAGATCAATATCGTGGTTTTGTGTGCTTTGAAAAGTGAAACTGTTTAATCTATAAATTCGAAGTTTCTTTAACTTCGTAGTTTGGCATGTTTTATAAATCAAGCCAAGAAAACAAAATGCTGCTATATTTATTAACAAATTGCTTCGGTTATTATAAATGTAAATTGTTTTAAACCGATTAAAATAAATCAAAACAAATTGCAATATTATTTTAGTTTTCCATTCGATCTGTTTACAGTTTATTTGATAAAATGTGCCAGTTTTATACATAAATATGTTGACATTTCCAATTTTTTATAGAATAAAATAGTGAATTATACTAGTAACTAGGGTACCCTAGTTGCGGTAACATTAACATCGTTTTGGAAAATGCTCCGCTAAAATTAAGAAAAATTAGTAAAAATTAACAAACCTGGAAATTATTGAAACTATGAAGAAGCTCTGGAGGAGAGTGCCATTCAAGAAACCGGATTCTGGATGTGCTGTGTACATCTGACCATCCATATTAAATTAGTGATAATGTTAAATTTTCGAAATGTCAAATTTTCGTTTTCTTTGTGGGATTTAAAAAAAGCTAGTAATAGTCCCGGAGCCTTGTCTAGCAAGTAACGGGGAAGGAGGAGGGAGAGGAGTAACGACCTCGTTAACAAACCTGGGTCCATCTGCCTTCGGATGGTAGCACCCTGTGAGGACCCCTGCCTAGGGTTACAGGTGAAACCCGGCCAACGGTCTCAAATCACGATCTTATTTTGGAATCTCATTCCTCACATTGTATGTAATACAATTTCAATTGCAGTATGGAAAATCCGCAAAATGAATGCACTACCCAGGTGGTAACTCGAGAGAGAAATCCACCACTGCGTCACGCAATGCATCGGGACTAAAGGTTCTGGGGAGTCCCAACAAGTGCAATCAAAAGGTTGAATCGGAGCAACCTTGGAATTCTTCTAAAATGAAATTCAAGAAGCAATTCTTTTTAGGCACTTTAAATGTAAATTCTGTACTCAAGACTAGCAAACAAAAAGAAATATAAATAGAAAAAAGAAACAATTTCAAATCTTTTAGAAAAAAAAAACAATTCAAATTTTAGCAGTTCAAGGTTCCAAGATTAAAACATAGTAGATACTTGCAACTACACAATCTTCAAAGGCAAACCAGCAATCAAAATTATGAATGGGATGCCATTGCTTTTTATGTTCATAAAAGTATAATAGTAAATGTGACGTGAATTTAAATCCACCTCAGAGAGAACATCTTTCCTATCAATTATATGCAAAAACAAGATTAACTATTAACACACTTGTTAATTGCCATGCAACAATAAATCAGGATAACACAAAAAATCCACTAAAAACAGAGGAATATTTGGATCTTGAAATACGTTTTTCTACTTTTACATTTTTCTACTAGGCGACTTCAATGCACAAATATGTCATCATCATCAATGGACTTCAATCCGAAGATTGGTTTGCAGCAGTTCTCCACTCTGCTCTGTCTTCAACCTTCTGCTTCATTTCTTAATCTTTTGAGCAGCCCCCACTCAGAGATTTGATCTGGGGATCATTTTACTTCCGGTTAATTCCGCTGAAGAGTATTCCATCCTTATCCATCATATCATTCCATCATATTCATGTCTTCTCCATCCTACTCCGTTGGCCATCAAGTGGCTTTTCCGCCTTTAGGGACAGTTTCCCACCCCAAGGGCAAGAGGGTGCCCTTTACCTCTACCTGCTCATCCGCCCTCCGAAGAGGCCGTTGGCACTTGGTGTAGGGGGACCACTTATTCCGGTGGTCACTCGGTGAAATAACAGTTAGACCTTGTTTACCTTATTTTCTTCTTGTTTAATGGCGTTGGCGAAACAACAAACACAATACTAGAAATGTATGTTTATTTTCAATTTGAAATCAGGTAAGCGATGGAAGTGAAATGTCAAAATGAATACCAAATAATCGCCGAGAAATAATTAATATTTCTGTTAGTTTCCGGAGGTTGCAAATGCGCTTGAGTTGAACTAGGGGTGGATACCTTGATCTGTGAGCATTTTCACACCGATGGGACGAGTTTTTCCTGGAAAATATCTGGAAAATCGCGGAGCACAAACAACACCCATTGGCATTGACAAAAACAATTTGAAAATAGGTAGAGAAAAGAAATTTAGAAATATAGTATTACAATACTATGAAGCAAAAATCGTATGAAGCTAATCAGTTGGTGTTAAAGCTCTCACATGAAACTAATGTTCCTAACCTTCTTCAGGAAACTCGCTAGAAAAGCCAAAACGTGGATATCATCAAAGCCGATGTTAGGAGAATTTCGGTTAGAACATGTGGCTATTTCACAAAAAAGTACAAGGGAAATTATGGAAGTGAAAGTAGTGAGGAATGTTGAATTTGATTATGATCATTACCTATCTAAAATGAAAGTCAAACTCCTACCTAATAAAGTACAAAAAAAGTCACAAAGGTAAATAAAATATAATACAGACAGACTAACAATAACAGAAAATCAATTAAAAGCTATCGAGACGAAAATAAAGTACGAAATTAAAAAACCTAAGCGTGGCTACTGGCAAGAAATATAAAAAGAATTTAATAGTGCTGCACATAGCACATTTGTGTCAATAAAGTACAAAAGGAAAATGTGGTGGAATGAAACATGCGAAGAAGTTGTGGCAGAGAGGACTACAATTTGGAAAAAATGGAAATGCTCCAAGAAAATTGAAGACTATGATCAGTTTAAACAACAAAGAAAGGAAACAGCCAGGTTAACCAGAAATACCAAACCGGTCTTTGAAAAAGAAAACTTGTGAAAATCGACCAAAACTTTGTAACAAATAACTACCGTGACTTTTATCAAAATTCTGGATGCTCCAAAATTCCTGAAAACAAATATTTACCAAATAGAGAAGATAAAAAAATTCAATTATCTAGGAGAGCTAATCCAAAAAAATGCTTTGGAAAAATCTGCAATAGAAGAAAGGTTACATAAAATGAGTACAGCATGCGGTATCATCAAAGACCTCTACAATAAGAAATGCCTATCCAGAAATATAAAAATAAGACATTGTAATGCAGTAATGAAGCCATAATGTCTATATGCAAGTGAATGTCTGGCACTAAACTGTCAGACTTGTCAATTTGTGCATCTTAGATCACCTCCATGATGCTATAAATTGCACAGCTGAAAGATCGATAGGACTTGCGTCTTTTGTATTAATCACATGTTTCGGTTTACCTAATCAAACTGTATCTGTTCCAGGCACTGTTTTTCGAAGTAAAAACCGAATCGTCTTCAGAGGTCTTAACACAGTTTAGACAAAGCTGTGGGTACTTATCGGGTATGAGTGAATAATCTAGAAAAGCGCAGTGTATGTAGGGGCCTTCATCGCCAAAAAGTGATGTGTTGTTTTTGCCAATTTTTACTTTTTTCCGGATTGTAAAACTAAAAGTGTAGGACTAAAATACACTTAGTCATAACATAAATAATATTCATTTTATTATTCATGGCCATTAGTCACTTAGCCATAACAACATTTATTTACACTTTTATGTCTTTTAAGTATTCGTGACTATTCGTAACTAATATTTTTCATTTTTCAAATGTTCTCATAATCTTAAAATTTTTAAATTTTAACGAAACCTATTAATATTATATCTCAACTAATATTATACCTCAATTAGTAATAAAAGAATCATTAAAAGAATTTGTTTAAGTACTTCTAAATTAAATGATTTTTAACCATTTGTTTATCAAATAAACCAGGGGTCGGCAACTGGTGTTATGAAAAGGCAATTTTCTTTAAACCAATTTAATCAATTTTACCGTATTAAAAGGCATCCTTGTCATTTGGAGTATTCTATCTAGAATTGTTTTTAAGATAATAAAATTTCTTTATTTTAATAAATGCATTTTAATTTGTGTCAATAAACTTAAAATGTACATTTTGGACAAGTTGAAGAGCCACACAACTTATAAGATAAAAGAGCCGCATGCGCCTCACTAGCTGCTGGTTGCCGACCGCTGAAATGAGCGAGTTTTCACCAAGAAAATCACAATTCTCTACCAAAAGAACCTACTAAGAACCTTATCATTTCTTAAATCTAAAAATATCTATAATAGAATGCCTAAATTTAATCTATTTACGGTACCTATTTGTTTTCTTGATATAATCTAATATCACAACTCTCTCACATTTAATGTCAAACTTGAATGGCAGCTTGAGATTGTGATTATTTATTCACCATTTATATGTATGGCCAATTTTTCCTGGGCACGAATATTCTATTAACGTGATCTCATCCAAACTGCGTGTGGGCTGATCGAAATTAAGATGAACGAACTAATGTTTTAAGAAATTTTAAAAATTGAGTTTAATAACAAGATTTTTCTCCGTTTACTTGAAACGAATTCCAGCACGTACTCGCAACCACACACCAATTTATTAATTATTCATTTTAAGCAATTCCGTTCAATTAAACCTTGTATTGTCATTGAAATTTGTATAGGAATTGATTCGTTCTTTTTACTGTGCGAAAACTTAATTTCGGTTCAATTGATAAATCGACTTAATTGAATGATTTTTGTCACGAGAATTTCATTTTACGTTTTCTCTTTAATTTTTTACTTAATAATAATAAATAATGTAATTTATGGGGAAAGGGAAAAAAGTATAAATAGTTTGTTAGATTATTGTCCATTAGTATGTTTCTGTTCACAGTTTGATTTCCGAATGTGTAACTGTATCGAAATAATGAAATAACCCAATTTACAGTGTGCAGCTGACACACAAAACACATGCAAGTCGTATGTGTATAATACATATATCCAAGCTGATGAATATATCTGCTATCCAACTTTACAAATTTACTACAAAACAATAATCAATATTAGTTTGTTTTTGGACTTGTTAGATAATTACGAAAAATAAACCCATTTCAAACGAGATTTCATCATTTTAGATTTCACGGTATTATTAATTAAACATATTAACATCTATTCTAATTATTAAAAGCAAATTATACCTGTGCAAACTTTTAATGATGGACACAATCGTGAGTGCGCGAACGATTCATTTAAGAACACTTTTAAGGATTTTTTTATGTTTTTGGAAATCAAGCCCCGTATTTAGAATTACTAAGATAATATTTGTCTTTGTAATCTAATTAATTTTAAATCTTGTGGCCAAATAATTTAAACAGTCCGAACATCCCGTTCTAAAAGATCGGGTCCGAAAGATGGTCCCATCTCTAATGAAGATTAGTTTTTATAGATTTGCTATAGATAAACACGACATTGTTTCTTGATATATGCAGGCAAAATTCAATTATATTTTTATGGTTTTCATGTAAGTTACATAAACAAGAAAAATGAAATTCATATAACAATTTGCGGAAGAATTTATATTTGTCGAAAATGGTATACAGTGCAGTTATAGTTGTTTACTTTTATTAATATTAAATTGGATCTTTTATTGCTGGCCTTCATATTATATCTATAAACTTTATCTGTCCCCTTTCTTAGAGTTGTTATTAAAATTTCCGCATATACATAAACCTCTTAATGTCACTAATAAAGAACACTGAAGGAGTTGAGTGCGGTATATAAATCCTTAACGCATATGCCGGCGTCTGCATGGCTGGCGTCGCGGCGCTGTGCTCAGCTGCGCCAAGTCTAGTAGAAAAGATTACGCTGTAATACACAAGTGCGACTATGTAATGTTGCTATACGGTAGTGTGCGCGTTTCGAAAGGTCGTTGCCTGACTAGTTGGCTATTTTCAGTTGGGGCTTTCTACTTTTAGATCGACAGGACACATGCTTTTTTCCAAACCACTCATTCCTTTTATATTCAAACATTTAAAACAAAAAATTAACTTGGTTCACAAATTTTAACTTATTTTTATATTTCACAAGAATTTCCTGCTGGGAGTTGATATTAATTGAGAGAATGCATCGTTGCGTACATTAAAATGTCACACATTAAAAGCCAGCCCCCCCGTCTTCTACTACTAAATATCAAATGGGTATTTGCGGTTAAAGTTAAAAAGTTTTGCTTGAAAATATTAAAGTGAAAGTTACAACATAAATCTCAATTCTACCAATTTATTTAAATTTCATTTTAATTATATTTCATATATGGATTTCTTTTCATTCTCCAAAATGGTCAAGTGAAGATCAAAACAACAAACATTTTTAGTAATTTTGAATAACTTGATATATAACATGTGTCAAAATGTCAAATATTAACGTTACAGCGACAGTTTCAAAAAATTAATAGCAAAAGTTGTTTGTAAATTTACTTTTTCGCGATTGTGAGAAAACTAGTGAAGTGATATTATAATATTTGACATTTCTACAAACTAGATGTAACACTGAGTAACGTGATAAGTGACATGTTTCAATATGTCAAATATTAACGCCACTGCGACGGTTTCAAAAAATTATTAGTAAACATTGCCATTTCTGTAAACCAGAGGTCATACTGAGTAACGTGATATGTGTCAAAGTGACAAATATTAACGTTACAGCCACAGTTTCAAAAAATTAATAGTAAAAATTGTTTATAAATTTTCTTTTTCGCGATTATGAAGAAACAATAGATGTTACAATGAGTACCTTGATATTCTGCATGTGTCAAAATGTCAAATAATAACGTCACAGCCACAGTTTAAAATAATGAATAACAAAAATTGTTTGTAAATTTACTTTTTCGCGATTGTGAGGAAACTATCGTTATAATATTTGCCATTTCTGTAAACTAGATGTTACACTGAGTAACGTGATATATGTATGACATGTATCAAAATGTCATCATTAATGTTACGGCGACCATTTCAAAAAATTAATATTAGAAATTATTACATTGAATTGAAAAATTCACTTTGTTTTTTACCACACTTATATTACTACCATTACTACCACTACTACCACTATTATATATATATATATATATATATATATATATATATATATATATATATATAAGTGTGGTAAAAAACAAAGTGAATTTTTCAATTCAATGTAAGTATGGATTACCACGTAGTAACTTTCGCAACCATCCTATTGTTAGAAATTATTTATAAATTTACTTGTGAAGTAGATTTACTTGACTTTCGCGATTGTGAAGAAACTATCGAACTGATGTTATAATATTTTACATTTCTGCAAACTATAGGTCATTCAGAAAAAAAAATATATTGAATATAATTATATATTTGTTTACGATAAATAATGCAACTATTGGAACATATTAGTAAGTATTAACCTATATTAAAGGAAGCATTTTGTTCTAAGGTTAATATTTAAATCTCAATTATTTTATTTAAAATCTCACGGGCGAACAAGAGAATAATTTATAATGTTAATTCTAAGCGCTTCCGATTAAATATTCTTTATGGAACTAGTTTATGTTCTCTATTTCGTTTCGTTTGGCCAGTTTATCTCGTGTTTATATACCAGATAATCTCGGTTGAAATCTAGTTTATTTAAATTAATTTACTACTGGTTTTAGGATTGCTCCTTAAACAAATACAATTTACATACCTTTAGTTTAACATCAAATTAAGAAAATTGTTAATAAAATGTGTATATTAGTATGTTTATCAGCTTTTACTGAATACAATATTTATACAACATCTGGTTTGTCTGGTTTGCTTACTAGCACTATTTATTTTTTTTAGCCCATTTGCCAATACGGAATTTGTTCATTTGCCGAATTATGTGCAAATATAACAATTACATATTCTAATTTATTATGTTAAAAATTGGCTTAAAAATTTTGGAAAATTCCAGATAATCAACGAATCCCAATTGTCTGTAGGCCGACTGCGACTGTATTTTTAGCGGCGTAAATTTTTGTGGTCCTTATAAACGATCCAAATGTACATTTCTAGCGGCCCTAATGAGCAACTTTAGTCCAATAGTTCATCTTCCTTCATCATCTTCCCAAATGTGAATTTTAGACGAGCCAAAAGTGTGCTTTTGCTTCACGTATAATGCAAAAGTCGTCCCCAATTTTTCAATCGCCAGTTATCGAATTTGTTGAAGAAAGTTAGTTCTCCCGATAATCAATCAATGATTAGAAAGTCTATATATAAATTTGTGTTGCAACTTCGCAACTGCTACATAAAAAGCATTAAGTTAATATATTTTATTATCGAACAAATCATGCGAATTAGAAGTATCTAAATTATTTAGATTTTAAGGTTCTTAATTAATCTACTTCTCTGTTAGCTATTTCTTTAGCATACTTGCTCACTTGTACTTATAGTAACTACTTGTGTAATTCTTTTGAAATATTTTAGTATACTATTTTTAATAACAATGAACTTATTAAATAGCTCTACAGAACCTATTAAACAGTTTGTTTCAAAATATTCTTTCGAAACTTTTTCTCCACGAAGTAGACGTGGACGTGACAAATGCAACTAGTTTGCCGAGTTTTTTTTTGTCTGGTTGTTCTGTTGAGCTTGTCTAGACTAATTTACCTCAGGTTTCAATCTCCCTATACTGTTTTTACTTTTCAAAATGTATTCATATGTTAATCGACTAATTAATTTGGAAAGAGGTAAATAACTATGCATAATTGTCTACACATAATGTTTTTTTTTTTACAAAATTTTGTTTAAAAATAAATACGTTGAAAGTTACAGTCTATGAACCAGAAATTTCTGTTTTAACCAATTTATTCAAATTGCATTTTAATTATATCAGATACATGAAATTATATTTTCACAAAAACTAATTGCCTTAACTCTAAAATTACCAATTAAAGCATAAACCGTAACCATAACGCAATCTATACATTATTCAACATCCTATAAAATTCTGAAGAAAAAAACAATTCTTTTCCACAATCATGGTTTCCTCCGGTTGTGGTTACGTTTAACAATTTTGATATTACGCTTATCACTTATTGCAATGATTGCAAATATAATAGACGACGCACCATGTGCTAACGATAATTGAAAAACATATATATTTGGTCGTTTGCAAATTGTTACAACTTCATTGCGCCACCTACATTCGTAATTTCTCATTTGAAACTTTAAATAGGCGTGAGATGCAGAATACAGATATTTCTGTTTTTAATAAAAATATTTCTCATCGTTTCTTTTATAATTATCTGAAATTATAAAATGTGTTAGCAGCCAGATTAAAATGTGTTTTAACATGTGTTTTAACAGGTGAGTCGTAAGCTCGAGTTTTATGTATGTCTATTAAGATATATGTGGCACACCTGAAATTTGTTTTAAACGTTTTATGTATGGTTCACTGATATGGGTAGACAGACATACACTGCGATTCATAGCAAAAATCTGATGATGTGGAAAACGTTTAAATATTTATTTTTTTCAATTTTATTTGAAACACTTTCACTTTAACGATTACAGTTTCTATATATAGAAATATCGCGATTAGAGTTGTGTTTACTGTTTATATAAAATATGTTACGAAATTGTTTAACAAATTATTGGTTTTAATCACTTTAAATATAAACATCATAACGTTAATCAATACAAATATAATAATTATAAATTTAATTATTATATAAATTTAATAGGATTGTTATAAATTAATTGGTTATATTATAATATTTGTATTATATAGTTTTTTCTACAATACCTAAAATATAAATTAATTTTTTTTTTTTAATTTAAGATGCCTTTGTGTTTGAGCTGAGTATTTCTTTCCCTTTGAAACTAATGGGGAAATTAAAATTTAAAGAAATTCAAATCTTATTTAGATTGCTGTTATTTTCTTATTAATTTATTTTGTTCATACTTTCAACAGATTGTAAATTTTACATTATATGTGTTATCCTCTATTTTGTTAGTTATTCATTTCATAAAAAGATGACTTTCATAATACTTGGCGAGATAGTCGAAAAACTATTTTCATCTAATAACTATTGAATAATTCAAATAAGTACTAATTTTCCTAACAGGGAACTTCTGTTCTAGCTTTTAATATTTAAATCTCTTATTTTGTTTGTTAAAAATCTCAAAGGGAATAAGGGAACCGAACAAGAGAATAATTTATCAAAGGAGTGAGATTTTTCGTTTTTTACATTTTAAAGTTGAAGAAAATTAAATATATCTTATTCATTTTTTAACGTTTGAAGAACTTCCTAGAAACGTTATTAAACAAAATATGACTATTATTAAAATATGCATCGCATATTTTCTAGGAAATGTGATAAAAATGTTTAATAAAAATAATTTTATATTTAAAATTTATAGTTAAAAGATTTTAAAATTATTGAAATACATTATTATTATCAGTATTTTAAACAGATAAATGAAAATGTAACAAAAGTAAAACAAATCTTAAATGTATTAGTCCAAAATGTTTTACAATTTAATCATGGAGACTTATTTCTGTTTGTAAACCAATTTAGGAAACAATAATTTACAAGTGAAATTATAAAATCACAGAAAAACTAATTAAATTTCGTAACATAAAAAATGATAATTAGTAAGGTCAAGTTAAAAGATTTACGTTCTCCTTTAATTTTTTTCTTTGAAATATTCTTTGGAAATTAAGTAAATTAATTAGATTGCCAATTCATAAACTTATAATATGTATACTTCAAAATAAAATTAATTAAATTTAAAATATTTGTATAAAGTAGTAATTTTATTTAATTATTTAATACTACAATTAAATTTTAATATTCATAGAAAAATTTGACATTCAAATGTATTAGGTTTCTCCTGTTATCGTTGTTAGATTAAAAACGTTTTAAATCAAAAATAATATTTAACTTATATACATATTTAATAAATTTCATTTTGGTTTTCGTTTTTGCCATCGTCAGTTTAACATTTTCAAAATAATATTGAAAAAAGTTGCTCCGGCCTCTTCAAAATACGACAACTCAATATTCCTCCGTATCTCATATATATCCTTCAACATTTTCTTCATGACAGATCCCTCCAAATTAAAATAAACAACGAGCGCCTTCCCTCTGAATTTACCCCTCTCCAAGGTCTTCCTCAAGGCTCTCTCCCTTACTATACAATTTATACTGCCATAATATCTACAACTATAACCTTGCCGACAATGCCAAATCAACCTCTCCTCCTATATCCTACAATACGCTCATGATACCGCTGTCATATTCCACAATAAAAATCTTAATAAAACGACGGACGAACTTCATGCACTCACGGACAGCACCCTAATCTGGTTTAACCTCTGGCGACTTACTGCAAAACCTTCTAAATGCCAACTCCTCACCTTTAATCACAGAATTTCCACCAATTTCCTACATATCCACCTAGATACCATTGACGGAAAACCGAAAACTCATATAATATACCTAGGCATGATATTCGACAATAAACTAAAATTCAAAAACAACGCTAAAACGCGGAAGACCAAAACTGTCCAAAGAAGCAAAAATTTCCGTTGCTAAACACAAGGAGACCAAGGTATCTCTATTTCAACGGCCGCCAAGATTTACAAATCCATCTACAGACTTATCCTCGACTACGGACACATACTATTGACTAGAACTAACAGAAAAACATACAACATACTAGAAACAGCAGAACGAACATCCCTACGCATCATTTCCAAATATCCAAGACACTCCAAAAACATCCTCCATAACCCTCCCAATGAACTCCTTTACAGACTCGCCCAAATCCCGAGGCTCGGCTATTGATCAAATACAAAGCGACTAACACTCACTGGACCATCACAAACCGCCTATGTATCAGACGCGACCCTACCAAACCCTCCCGTAGACACCCACTAAAAGCACTACAAGAAACAATATATAACTTACGACTAAACCCTCCATAATCTGTAAAATCAGCAGCTTTTTTTGAATAAATTTATTTTGAATATTAAAATCACTCTTATCCGGAAAGACCTAGTGGCCAACAGCCTTTTGTAAACGTTTGTTTTCAATAAACATTTCTTCTGTTTCTATAAGTTGCTAATAACAGATAAAGATGGTTGCTACCTGGTAATCCATATTTTTGTTCTTGAAAATGCTATATTCCACAAGCTTTATACGACTCGAGTTTCGACTGTTGAAGGTACAGTCGAAACTCGAGTCGTATAAAGTGTGTAGAATATAACTTCGCAAGTTATAAAGGGTGTCTCAGCAAGAGCTTGAATTTTAAAAACTTATTTAAAAATATAACATCTTATTTTAAAAATTTATACATTTAATAATTTATTAACTGTTTGTTCTTCACATGTTCAGAGCTAGAAGTGACATTTACACATGAAAGAAAATATCGGTTAAATGCCCTCCGTTGCTCTGTTGGCAGGAGTCTTTTGACGAAATTTCGAAGTACATTTTGCAGTATGGGCTGCTGGATTTCAGGAATTTGGCATGTAATTTCTTCTTTGAGTTCTTCAGTTGTCTCAAGATGGTTCGCATAGACCCGTCTGTTCAAAAAACCCAAGAGTAAATAATAAATAATGTAAAAATAATGTAAATATAATAATAAGTAAAAATAATGTAAACAAGTTAAATCGCAACTTATTGACTGGTTTTGGTCTGGTTTTGGTCTCCAAAACGAGTTGTAAAGTGTCTGCGCTGTCTATGGTAGCTAGGCTGCATCTGTCGAGTCAGCTGGATCTTGTAAGCATGAAGGTCTAAATCCTGTTTCAAAATTCGATGGAGAGTAATTAATTCCTGGCAACAATGTCGGATGGATGTGTTTGGACGTTCTGCCATACTGACACTCACAGATGCGGTTTTATGTTTACAGATGATGGCCAATTTCGGATTATGTTTCTTTCATCTTTCAATGAAAATGTCCACTCAAATTTCTTGATCAAATTTTCAATAGCAGTCGGTCGTGCACCTCGAAATTATCACGTAACTTGTGAATCGTCACAGTAAAAATTTCTCCATGTTTGTAATGGGTTTTCACTATTAACACACGTTCTTCGAAGCTATAACGCACCATTTTTGTAAATGTCAATGTTTTAATTAAACAAATACTAAATATGGCTGACTCAACAATTCACACACGGAATTGGCGCGCAATTCGAAATTTAGGTTCTTACTGAAACACCCTTTATAATATTTTCACAAAAATTCGAATTTTACAATTCAAAGTGCTAATGACAGTTATCTTGATTCACTAATGTATTTAATTTAAGCAAAAATAATTTGAGCAGTTGTGAACAACAATTAATAATTTAGTATGGACACTTAAATTTGTTGTAAATTTTCTTTACCAACATCATGGCAACAATTTATTGCAGAATCGTAATTCTAAATTTTTAATAATTGTTAATTTCTTGTAATTTTTGAGAAAGTTCACTTTAGAAAACAATCGCTATAAAATAATTTCTATATTTTAAAACATATTTAAAGCATATTTAATATTTTAATAATGATATTTAATTCTTTAAATTTTCTTAGTCCTAATATTATCAAAAATCAAATCGTGAATTAAATTAAAAAAATCAACAAATGAATGAACCAAATACTGAGAATGTTCTTTTAAGAAAATAACACAAAACCGTAGAGGGAATATTTATTACAAAATAATAAATGTAGCAAATAGCACCTACATAACATTTTATTAGACATTTGACATTTTATTGAATTTCGTTACTAATTCTTTCAGAATATACTGCTTGCTTAATTTCTAAAAGAAATGTGTAAATTATTAGTCCCATTAACATTCTTAAGATTTATTAATCGGCATTTGAATTTTCTATTCTATATTTTGAAGCATTTTTAATAAATTCTTTCTGCAAATATATGTGACAAGAAAACAATAAATCTTATAAAATTTTCTAATATTAACCGTAAATTCTTTCTAAAAACATTTTTGCAAATTTCTTCTCCAACGCTTTATAACAAGGAAACTTGACTTTGTAAACTTGCGTAAATATATGTTCAAATTATTTATATACAAATGTAATAAAAGAATATTTTTCAAATAATTTTTACAAAAAATTAGATCTTGTATATAATTAAGAATTTTCAGACAATTTCTTCAGTTTTCCATCGTCCAATCCATCAATTTTTCGAAAAGCGAAGCGAAACTGTTCCAACGACTATTTCAGTTTCCCAAGGTGTCATCCATATAACGGCATTTCTGAAAATCTAGTAAAAACTTCACTTTCCTTAGTTTGGTCCAAAATCAAGGAAAAACTTTTCTGTTGTCTATCAAGGCAAATTTTCCAATAACCTGTTCCAATGTTCCTCATGGACTGATCCAAACTGTAAATATAGATTTTTTATAAAAAAAAATCTTCAAAAGCTCAAATTTTCGAAAAAACTAAAGATATAAACTTTTCTCGTTTTCTTCTAACGATTCGAGGAGGGAAATGAAAACTGCCGGAAGTTCTTCGGTCAGCTTTCTTCCGGGAGAGATTCTAAATTCAAAAACTTGGTTAACTACTTTGGTTATAAATTGAAGTATAACTAAGTCGTCGGCTTCAAAATTTTAAATAAAAATGATTATTATCGCACAAATACGTCAACGCAGTGCAATGTGTTAATAGTGCTTAAAAAGTTATACAGTTTAAACAAGTTTCTATAAACTTTACTTTTGGAAATATGTGTAAATATATTATGTACAAATGTTACATTTAATATAAGCAACACTATTTTAAGAATTTTTGACAAAAATTAGATATAGAGCATATATATATATATATATATATATATATATATATATATATATATATATATATATATATATATATATATATATATATATATATATATATATATATATATATATATTCAGCAAAATTATATAAATTTCTTCAACATTTTCTCTTGTATGAATTCTTAAAATTTTGTTGTTTATTAGGAATGAAACTGATAAACATTTTCTTTACAATAATGTTTTGAACAATTTTTAAAATCACTAAAAAATCGTTTTCTCAAATTTCATAAATTTTTCCTCATAAATACTACCACGACGAACGTTTTGTTCATATTTGTAATACATGTGATTATGACATTTGATTACAATTTAAAATATAAATTCTTCCTCTTCGTACAAAAAAAAATTTTTTTTTTTTATTTTCTCTATTGTTTCTGAATCTAAATTTCATTCCTCAAGATTTTCCACAAATTTTTAATGTAATATCCACTTTTGAATAAAAAAATTCAATGAAATATAAATATTAGTCTCAAAATTTGTCCCAAAGTCCTTATAGACAATTCAACCAAATTAGGTTTGGAAGAGACCGAATTGAGTACATTTAATTTTTAAGTTAATTGTCAATAAAGATCATTTTCTTTTAAGAAGCAATTATATCATGTATATACTCTATGGTTTCACCAAGAGTAAATTATCATTTAATTCAATAACCTGCTAAGTTCATGTCTATCTCCCGATATGTCAAATTAAAACCTAACCTCGTCATCCACGAGGCATTCAAGTAAGTGTATTCCAAGTTATAATTCAAAACAGCAAAACTGCACTGATTAGAGATAAATCTCGAAACGTGTCTGCAGATGGCTATTCACTTAAGTTCAATCGAAAGATGTGATCTTAAAAACAATGTTATTTATCTTGTTCTTGTTTAATGCAACGAAAGTATAATACAATATCTTTCGTGGTATTAGCAAAGAAAGTAGTTGTTTCAGCATGATATGTTTTGTAGTCTTAATAAGACTTAATTATCTTATAGAGCTACGGAAAGGTTCAATATATTTATATATTCAGGCAATATTTCGCCTTTAATAATTTTATTCAATTATTATTATTTTTTATGATTTTCAGAAAAGAGTACTTCTAAAAAACTAAAATTTTAGATTTCTCCAAAAAATTTCATAAAATGTTCATTGTATCAAGGAAACAACAATTGCAAATATTGTCATTGTCAATATGTTATCTATTGGTAAACTGTTGAATTCCAATCTTGAAAACTTTGAATATTTTGCATTTTCCATTAAAATTTATTCATAAAGTTTTTCCAGTAAATTTCAAGAAAAGCGAAAGTGTCGAAATTAGTTCCTTGGAGATTAAACATTTCAAAAATCCCCAAAAGAAACATAGTAATTGCTTGAATTATGACAAGAAAACTTGGTAATATATTTGTTATCCAAATGTCTGTTAGAATTAAACTTTACTAACATTTTTTGCGATTTTTTTGCGTTTCTCAAAATCAATTTCGATTTAAATCAAAATACACTTTTCATTAAAAAAACTTTTATTTTGCTTTTGAAAGGAAAATGTCTTCCTTTTTTTACCTATATTGATTTGGACTATTTTCTTCAAAAATGTAGCAGGCATGTAAACGACTTGGACACATTATCTCATTTTTGCCAATCTTTGACTGTGACTTTTAGTGTTTTCCTGTATTTGAAGTACATGACACAAATTTTGCGACAATTATTTGTTTTTTTTTTCGGATTAATGGCTATTCTTCAATATTAATTATTGAATACAAAATATTCAGTTTTGTGTAATTTTTATATATGTGATAATTTTCCTTTTTAAGAATTTTCGTTTTCAGCTATATATTAAATTGAATAACTGTTTATTTTAAGTTTCATATATGACGTTTTTAAAAGAATTATATTCAGTAATTACATTTGGAATTTCAAACCTGTCTATTTAATAACTGTATCGTACATAATGTTTTTTTCAAATATTTTATTTAGTCAACATTGATTAATAAACGATTAATAGTATATTACCCATATAATGACTGATTTTTTTCCTGGAATTATTTGAAATTCATTTTTCCTCTCGAGTTTATTCAAATTACGAAACGTGATCTAACATTTGTCATTCTTTATTGGTTAACAGATTAATCATAAAACACTTTTAGATCATTAAGGATAATCATATCTATTATTAACATCAGAATTTAGCTCGCTATTTATAAAGCTTGCATGTTTTTTTGCAAGAATACGAAAAAAATGTGTTAAAATAACTGAATTTTATCTTGAAACTCTAGAATTTGTGTGGTGTTAGTGATTAAGTAGGTATTACTGTGGTTTATCAGTGTTTGTAGAGCTATAAGTACAAATATTGGATTTATCGATAAACTTGTTGATATATGTAATTACATTTAATTCAAGCTAGTTTTGTCAGCTGCTATAAATCCTTTTTTTAATTTAAAAATGTTGGTTTTTGTTGTTTAAAAAGATGATCATTCTATACGATTTTCCCATGAGTAAAATATGCAAGAATTTAAATAAAAGGAAAAAGTATCCCCTAGATTTTGACTATTTAATATTTAATGAATTCAGTGCATCTTTCATCGTTATTTTCATTCTTTTTACAATTTTTTTAATCGCGATTTCCCCTAAATACTTTCTTTCTCGAAGAATAGCCCGAATACTAATCGACTCGGAGAATATTTAAATGTATTTTTTCCTTTTATTTTCGATTCAACGCCGTTTGCATTGTCTGAGATCACAGACGGAGAGAGAACAGCTGACCACGACGGTCATCTCAAACTGGTCCCGGTCTGTGTACAGCTCCTATACAAACCGGTCTGTTGGTTGGACCTCGTCCGCGCTAAGAACAGGAGTTATCTTGCTTAAAGACATGCTAACGTAAATTACTGTGTGCAGCAGACGAAATTGTTTAAGACGTTTACCAATTATAATGGAAACCGATTTGTAATTCTAATGAGGATTTAATACCACTATTCATATTAATATTTCAAAAATAATTTTCTCTTTAGATATAAATTAATCTCATGTATAAAGTAGAAATAAGATAATTTAAATCTATATGTATTTATAATTTTTTTTTGTTTAGAAAAACTCTTGTAAATATTTTAATGGAGTTTAGTAATGGATGAAGTTTATATACACTCTCATAGAAGTTTTGTACAACTATGCACATGCTAACTGCTGAGTTAAAGTTGGTTATAAATGAGATAGATGCCTTCTTATAACGACTTGTGCTATACAATTTGTTCTTTTTTTAATGTTATATGGTTATTCAGTGAAATGTTTGGCAAACATTTTCCAATCTGCTTTAGTAAATATTTATTTTAACTAAATACTTCTTCGTTTAAATTGTTCAAATAACATTATCTTTATTCAATTAGGTGTGTGTACATTTATTAGTTTTTTTCTCGTTTATCTAACGCCTTTACTATGCTAATAATTTCACGATAAATTCTATTTACACAATTTATTGTGATATTGTAACAGTTTTAATCTCACCTTTTCGTAATCGTCACACTTTATACGAATTTTATAACGTCTTAATGTTTTTCTTTCATGACTAGAGTTCGTGATTATCCTAATGTATATTATATGTTTCTGCTTTTGCCCAGTTCTAGCCACTATTATTTTATCACTTTCCCCTATCAAATTATTTTCTCCAACAAGTTTAGGTAACAGAAAGTTTCTTCGAATTTCTTCAAACTATAAAAAAAAAAACCGGCCAAGTGCGAGCTGTGACTCGCGCACCGAGGGTTCCGTACAAACTTGTATAGTATAGTATTATTATGTGGATTATCAACATATTATGTAGATTATAAAGAAAAATTAGACGAAATATAATATATACAGGATGTTACGGGACTTGAGTATGTCGCATGTCGGTTATAAAAAAGCAAAATTTAGACATAATATATACCCTGTATATATTATGTAAATAAAGCGTACGTGATGAAATGCATAACGAATATAAACAAAGAAAATTCAAAATAAACATAGAAAGGACCTAACTGTATGCAACCCATATGCTTCTGGAGCCTGACAATACCACTACGACAACATTAGTGAATTTTCATAAGTTTCTAATAGTAAATTCGCTTTTTTCTTGTAATTAAACTACATATTTACGGTTTTCAGATTTTTCCCTTGACATGTGCTGTAAGACACCACTTCTTGCCAAATTTTATGATTCTAGGTCAACGGGAAGTACCCTATAGGTTTTGATTCCCTCGTGAAATCGCAAAATATGCGACATAAACGGTCATATCTTTTGATCGCGTTGACTTACAAGTTTGATTTTTTCACAGCTGAAAGAGACCGCAGACTCGAGTATTTGATACAAATTTCAACTTGTTACCTCTACGCGTTCCTGAGAAAAAGGTCTTGACAGACAGACAGACGGACAGACAGACAGACAGACAGACAGACAGACAGTCAGACGGACAACAAAGTGATCCTATAAGGGTTCCGTTTTCGGTACGGAACCCTAAAAATCCCTAAGTATCATTTCTTATTTGCTTACCTAATTGTTTTCAATTTTATAAAAATCATTACATTCGTGTTAAATTCATTAAACAACTAAGAGCTTGTTATTGTTTATAGTATAATTTGCAACAACAAATATATTCTATTAAATTTTAGCCAACACAAAATTTTCTTATCTCTTTAACCTATACAAATTTTAAGGATTTTTTGTATTTGACACAAATTTTGCAACAATTATTTGTTTTAAGTTTTTTGCCGAATGTTTCCATAAGCTTTTGTGAAATTGGTTTCAATTATATAATGAAAAAATCATCAAAATCTGAACCACAATAAAATTCATTAAACAACTAACATTTTTGTTATTGTTTAAGTTGCCTACAACCTTGCTAAACAAATTAGATTCCAACAAAAAATGTCCAAACTTAATTCAGTCGGAACACAGCCTGAATATATAAATATATTCAACCTTTCCGGAGCTCTATAAAAATTACTGAGTCTTTTTAGGACTACCAAAAAAAATCTCATGTGAAATTTGTCGGTTATTTTATAACTTTCAGTCCACCTTCGCGGCACTCAACGAAAACCAGAAAAATAACATTGTTTTTTAAGATCATGTCTTTCCGATAACTTAAGTGCATAGCCATCTGCAGACGCGTTTCGAGATTTATGTCTCTCAAAGGACTGAAAGCTATAAAATAACTGACAAATTTCACATGAGATTTGTTTTGGTAGTCCTAAAAAGACTCAATAGTATTATAGAGCTCCGGAAAGGGTGAGTATATTTATATATTCAGGCTGTGTTAACGAAAACCAGAAAAATAACATTGTTTTTTAAGATCATGTCTTTCCGATAACTTAAGTGCATAGCCATCTGCAGACGCGTTTCGAGATTTATGTCTCTCAAAGGACTGAAAGCTATAAAATAACTGACAAATTTCACATGAGATTTGTTTTGGTAGTCCTAAAAAGACTCAATAGTATTATAGAGCTCCGGAAAGGGTGAGTATATTGATATATTCAGGCTGTTTCGATAACTTAAGTGCATAGCCATCTGCAGACGCGTTTCGAGATTTATGTCTCTCAAAGGACTGAAAGCTATAAAATAACTGACAAATTTCACATGAGATTTGTTTTGGTAGTCCTAAAAAGACTCAATAGTATTATAGAGCTCCGGAAAGGGTGAGTATATTTATATATTCAAGCTGTGTTAACGAAAACCAGAAAAATAACATTGTTTTTTAAGATCATGTCTTTCCGATAACTTAAGTGCATAGCCATCTGCAGACGCGTTTCGAGATTTATGTCTCTCAAAGGACTGAAAGCTATAAAATAACTGACAAATTTCACATGAGATTTGTTTTGGTAGTCCTAAAAAGACTCAATAGTATTATAGAGCTCCGGAAAGGGTGAGTATATTGATATATTCAGGCTGTGTTTCGATAACTTAAGTGCATAGCCATCTGCAGACGCGTTTCGAGATTTATGTCTCTCAAAGGACTGAAAGCTATAAAATAACTGACAAATTTCACATGAGATTTGTTTTGGTAGTCCTAAAAAGACTCAATAGTATTATAGAGCTCCGGAAAGGGTGAGTATATTTATATATTCAGGCCTTTATTAAGTTTATTTTCATTTTTTGTATACAGCATTTTTTTTCACATTTTTTTAAATTTTTCAATTTTTTGATAAAACTATTGTGGAAATATATCACTGTTTATTTATATTTTTCCCGTTGCAGTTTATTAATGTTTGATATTATTCTGTGTAAATTTAGAACGTTTTTTTGGCATCGTCAGTTGCGAATTACAGAAGATTTCTCAAGATATGAATTTGCTGCGTTTGAAATAAATAGCCGTGCGGTAGTTATAATAAGTTTCGATTTTCTTTAAGAGGAGTTTGCCATAAACTTGAATTATTCCTCATCTAAATCATTCTGTATGGGTTTTAAACTTTTTTTCATTCGATAAAAATATCTAAAATTTCCTTAAAAATTCATTTCAATGTTAAAATTACTTGACAGCAATGATCATTACAACAAAAATTATTCTTAGTTATTCTCCGATATCAACTTATCGTAGACGGGGACCTAGCTTCTCAAAACCAGTTTACGTAACCGACTAGGTTTGACATTGAAATCTGTAAGACAAAATCTTGACGCAGAAACACCCGCACGCCAGTCTTAATACAGTAAAACTCGCTTAAAATAAGTAATGAAACGCAAGTATCAAACGCATTTTCTCGTTTTATCTGTAATGACTTGTAATTTCTTATTTTGAATGCTCAAAAACTTGGTGAAAAATTAAGAAAATTCTATCATATCAGTATACAGTTTGATAAGGATAGAATATGTTTTTTTTTGTAAATTAAACATTATCGACAAAATGATTGTTTTACATTTATTTTTAAGTATAGTCAATATTTAAAAAAGCTTATATTAAGGCAATCATAAATAAAACTTCTCTATCAAATTTTAGTTCAGGAATCATCTTATCAAATCAATCAGCTTATCAAGTTAATTTTTGAAATTTCTAATTAAAGATTTAATAATTTCTTGAATATATTTTAAACGGATCTACAAATCAATTAACAAATATATTCCTTTTTCAATTTATGCTTTATTTAATTTTCAATTTATAAAAATATGTTAATTTCCACATATTTTTAATATCTATTTACAAAGAAATTCAAACAAATCTAGATAATGATATTTATTACAAAAATACATTGTAATAGGCTATCACCTCAAGGTTTTTCTACCAATTCCAGATATTTTTATTATTCGCTGTCAACTTAAAACTTTTATTTTCTATTGAGTTCTAATTTGGTTGTGTTAAATTTCTGAAAGCGATTAAAACAATTTAAATGTTTTGAATTGTCATTTTACCACGTTGTTCTACGTCCTGTGAAATTTTGCCATTTTAATAAATCGATTTTAAACTAACTTCGCGATGAGCTGGAGAAACTTTGAAACTTAAACATTGCTCAGAACTGTGCTAGATAGCTGAGTAATGTACTATTTTAATACTTTAGACACTTACTTTTACTTTAATTAAGTCTTCCATATTAAATGTAGTCCATATTAAATGTAATTATTTTGCCGGGGACCATTTATGTGGGTGAATTGTTTATAAACATCATTTATAAACAAAGTATGCGTAAACAAGTTTTAAAAGCGGTTGCAAAATTTCACACATACAAGACAAAAAAGCGGAAAATACATAACATATTTTTATAAAAACCACGGAAAAAACTATTTTTTCCGTTTTGACTATAAATAAAAGCGTGGAGCGAATATATAGTTATAGAATATATAGTTACGTTTTCGAAAATTTCTTGAATATGTTCAAAAATCTAACTCTAGTTTGGCTTTAGAAATTATAGAATCTACAAATTTCTAACATTTTGGATTTAAATATTTGAAAACTTGTTGAATATATTTAAAAACCAAAAACTACTATTTTGGTTTTTTGAATTTCTATGGACGCAAAAACCAATTTTATTATTATTATTAACTTGATTGGCCACATTGGACCACTTGAACCATTCCATGTTCTCTTTCTCTTTGAAGATTGGACTACTTCCTTCTTACGCTCAGACCAGTACTTTTTCATTCGTTCCGCTCCCAATTTTCTTATCTCCTCTGAAATCTCAACCGGTCTTCTGTATACCATTTTTGCTGAAAATTTCTGATTCTTAAGGGGATGTTTTTATTCTCTGCATCAGTAATTTTAAGTATGATTGCTTCGAGATCTTAGTGCCTATTAACAGACATTTCTTATTATATGTTGAACAGGTTAGAAATTGTGCTCTTTTCGTTTTGTTGGTTCTATTTATCCATGTTGCTTTCTCACCCAAGTCGTGCAAAATGATTTCTCCAAGATACTTATATTGTAGAACTGTGTTAACCCTTTGGGTACATTTGACGACTGAGGCTCGTCATGCATATGTTTCACTTGTCTTGCATTCTCTAAATACGTACCCAAAGGGTTAATTGCATGATCATTTATGAAGATTTTATCAATGCAAAGAGGTTTCATGGGCATGATTTCAGTTTTCTCAAAGGATATTTGTAACTCTATTTTTGAAGCAATTTTTTGGTGATCTGAGCACGAACTTCTTCCATGTCAAGAGCTAAGAGAGCTAAATCGTCAGCAAACTCCAGACAATTTGCTCTTATTGATGGTTTTGCTTCAATTTTGATTTTACATGGATTTTCTTTTTGCCAGATTGTCATGATGTAATCGAGGGCCACATTAAAAGACAAAGGGGACAATCCATCACCTTGTCTGAGTTCTGTTTTTATTGTAAAAGCTTCTGACATTTCTCCTCTGAACTTAACCTTTGAATTTATATTAGTTAAAGTTATCTGAATGAGTCTTATCAGTTTGGGATGGAGACCATATGATCTAAAGATTTCTAGAAGTGTGGGTCTATGAACACTATCATATGATTTTTAAAATCTATGAATGAGATGAATAACTGTTTGCTTCTTCTATTCTTGTAATACTCCATTATTAGTTTCAGGCAGTTTCAGAGCAGTTTCTGTATGGTTGAAATCCTCCTTGATATTCTAATCTATAAATTGTGGTTCCAGAATCTTTTTGAATAGTAAATTATGCGGGAGAATATTTTGTATGTGCAGTCCAAAAGTGTTATTCCCCTGTAATTATTGCGTTGGTTGTACCTCCTTTTTAAATAATGTTTGGATTAATCCTGAGGTCCAGTGCTCTGGAATTTTCTCTGTGATCCACATTTCAATTACATGTTGATGGAGATTTATGACCACAGGGTTTCCAGCTCTTTCTTCTTCCAGATTTCTGCAAATACATAGTCTTCACCACACGCCTTGTAATTTTTTAGTTCCTGAATTGCGACCTCTACCTCATTGATAGTTGGAGGATCTATTAGATAAAACCAATTAAAAACTATTTTAAAGTTTTAAATTGTAATTTTTCTAAATAAGTTACACCGATGTGAAACTGGAAACATTTTGCGTAAAAATTTTAATTCTTAACCTATGTGGTCAAAATTTGTTTTATTTTCCTTAAATTACGAATATTAGTGATTTAGAGATTTTTAGATACTTGCCTCGAGTTGGTTTCCAAACACGCAACGACAAAGTTGATGATTTTTCAAAATTTTACGAAATATTTTCGACGATCTACTAGGCTGGTGGTACTACCCTCATTGGGGCTTGATGGTACTACCCTCATTTCCTAAAAAGATTTTTTTTAATCGAAATAATAAATGCTTATTTAAAATAGCGCATTCCGGGCAGTAAGCATTTTACTCAAACGTAGTAAAAGGGTAGTAAATCAAGAAACAAAAATATTCTCATATATTCCAAAAAACTAATAATAATAACAATCTTTATTGTACAAAGTACAACTGGCTAATGATCAGGGGGTCTTTCTGCCAGGATTAATATAATAAAATAGATAATAATACACATACAAAGAAAAAATACAAAAACAAAACAAAAACAAGTATAAAAAGAAAAAAGGTTGTTCACTTGTTTGGTGTGTAATCGTCCATTAGTGCTTCGTAAAGTGTTTTAGGTGGGTGTTTTCTGTTCGATTGTCTTGTATTACGAGTCACGCGTACATCACAAGTCTTTTATAATTGTCCAGTTTGACCTATTATTGAGAAATTTTATTGCAAGATCTGCGTATCTGTCTAGGATGGGCCGGATTTTGGCAGTGTCGTACAGTAGTTGGTTAGAGGGATTATGCAAAGGATTGTCGTGATGACGCATTTTGGTAATGAGTCGTAGTGCTATGCGTTCCGCTGTTGCAATAATTTGTCTTGTTTGGTTTGGAGCCTGTGATAGGCTGATATGACCGTAGTCCAACAGTGGTCTACATATTGTTTTGTAAATTTTGGTCGCTGTATTTGTCTTTATGCCGTGTTTACCATTGGTGAGGGAGGGAAAATGTTTGGAACGTTTTATTAATTCGGTCTTCTGTTTCGATACATGATTTTTAAATTTTAGTTTCTGATCCAGGACCAAACACAGATATTTTACTTGGAGGGAGGGGTCGACGTCGCTGGGTCCGATTATTATATAAGGGGAGTTGTCTTTGATTTTATGGTTGGTTATTAGGAGTTGACATTTGGAAGGATTGGGGGATGGGCGCCATTTGTTGAACCACGTCATTGTGTTGTCTGAAAGTGTTTGTAACTGTTGCAATGTCTTTTTCAAATTGGTGTCGTGTGTAGTCATTAACGTATCGTTAGCGTATTGTAAAATGTAAGAGGACAGGTCTATGTTGGTTTTGTCGATTTTATTATGGTGGTAGATGTCGTAACAGTAGATATTATAGAGGAGAGCTGATAATGGGGAGCCTTGAGGGAGACCTTGGAGAGGCGAGAAGGGGACAGATAGGGAGTCGTTACATTTGATTTGAATCTGTCTGTTGTAAAGGAAGTATTTAAGGATGTGTAAAAGGTATGACGGTAGTCCTAGTGTGTGCAGTTTGAATAGGAGACCTTGATTCCATACACAATCAAATGCCTTATTGATGTCAAGCTCTTTCTTGACAGCTGCTGTATGTTTAGTAGTTAGGATAATGAGGGGATGTATTGTGTCATGGGAAGGTTTAAAACCGAATTGGTATTTTGGAATGAACTTGGAGACACTATCCCAAATTCGGGATTTTAGAATCTGTTCTAGATTTTTACCTAGAACAGGAAGAAGGGTAATGGGTCCGTAGTTCTGTGCAATGCATTTGTCAAGGCCGGGCTTGGGTAGCGTTATTATAGTTCCAGTTTTCCATGCTAGAGGACCCAAAAACTATTTACTCAGACCGATAGATAAAATGATTCGCTACTATGCAGCAACCTTTTATTGCCAGAACGCCAAATTTCATTAAATATTAACTTTATCTAATTTGCTTTCGTATATCACTAGACGATTAAACTAACTAGTAACATGTCTGCAAGCATTCTACAAAAGTCGCAGATATTTTTTACCCATCTTCTCTCGCAAGCACCGTTTCTTCGACAGACCGACCAAATGCAGTATAATTTAAATGTTTTCACTTCTGATTAAAATTCCTAATAGGAGATGAAATATTGTAACATTCCATAAAGTTAATTCAAAAAATTCGCAAAAATAATTGACTTTCACACTACACGCACATGCTCGATGTGTTCTTCGTGTGCTCGATGGAATTTTATTGCTAGGGCAACAAAATACAGTATAGCTTATTTTGCAACTAGGGCGGTAAGTTGTCAATTGGACACGAGAGCGAAATTGGGCGCACGACCGAAGTGAGGTTTTTTATTACTCATGCGTGGGGATGTATCTTAACCAAGGGCCATCCAAATTATTTTTTCAATTGTCTCCGGTGGTGTGGATTCGTCATAAAAACTTTTCAATTGTCTCCGGTGGTGTGGATTCGTCATAAGAACTTTCCTCAATATCCGGTGTCACCATACAATTTACACTCATTTTAAAACGTTTCATTTAATTTTTATTTTGTAATGTAAATGTTTGTAATGTAATGTAAAAATTTATTTTGTAATGTAATGTTGTAAAAAACTATTTATAATAGAAGAAATACGTTTTCTGTAACTTTCACGTCCCTTTTTTAATGTTGAGGTCTTGATTGTGTTTATTTATTAATTGAATTGTTTTTTTTAATGTAACTTAGCGATATTTAATATTTGCGTGCGTTACCCAAGCTATGTGGTAATACAACCACAAGTGTGATTTCTCGTACTAAAAAATGTGCGCCAAGTTAGTACTTTTAATGCATGAGTAATAAAAAAATATAAATGTTCTCACTTTTTACACAACAAAAATACAAAAATAATTGACTTTCACACTAACTGTAAGTTAAAATGCACACGCTCGACTTGGGATTTTATTGCTCGGGCGACAAAATGCAGTGTGATGTGTTGGGGCAAGTGTTTAAAAAACCTTTAAATCAATAACTTGCGTAATTTAAGAAATCAAAATTTTGAAAAATCTTTATTATTAACGAATATATACCCTTTGGAAATAAAAATTTTACGCAACATTTTTATTGCTGGAAGTTATTGACAGTTTCACATCGGTATAAGATACAGCAAATTTCTTGAAATTCTAATAACTAGGATTTTAAATGAAATTTATAAATTATCGGTGTAAATTTGGTAATATTATATAATTATAGAAACTACAAATAGATCTAAAAATAATTAAACATTTTTTAAAATTCATGGATAACTTTAAACTTGAAAAACTAATTTTTATCTGAATTTCTAAAATTTACTTATTTATTATTATTTATTTTTTCAATAATTTGAATTTATTTCTTATTTTTATTTTAAAATTAAAAAGCTTTTATCTCTTCAGATATTTGGGACTGTAAAAAACTTAAAAGTTTTGAAATAAATATAAAAAATGCAAGGAAATTTACACATATTTGAATTGACTTTATATTGAAATATATTAATATATCATTATATTTTCTTTAATAAATTGCAACCATGTAATATTTACTATATTACTATATTTATATTTACTATATTTAAGAATTTGGTTCGCATAAATTAGTTAATACTGTTATATTTTTTGGGGATTTTTCAAATTTAGTTTTTCCAAAGATTTTTCTACTTGATCACGTACTATTAAGTGAAAAACATGACATATAATAATTTTATTTGTAATTTGTTTTAATAATAATTTTAATATATTTTTTAAATTAATTTTATTATTTGTATATTTTTTACAAAATCAAAATGAATGGAAACAACAATGACAAGAAAACCTCATTGTAGAAATAATTTATTGAAACAATTATAATATAATAACAAAACATTTGATATAATAATATAAGCACAAGAATAATATTGCAAAAGAAAATCCAGCTTGAACTAAAATAAAAATGTTTCCAAAGTTTTAATTGATGTGACAGTCTAGCACTATTTTGGTATAAACGAAGTCAAATTTCAAATCTACGATTTTCCTTGTTTTCAGAAATCCCCATAAATATTTCACTTTTATATCTGTTTACCTTTTATTATTCCTAATATTTAAATAAACTACTAAATTTTCCTATTTCTGTGTCACACCTGGACACATAACGCAACCCACACATCGATTTGGAAACGCTGGACTAGAATAGAAATAGATTCAAAAAAGCAAGAAATATTTTAAGCAAATATTAGATATTTTTAAATACCGCTGTAAATCTTTCAACCAACGAAATTATAAACAAAATTAAAATAATTAATCGATTTAGAAAACCCTGTTATTTGATACGATAAATATTTTGTTTGATTTTTTTTATTGCACGATTCATATTACAATTTGTCTTTGCCATGTTTTATTTTTTTTTCGAAAGTTTTGTTGATTTTAGATTTATATCTTTGGAGGGTTTCCTAATATTAATAGTACACTAAAAATAAATGTTTGTATAGATTTAGATTAGTAGCTCATTCAAAGATTTATATCATTCTTCTCTGGAATTCCACCTACTTTAAATACTAAATCTAAATCTATTAATACCCAATTTATCTGCCTAAACGTACACTTTATAACAAAAAAAAATATTATGTTCTTCTTTTTTTGTTTCAACAAAATTATAATTCATTAGGCTTTGTTAATTCCTATTTATTAATAAATTCTTTTGAATCAACAAATTTGCGATATACGGGATTTCCTGGAATTATTAAATGCTTTTCCGAGAATGTTCAGTATTTGTAATTACCGATTCATTGCCGATGTTAAATTGAATATTTAATGTTCTCTGCCTCAACTTTAAAGTACTTTAAGTGTAGAGCTTATTAGTTTTAATACTAACTAGTATATTATTAAATATTAACGTCATTAACTACATTGTATACAGTTAAAATTAAAAATAATGCATTTGTTAGTTTAAATCTACGTTTAAAATTCTTGACTAATTTACAAATTATGCTTAATATATTAATACATTTAAATTATACTGAACTTTTTACTAAAAAAGGAGACGGAGTTATTTTGCATGGTGTTTTTTACGAATCTGTTTTTTAAAGAAATTTATACTTGACATGTTTCTGCATTCTGTGGGCATCGCGTTTCACAGATCGATCCTTTTTCGCAAAATACCAAGAATAATATTAATAGGAATATGTAAATATGCCAATGCAAATATGAAATAATTGTAAATTAAATTAATTGCAAGCATAAATTTTATTGAAAAATTAACTTGTTTATTATGTATTAAAAATGATTAAATATGTAGCTCCCTGTAACATGGTATCATACAACATGGTTTCACTATAATTTGTATAAGTAATAAGTTTGTCAAGAAAATATTCTGAAATCCTTTTCAATCCTTCCCAAAAAAAAACGCGTTAGTAATTTGTGCATATAAAATGTTATAGCAGTCATTAGTATAGCAGTTATTATTTTTTAATAGATTTCAAATTTTAAATCCATAAATCGTAATGAATCTGTCTAAATCTATAAGTAAGGACTTTTGGAAATTTCTTGTCTAAGGGGGTGAAAAGGGAAGTAATGTATTTTACTAGGATGCCTGTGTCTCAGAAACGGAAAATATTACATATATGAAATTTGGTATCAAGATTATTTTTAAAAAATAAAGATATACGTGTTATCATCGTTTTTTTTATCCCATTAGGGAGCTGAATATAAGGGATTTAATATATTTATAATTTATGACTCTGAAAAGGAATATGCCATAAGGGTAAACATTGTCTGTTTGACTCCTTTTCGAGAAACAAAATACAAAAACGTGCGTTTTACCATTTTCCAAAAATCCAATTACAGGCATTAACATGTGGCATGCTTAT
The DNA here is from genome assembly GCA_944588485.1 of Phosphuga atrata. Taxonomy (NCBI): domain Eukaryota; kingdom Metazoa; phylum Arthropoda; class Insecta; order Coleoptera; family Silphidae; genus Phosphuga; species Phosphuga atrata. Next base: position 13,742,043 of record OX155901.1, read on the forward strand.
ATCTCAAAAACTGCAAATGTTAGAGTTGTAAAAATTGTGATATAAATTCTTCTTTAAAAATAAAGAAACATATTACCATTTTCCACAAATCCAGTTAAAAGAGTTGCAAAGGAATTATTTATAATAATATTGCTCATTTGTAGATCTGATTGATTTGGTTGACAGCTGACATTTGAGAAATAGTATATCATTACAATTTAAAATGCAAATTTAATATAGAAATGTAAATGGTTTCATAACTCATGACACCTTACTTAGTGCAGGTTTAAAATCTAGATAAGAACACGTAAACAAATATACTCTGTGACATAGAAAATGAAAATATTTTACTAGTCAAAGTGATTGTGAAAGGTGGTATGCTGAAACAGATTGACAGCTATAAAAAACATACTAAATAACAACTATATAACTAAGAACTATATAACGAATGACTGGAGAAGCTGGAATAAAAACACGAATAAGAATGGCCAAAGAAGCTTTTATAAAGAAAAGTATGATATTGTGTAGCAAGCTCGATCTAAAACTAAGAAAAAGGATAGCAAAGATCTTTGTATGGAGTGTTATGTTGAACGCATTTGATACATGGACAATTTTAAAGAAGGATAGGAAAAGGATAGAGGCTATGGAGATGTGGATGTGGAGAAAAATGCTAGAAATAAAGTGGACAGACAAGATCAGAAATGAGCATTTTTTGCAAAGAATAGGGGAAGGAAGATCTTTATATGGGACTATTTTGAAACGAAAGAGATTGTGGCTTGGGCATGTGTTGAGAGGGAGTTGTTTGTTGAGAGAGGTAATCGAGGGAACTGTGGAGGGTGTAGGAAATAGAGGTAGAAGAAGAGTGATATGAAGAGAGAGGCCATAGATTGAGTTGAGTGGAGGAGGCAGAATAAAAGCTCCATATAGCAGTTCACCAATGATGTAAAAAATGATGCAAAGGTAGCATAGATTACAATTTCAAAGAAATTAAGTAAAAGATAAAGGATTTTTTTATTAATAATGTGTTGGACCAACCCTATTAGTTTTACACTCCCGCGCCCTTCTGGGCATGGATTCCACCAGATTATCGATTTCTCTCTGAAGTATTGCATCCCGGGCAATCTGTAGTTTATGCCGGAGAGCTTCTAGTGTCTGTGGAGGATGGGATAATTGCTTGAGTCTTCTACCCATCATGTCCTACACATGTTCGATGGGCGAAAGATCGGGAGATCTGAGTGCCCACGGCAAGATATTTACATTAGCCTCATCGAAGCGCTCCATAGACTGCCTTGCAATGTGGGAACGGGCATTATCCTGTAGGAAAATCGGGTCCTCCAGCTTCTGGATGAATGGAAAGATATGGGGTTCTACAATCTCATCAATATTTTTGTGGGCAAACATATTGCCTCGGATGAATACCGATTGAAACCTGCTTCGATAAACAACAGCACCCCATACCAAAACCCTCACTGTGTTGAGCACATGCCCCATAACAGAAAACTGCAAATGGCGACGTTGTTCACGTCTACGTCTGACCCTCATGCGACCATCGTGCGTTCCCAAGCAGAATCGGGATTCGTCACTGAAGACCATTCTATGCCATTCCATGTCCCAATCCAGTTGCAAAGTACACCACTCCAAACGTTGCTGTCGATGACGATCCGTCAGCGGAACCACAAGATGTAGTGGATAGGACTGCAAGCCAAAAGCTCTAATTCGTCGGTAAACTGTACGAAGAGTTCTTTCGTCTCCAAAACATCGATCTGCTATTAATCTACTACTCGAGAATTGGTCTCTTAATGCCATTAATCGGAGATGGCGGCCCTGGACCACATTTGCCTGTCATGGCCGTCCATTTCCTCTTCAACGACGTTCTTGGCCTTCTGTAGACCTTGCTTGATAACACCATACTACAGAGGATTGGCTACGGTTATGACGATTAGCAATCTCTCTGAATGAAAAACCACCTTCACATAGCCAATAATGACCTCTGTCGAATTCCTATATACTCTAGGCATATTCACAACCTCAAAACGCAAAAAAGATCTCAAAACGAAAAGAATTGCATCCAAAAACAATATCGAAATCGACTTAACCTCGTAAGAAATACACCCGATTATTTCGATTGTAACAACATGTAAAACGTTAAATTTGCCATGCCTATTGGAATATTTTGAATTAAAATTTGATGAATTACTACCTTTTACAAGTTAAACATTTCTGCCAAGTTTTGTCCAAAAATTCCTTACTTTTTTTAGTGTAGCATTTTTGATGTCACAGAGCAGTTAGTTGATCATGTTGAAAACTCGGATGAATTATCTATCATTTCCTATGATTCTGTGAACTTCCGCAAAATTTGGTAGCCAATTTGGTTTACCCTGTAAAAAAGTTACTTTTTACAAAATCTGCGCAGCTACCGTTCTGTTGTTTATGTCTAGGTAAAAGGAACATTTACTCATTAAATGACTCATGAATACATAGGTTCAACAAAGGTTAATAAAATAGGAACCTTAAATATGGAAAGCATATTGTTGTAATAACTCTTAAAAAATTCCTTTCCTAACAAGGTGAAAATGGGTCTTAAAATTTTTATAAGGATACCTGTATCTCAAAAACCAAATGTTACGGACATGAAAATTGGTGTAAGTTTTTTTGCTTTAAAATGGATATTTTGCTTTAAATGCACATATACAGTACAATCTTGATAATCCGACACATATGGGACCAGACAACCGCCGGATTATCAAAATTAAATATATTTGCTTTTTATTTCTTTGCCTTAAATATTTTATTAAAAACGCATTTTGGCAACCTTTTCCACACTAGCACATCATCACTTGCAGTGGCGTTTTCTTCTATCCATTTCGAACAAACGAGTACGTTAGACGCGTGACAGTTCGCTGAGTTCTAATATTCAAGTCATCGTTAGCTTCATCGTCATCGGTGGTCAACCGTGGAACAAATTAGGCTGACGATTTTTTCGTCAGAAAAGAAATGAAAATTTTCCTCGCTTTTGCCTTGAAGCCAAGCTATGTCATCGTTTGTCAGCGTGACATCCAGTTCACATTTGTTGCAATGCTGTTGTAAAAATTCCGAAGACAATTGTAGAGTTCATCATCAGAATCGCTAATAAAGTTTTCTAAGGGGTTTTAGGTTGTCCCTTTTGACTTTATTTCAGCTGTGCACAAGGTTAATATTCCACGCGAGACAGCGGAAAGAAAAGACAAGTGTTTCTTCAGAGCGCCGGATTACTAAACCGGTCGGATTAACTATAGATAGACAGCAACTCACGTTTACAATTCAGCCGATGGATTTTGGGCAGAGGGGATAATTTTGTCAACTAAATAATTATGAGTGACGAATTGCATTTTAAATTGCATGGGACGAAGAATAAATTTACGTTACTCGTCTGCCAAAACCCCTCAAGTATTTTTTGAAGATGAAATGGGAAACGCTTTAGTTGTCAATAGTGAACTTTATGTTGAGATGCTATAAACGTTCTTAATGGATGCCACCGCTCAACTCCGATTACCAATGAACGATATTGGGTATCAGCAAGATGGTGCAATGCGTAATGTATTCAACATGTTTATGGAAGTTCTTTCTTGGTCGTCTGATTTCCCAGCGTGGGGATCAGTTTTGGCCTCCTCGCTCTACGGATTTGTCAGCTTTTGATTATTACTTATGGAGTCATGTTAAATCTAAAGTTTATCAGAGACCTGAAACCCTGGAGGACTTAAAATGTGATATTTTACAACCTATTGATGAGTTTTCTGCAGAAATGTGCCAGTACAATGTGTTCATTGTTGCATCAATCGAATGTCATGCATCGAAACGAACGTAATCGATGAATGTAAGCGAATGTAATTTTTAAGTATCAATTGTTAATTTAGGAAGCATTTATCTTGATATTAAACTTTATATTTTACTTTACAATGTTCAGCAAAAAAATTGGTTTGGCAAAATAACTTATTTCGTTTTTTGATAATTGCAGTTTAAAGTCAGGACATTCAGGTCACCCTTTATATTTCTGGAACATAAGTAGATTCATATAAACCAATAGTCTCATGTAACACGGTTTCATACAACCGTTTTTTTTTTCTGTGAAATAAGCATAACAAAGAAATGAAGTACAAAAAGCTTCATTTTCTAGTTATCCCTTAAAAATAACATGGAAATTGTTATTACCGTTCCGGGTTTAATTCTAGATGTGTTTTGTTGTGTATTATGGATTGAAGTCAATACAGCGAGAGGAAAACTCCATTGTAAATCCATATTCCATACTTTTGTGCATACAAAGTACTTATTTGTTTATATAGAAATGCACAGTTTTAATTAATAATCAACGGACAATTACTATGATGACATGTTGCAATATTTCTATTTATATTTCCATTCGATAATAAAAATAAAAGTGTGAAATAAACGTAAGAAACAGAAAGACAGCTCTCTGTTTCTAAATTGTAATTTATATACGTTAATTTTTTTATATAAAAAAAATTAAAAATCTTTCTAAAATTTCGTAGTATTCCTCGCAATATTTCAACAAATACGCTAACACTACTTCAAAATATATGATACAATTCGCACTGTTACATTAAATGTTGTATGAAAGCTTTACCGATCCAAAGCTCTTTTCCATGTTTCAGTAAGTTTTTGTGTAGCGCTAAGCTTTGCTTCTACTCGTTTTTTATTATTTTGTTAAATTTTAATTTCAACCTACCATCTTTAATTGGTGTTCTAGGATAAGTGCCTTAATTAACTTAACAACGTAAATTTAATATTTACATGAACTCATTACACTAAACTAATTACACTTAACAAATAATAATCCTATTATATTTACAATAGTTTACAATTTACGTCTTTTGACATATTTTTTATCGAAAACTAAGACATGTTTGATAGTATGAAGAAACGTTTTTGATTTTCATTTTCATATTAAAACTAGATTTATGTAACCATCAATTTATTTAATCTTACGTAATGTTCAATTGATATAATCTCACGACTCTGATATTTACATAGTGCACTTAATATTCAATTATCCGACTTGACTAGCATGGCAAATTCAAAGAATTTACAAATGCGAATGCATTTACGATATGTAAATGTTTCATATAAAATTATGCAGAAATTTATCACGTTTCAGTTTTTGATTTCTTGCTTTTTTTTGCTGAAATTATTGTGAAAGTATTCCAAGAATACAGTCGGACAATTTACATGTCGTGGTTTCCATATCACATTACTCATTATATGCAAAAAGAGCAAATATATGAGAACAGAAGGAGTAAGCAAATATTTGCGAACCGTCTACAAAGATTTTATTTTTAACAATTTCGGCCTTGAATTGAAATTAAGGTTGCTATACCAATTTGTTTTTAGGCATTTAACAATTAAACAAAATCAACATCCAAATAATTAGTTTCCTTCGTTTTGTCCAAATTTATCTTACTAAGACCCCAATTTTAAGACGACGTGCAATATCTCGAAAAAACTGCAATACTGGCTTTATTATTTATTAAAGAATGCAAGAAAGGAAAATCCTCTAAATAGCCTCAAACCATGGGTGGCGATTAAACCTTTTAGCGACCGTATGCTATTTTTATTTTAATTTTCACTTTTGCAATGAATGACAAAGAGACATTTCTGATGATGAAAATCAGTTACCTAATTAACTTGAATATACGACACCTCGTATTTAATGTTGTTGTACAAAACTTACATATTTTTGATTGAGAAAACTTATTATTAACTACATATTTTTTAGAAAAATAACGATTTCTTCCGCGTGCCATTACATTTTTTCTACGTGCTCTAAACCAAATGATTAGGATTTTATTATAAGGAAGTAGTTGCCGTCCGCATTTTTTATGTTGCTCAAAACGTGATAATCAAAACTAAATGGACTAAATTGAGTTGCGCAAACCTTGAAAAATACAATTAGATGCACAAAATTGAGTTGCGCAATCCTCGATAGACAAAACTAAATGGACAAAATTCAGCTGCGCAATATACTAAATGGATTAAATGGACAAAAGTAGCGGATGCCTTGATAGATTATAGATAAAAATACAGTAGGTATAGAAAATTGAGTTTCGCAAACTTTGATAGACGAAATGAACAAAATTGAGTTGAACACACCATGAAAAATAAAAAAAACTACATGGACAAAATTGAGTTGTTTAAACCTTGGTTACAATTAAATGGACAAAATGGAGTTACGATATCCTATGACAGGTAAAATTAAACGGACAAAATATTGTTGTGCCAATTTTATTAGACAAAACTAAATGAACACCATGAAGTTGGAGTTGTTCTAAATTTCTTAGTCTAATCTAGTAAATTAGTCAAGGTACTAAGACTAGTAAAGTGAAACAATTTCTCCAGTGTCAGAAACCTAGATAACATCTTAGTTTTGAGACGTTGAGGACTATAGTCCATTTAGTGTTGTAAATCGAACATTTTAGTTTTAGCAGTAATAGCAGTCCTAGATATATTATTGCCCAATCCCGTCGTCTAAGGCAGTGGTGATCAAACTATTTTCATTTGTGACCTAACATTTTGTGTAAAATTTAATCGCGACCCCTAGATAAAAAGGAAGTAGACGTTTTTTAAATTTGTTAATATCTTGCTACCTGATTTCCATTCAGTTGATAAATAATGATTTTGAGGAACTATATTTACTTTCATTTCCCGCAGATGACATCACGAAGTCATAACTTTTGAACGGCTTCTCACAGAGACTTCCAGTTTGCAACAATTCTGCATCCCAAAATTGGTCGGTACACATATATCATATTTCTGGTTAGCTGTTAATTACAAAATAACATCGAACCAGCCATCTATAGCCGGGAGAACAATTACATTTTAATCCATTTCTCAGGAAATTTTCAACCGATTTCCATAAATTTAGTCTCGAAATATGTGTAAGGAAATCGGGTAAATTCCGTAGCTAAATTCCGTAGCTAAATTCCGTAATATTCTGCAGGAAAAATTTGCAATAAGTCAGAGAAAGACTAAAAAAATAGCCTATATCTTTCTCATTTTGAGTATTTGAACGAAATAAACTGGAAAATCGTGTTCAGCACTTCCATTTCCTCCGGATAGACTAAAAAAACGGTTTCTAAAATTTTCCGAAAAATCCATCTTTTTGATCAGAAGAAAGGTGCGTTCTCGGTTTAGTACAAACCTTTCTGAAACAACACGTCCCAGCGAAATCATTTTCGGCACACTCAAACTAGACGACAAGACGAGCAAATCGATGTGCAAATTGATGGAAAGATTAAATTTTTTTAATTTTAGGGTATTAAATTTTTTATTGCGAAATTCTGAATTCAAATTTTCCAGAATTTCGACTTCATAAGTCGATATCTCGAGAACGGTTGCTGATAATTAAAAACGGTTTAAGGCATCGTCTTTAGGAGGTCATTTCCCTACGGATGCACTTAGATTTCCTTAAAAATGTTAAGTAGTTTCCCAGTTCTTTGCTCGGGCGATCAAATTTTGCGAAGTTTCGCTCGGTGTTGTGAATTATAACAAGTCATTTCTCGCGAACAACAACATGTAATTTATATATTTACAACCATCAGGAAAAACACTTTCAGACACACTTCGAATTTTTCCATTCGCTTCATAAATAATGATTTTAAGGAAAGACATTTTCTCGCATGTTCCGTAGATTTCACGTTGTTATAACTTTTGAACGGCTTGTTACAGAGACTTCTAGTTGTTAGCATCCCAAAATTAGTCAGAAAACATATATCATATTCCTAGGTAGCTTTTAATTAAAAATGCCATCGAACCAGCCATCGATCCGCTAGAGGACTTATATTTTAATTCACTTTTTGAGCAATTTTCAACCGATTTCCATAAATTTAGTCTCGTAAGATGCAGAAAGAATTCGGCTAAATTATTTTGCAGGAAAAAAGACCAATAAGTCCGAGTAAATACCTAAAAATAGACAATAGCATATATCTTTGGCATTTTGAGCTTTTGAACAAAGTAAACTTGAAAATCGTGTTGGGCACATCCATTTTCTTCGAGTAAACTGAAAAAAGGACCTACAATTTTCCGAAAAAATTGCCAAAAAAATCCAATGTTTTGATAAAAAAAGGTATTTTCGGTTTTTTATAAACCTCTCTGAAACTACAAATCCCAGTGAAATCATTTCCGTCACACTAAAACTTGACGTTAAAAGGAGTATATCGATGTGTAAATTGTTTGGAAAGATTCAATGTTTTATTGCGAAATTCTGAATTCAAATTTTCCAGAATTTACTGTATAACTCGGAAACAGATACGGATGTAGATACGGATTATTAGAGATTAAAAGCAGATACGGATTATTAGAGATTAAAAACGGATTAATCGTTGGCACCGTTATTAGGCGGTCATTTCCCTACGTATGCACTTAAATTTCCTTAAAAATTTAAATTAGTTTCCAAGTTGTTTCCTTGGGCGAACTAATTGCGCGAAATTTCGCTCGATTTTGCCAATTATATCAAGTCATATCTCGCGAATGGTAGCGGCTAGCAAAATGGAATTTGTTTATTTACAATATACAGAAATACAGTTTCTCGCATTTTCCGCTGATTTCACTATCTCATAACTTTTGAACGGCTTATCACAGAGACAAGAGTTTCGATTCATGTATCTTATTCCTAGTACGCTTTTGCTTAAAAACATAGCACTGAGCCAGCCATCGATCCTCTGGAGTACTGGTGCGCAAACTATTTTCATTTACCCAATATTTTGAGTACAATTTTATCGCGACCCCTGAATAGTAGGCATAGTAGTAGAAAGTAGACGTATTTTAAATTTCTTTTTATTGATATTTCACTCTTTTACTGATACCTTATACTTGCACACGAAAAGCCTTAATTTTTTTATGAATCCGACGACCCAAAAATTTTTCTGTCATGACCCCCTCTAGGGTTTGCGACCCACGGTTTGCGCACCACTGGTCTAACGCATGTCGCACACTGGATCCGCTCGTCTCCGCTCAGCTCAGCCTTTCAGCCAAGCAAAATATAAAACCCGTGTATTTAAATAGAAACGCAAATACTGCATCCGCTCAGCTTAGCTAGGCTCAGTTCCGTTCCGCTCCGTATCCTATATTTATCAAGAATACTAGTCCTGTGGTCGGATGCTGCTGGCGGATGGTTCACGCAGGCGCAACACTAAACTTTTCATATATGGGCTAAGGCATATATGCAACCAGAATAGCAGCACATATTTAGCCTTCCCGGAAACTGAATTGCCATTGCAATAATCACTGCTTCTTCTTCACCGTCGCTACTATTCATACTCATATTACACAACATATTTCCACGGTTGTACATAAACTGACAAGTTGACAAAGTGTTCGGTGGGACGGGATTGAGTGTGCGGAATAGTGACGGTGCTGAGCGGATACAATATGTAGAAAAATGAATGATTTAAGAGGAGCGGACCAGATCGCACTGGAGGTGAGCCGAGCGGAGAGGATCCAGTGTCCGACATGCCTAACTAAGATTTTTAAAAGAGTGCATTTAGTAAATTCAGTTAGACAAGTTCGATAAGACATGCCTATATATAATATTCTAGTTTTCATTAAATCTTAGTCTATTTATTTGAAATTGTAAATTCAGTGAATTTGTGTTTTTAAATTTGGAGATGTTGAGGTTTGAAAGGCTATAGGTGACTTAATATTCTAGTTAGAACATCTTAGTTTTCGGTATAATCTAGATAATTTGATCGATTAGCAGGCGTAGAATCATCTTAGCTTGATTTTGCGGTCTAAACTCTACATTTTGATACCAACTGGTCAATTAACTAATGTCTGTCTAGTGCTAGCCTATTTCTCTTATTATTATCCGACTTAAAAAGGTGATATGCAGATTCAACTAATTACTGTGTGAATGTCATACATGTGTAGTAACAAGATTAATTTCTCTTCTGGAACCGACATCTTCTTTGATGAAATATGTACGGCCGTAGAGTCCATAAAACCCCATAAACGATACTAAGATATATCCATATAAGTCCATGTCCATATAAAGATATACATATTATCTTCATATATAATACTATATGGACAAAATTAGGTTATACAAAATGTTTATATCAAAAATATAAATGAGCGTTTAATATTGTCGTATATTATAATAATTACCGATAAATTTCAAATTGGAACTATAACACGTTTAACATGTTTATGCTCGGAATTGATGGAATATAGATTTTGCATTAATATTGTACATTGGGGAATTTTAATCAGAAAACTTGATATGAGATTAACGCATGTAGTTTGTGCATGCCCTGTACTCATCTCATCGTCCTAGAGGGAATACTACCCATGTCACCGTCTCATCTGCAGGGTAGAAATAACCCAAATCATGTACTACTCTTTACTGAATGTTGTTGTTTAATGAGGACAATGACACTTTCATTTGTAAAATTACTAATGTGTGAAAACTGTATGTAATGATAGCTGTTGCCTCATACCAGGTAGTAATGGTTTCCGTTTTTCTCCTGTCGTTTGTTTCACTGTATTTGTTTTCATGTTTGTTGCATAAAAGATGTTTTTATCTATTTGTTTTCTATATTTATTCTACGGATAAATGAGTAGTTTTTCCAGTGGTATTTTGCAATGGAATTGCGTCTATTATAATTCGATATGGGATAAGTTTTCTTTGACATTTGTGGAGTTATTTAATAATTGTGACGAAATGTTTCGTAATGGACTTCAAGAAATGTACAAATTGTATTTCATGGTTGGAATAGAAGGTTGAAGTACCAGGCCTGAAAACTAATATACAATCCTAACGTTTTCAGATTGGAAACAATATTTTTAGAATTAATTAACAAATAGTTTGGAAATTTAAAAAACACATGTAACGTTACACTGCATGTAACTGTGATTAATTTGATATATTTATATGATTTATAAAGTTTTTGATTAAGTTGAATTTTATAAGTCGGTTATTAGCATTTTGTGTGCCTCAAAACGTTGTTTTATAAAGACAGACATGATTCGAACAAAGTTATCCAACTGTTTGAAGCGATAAATTGTTATATATCTAATAGTATTTAGATGCAATTATGTTCGTATTGTTTTAATTGTAATATAATTTTAATTCCAAGCTTTGAAACTGTCATATTGTGTTTTTGTTGACTCTGGTAATCCCAGGTATTTGGATTTATGCGGATGTCGACGGATTGTTCAGTAGTTAAATGAACTGACATATATTATTCATAACTGGCGGTCGACGCCGTTGCAAAATAAGCGGGGCCCAACGAAACGATGAATATCATTCCCAATTCGTTCGCCAGGGCGATTTTAGCAACTCCACCGATTGTATTTTGACTCGCCTATATATCATCATAGTAATGCACTTTGTCTCGATTCCATTTTCATATTCAACCTCAACACGGCAATTTCCAGCCGTGCATAAAAATCACCTGGCGTTCTGTAATGGCGTTAATGCGATTTATTCGGATGCGTTTTCATTTCATTTGTTCGCCCCTAAAAAATAAACACATACCGCGCTCCACCGCCAACCATTCCATGGGGATTCTCTCATTTATTTTTTAATGTATTCAACATCCAAACATTCAACAATTTCATATTTAAAATCATAATAATAATCAATGGAAATCAATTATTGCACCAAAAATACTGTAGTCTTGAAACGTAGATGAAATGAATACGGAATAGTTATTTGTATTTTACATCCTAAACGACGCAAACATATACAGTCGAAAATTCGAAACCCTCTCATTTCTACCTTATTAATATCAAAACAACTTTTTACCTCAATATATCCTTGTCGCATTTATAATCTGCAAAATCGGTCTAGACTCGACTCCAAACACTTTTTTTGTCTCCATCAAACAAAACTTGCAACTAGTTAGAATTTTACATGCATCTGTTTTATATTGTTTGATCCGTTTGTTAGCGTTAAGTATTACGAGAGATGTTGTTTGTAACAAGATAACAAACAAGCAGGAGGAAAAAAATCGCCAGTAGAGGATCTGTTTTATAGTTAAATATTTGCGGCTGCTTGCTCGGTGCGACAGAATTGAGAGCCTGGAATGAATACGAAAGGCTTAATGTAATCTACATGGGCGTCCGCATGAATTTTCATTAAAAATCGTGTGGTATGAGTTGTGCGTATTAAATCTACCGTGCCGTATTTTAGTATTAGTAAAATATGAAAATTTATTTCTGGAACAGAAAATAATTGCAGAGCTCTTTATAGTCTCTCAAGCATAAGAATGAATATAAAACCAGATTCATAGTATAAGATCAGTTTTTTCATTATATTACTAAAAATGTGTAGACAAACTGGTCAGTTTTCTAGTTAAAAAAAATGCAAAATATGTAAAAAGTTAAAAATGAAGTCATAATTAATCAAATGTTATAGAAATAGCAGAAGTATAAATAAAATTGTGAAGATAAGAAATCATTAATTTGAACTGTATCCTTTATATGGTAATTAAAGTTTCTTATATGTTTTCGGCAGCAAATATATGTTTCACATTTATTTTCTAGCAATTTTCTCTAAATATAAATTTTTAATTTTGCAGTTGAAATAATTTGCGGTTTGGTTAAACATTAACTTCGTTGTTTATTAAGTTGTGAAAATACTTGAGTGTTTATAGAAATATTTTTTCTGGTGATTATAAATATAAATTTTCTTGTGGCAAGTTTTTCGGTTTGTTTATTTGAAATTGATAAAATTCAACGACGTTTCTCGATTTTTTTTATGGTTGGGCATCAATTTTGCAAATTCATGAATTTTCCGCAGAAAATCTAATTATTGTTTTTAACAATTTGTTCGTCTTATTGAGTAGTTTGTGTGCCAAGAAATATTTTGGTGCGCTTTGTAGTTTAGCAGAAAATACAATAGAAAAAGCATAAACTTTCCAGCCAAAATGATGATCATGAATACAGGGTTACTACAAAAGAACTAGATACATTTGGGAACTCATAGGTGCTTAATATGGGCTCCTCCTGTCACACGGCACACATTAAGGCGATAGTCTATTTCAGGGGCCTCCAAACTACGGCTCGAGGGCCACATCCGGCCCGCGGACAGATTTTGTCCGGCCCGCGGAGAGCTAGCATACTTGAAAACTCCTTTTAGAGAACATTTTTTTAGCAAATTAAATTTAGTTTACTGAAGTATTCTAATATTATGTTGAATAATTATTAATATGACATCTACATTGATATGTATAAATCAGTGTATAAATCAGGAAGATGCTCGTTTTCTCCTTGCAATCTCAAATTCAGTTCGTTCACATGTTTTGTCAAATCAACATAGAATGCTAACTTCCACAGCCATGCGTTGTTTTGTAATTCAGTAAGAGGGCGATGCTTTTCATTCAAAAAAATTTCGATCACTGCTCGAAGTTCAAAAAAGCGCTGAAGGACTTTCCCACAATTAAGCCAACGTGGCAGTATGATAAGGTAAGTCATTTTCTCCAATCTCTTCAATAAATTGTCGGAATTGTCGGTGATTTAGCCCAAAAGATCTGATAAAATTAACAGTTGATATGACTGGTTTCAGAACTTCAGACATATCCAAACATTTTCCGCACAAAGACTGTTGATGAATGATACAATGTAAGACTAATGGTTTTGAACCACCGTCATTTTCTACAGCCTTTGACACAAGAGCGACCACTCCTTTATTTTTCCCACTCATGTTTTTGCCTCCATCAGTTGTAATACATTTCAAGTTTTTCCATCGAAGGTTCTTTTGATTAATGGTCATTTCAACTCCTTTAAAAATATCTGTACCAGTAGTTGTGCCATGAATACTATACGTATCAAGAAGTTCTTCATGCACTTCATAGCTTTTATCTACTCCTCGAATATAAATCAACACCTGAGCAGTATCTGATACATCCGTTGACTCATCCAAGGCCATAGAAAACCACTCAACATGTCCATTTTTGTCGAACAGTTGAGAGGATATATTTTCAGCGATGTTTTCTACCCTTCGAGCCACAGTGTTTGCTGACATACTGACAGTTTTTAATAAATTTACCTTTTCAGGGCACATTTCTTCGGCTACTGTAATTATGCATTCTTTGATCATTTCTCCATCGGTGAATGGTTTTCTACGTTTTGCAATTTCAAGAGCCACACGAAAGCTGGCACGAGTTGCAGCCTCTTGTTCAGTTTTGAGTTTTGTAAATGAAGGTTGCTGCGATTTCAATCCGCGCTTCATAGCTTCGAATTTTTCTGTCCGCAAACTTCCTGTATATTTTGAGTAATTGAAAATGTTTTGTTTCATAATGACGTCTAATGTTATATTCCTTGATATAAGATAACAAACAAAAGCATAGCCTAATAGCACGTACAGAATAATCTCGTTGGTTCGAGAAAGTTTTGGTGTCTTCCACTCACTTCTAGGTGGCAGTAATTGGAATATATAAGAAGGCTAGTGGCGCAACCATAAGTCAGTTCCTATGACACTGTTGTGAAATAAAATAGTGCGTACCTCCTTAAAACGTATTTGTGCGTATTTAAGTTGATATTTTCATATATCAATATATCAACAGTCTTTGTGTATTCCTTGAAGGCTATGCTTTCATTGCAAATCAAACATAACGCCTTGTTACTGGACTCAATTACGAAATACTGAATGTCCCACTGATCTTTGAATTTTCTGCATTCACTATCAATTTTTCGCTTCTTTTCCATACTACTAAATCACACACAAAAGCAACAATTCAAATCAAAATACTGTTACAAAGATGTCTTAAACTTAAATACGCACAAATACGTTTTAAGGAGGTACGCACTATTTTATTTCACAACAGTGTCATAGGAACTGACTTATGGTTGCGCCACTAGCCTTCTTATATATTCCAATTACTGCCATCTAGAAGTGAGTGGAAGACACCAAAACTTTCTCGAACCAACGAGATTATTCTGTACGTGCTATTAGCGCCATCTGTTAGCGATAGAAGGTACTACCTATTTCCGCTTGTGTCCACCAGATGTCGTGTCACGTTACTCATGGCTCGAACTCTACGACTAATCTAGAAATTACAGATAATGACAGGAAAATTAATAATTTCAATGACATTTCAAAGACACATTTTTCTTAGAATATGGAAAGAAAAACATAAAATGAATGAGAAATGACACTTTCCAAGCTCTTCAGCTCTCGTGATGCGTTGTTTTAACTCATATAAATCATTAGGAAGCTTAGGGACGTAACCAGGCCTTTCTCCTGGTGCTCCTTGGTGGCCACCGTACGAGAACGCGGCTATCGGCTGTTGGACGGCCTATTTAGCACTGTGGAAGTGTTTCGTCCAGATAATTTCTAACGACACGGTTCCAGTGAGGAGGCGCTTGTTGGAAGATAAAGTTCCCCCCGTGCTCATACAGTTGAGGCATCAACCAATTGATCAACATTTGATGATATGTAGCTCCAGTTAATGTGTTTTCTTCAAAAAGAAAGGATCATACAGCACAGAACATTTACTTTTTTTAGAATCACAAAAATGCTCCACCAACACCCGGAGTATCAGTCCTTCATATTCGGACGTTGTGTTTATTCACCTTACCACTTATGTGGAACGTTGACTCCTCACTGAAAATTATCCGCTCCCAAAACTCATCTTCTTCGCTGCGGCATTTCTTTGCAGAAATCTTTACGTTTAAGCTTGTCATCTTCACGTAGATGCCCCGACGATGATGTACCAACTGCAATCTGTAAGGCGTCACGTAGTCGTTAACGTAAAATTTTACATATAGTTGGTTGCGGATTTTGTAGTTCAAAACTTGCACGTGTTGTTGACTTTTGTGGACTTCGTTGGTAAACAGCACGAACACGTTTTACTGTTTCTTCTAACACCCGAGGTCTTCCCGGATTTTTGCCTTTACAGAAAGAAGCTGTCGTATTCAAATTTATTGTACCAATCGTAGATCGACTGTCTAGTAGGTAGTGATTTTTCAAAACGTGTTCGAAATTGTCGTTGGACAACAGTTACGGAGTTCGTCAAATTCAAGCATGCAATATGCTTTCTCAGTAGAGTTTGCAGCCATCGTTGCTATTATGCTTGCGCAGAACTAACAACTGTACTATCGAAACTTCTACAGTTCCTAAATCTGACAGCGCAAAATGCATGTCAATATCAGAAATAACTTTTGTTTTATACAATACCAAAAGTGTATTTCATAAAATTAATGTATTTTATAAAATTATATTGCGATGTTACACAAGGAAATCAAAGTGCAAAACAGGATTCTCCTGTTAATTTTGCTTTACGATTTCAAATAACGGGTAAATTGCCAGAACCGAGGATTGTCTTGGAATTTTCTAACGGTTTTGATCACTTTTTTTCAGTAACTTTCTAAAAATTTTTCATTCGGAATCGTTTATATTGATTCCATACAATTTTAATATACGATGAAAATTTATCATCATTTCTATCAAAATTAAGAATATCAAGAATCGAATACTGAATCATCCATGATCATCTCAAGATTTGTCGCTTCTACTGAATCGAATAGTGAAAACTAAAAATTACTATAGTTAACCGTTCAAAAGTTTTAAGAGAAAATTGATGAAATTATGCGAATTTTCACAAATTTTTTGAGAAACTCAATGGTAAAGTTCGGAATTTTTCGTGGGAAATATAAGTGGGAGAAAATAACCTTGTAAAAAGTATTTCGCAAACTGTTTTTATTTATCTGTATCTTGTTTCGATATATCGCCTTGTGATAATCCTGAAAAAATAATCCTGAAAATTTCAAATTTAGGTTTTGTTATTTCGTCCTGTTGAATAGTTTTAGTGAATTTGCTCCGATTTGTCCACCGAAATTGATAACATTTTTCATGAAAATAGTAAACTTAGGACCTATTGTGCTATTTTAAGCATTATCAAAGTAACTTTTCTATTACTCATGCATTAAAGGTAGTCTCTTGGCGCACGTTTTTAAGTACTAGAAATGCCACTTTTGGTTGTATTACCACATAACTTAGGTAAAGCAGGCAAATATTCAATATCGCTAGGTTACATTAAAAAAAAAACACAATCAAGACTTCAATATTAAAAAAGTGACGTGAAAGTTACAGATTTTTTTTTCATTACAAAATAAAAATTAAAATTAAAGAAAACGTTTTAAAATGAGTGTAAATTCTATGGTGATACGGGAGATTAAGGAGAGTTCTTATGACGAATCCACACCACCGGAGACAATTGAAAAAGCAAATTCTTCATTTTTTATTTTTTTGGATAGGACCTGGATCCCAAACTTGTAAGATACATCCTCTCGCATGAGTAATAAAAAATGTTGTTTGCAATACGGGCATTGCCCGGGCGTATTGCCCTCTCAAGCGAATGTGCGCACTCACTTCTTTCGTGAGTCCAATTACGCTCTCGTGTCCAATGGACAACCTACCGCCCTAGTTACAAAGTAAACTATTCTGTTTATTTTTCATGCAAAGTTATTATAAAAATATCATTCAAAACCCATTTCCAGATTTAACTCATTTATAAAAAATGTAGTTTGTAAGTTTTCCGAATATATTTGGAATTTTCAATTTTATAGTAAATGCTAGAAGTTACATGGTGTTAAAACGTTCAAAAGATATTCATTGCATCAAGAAAATCAATCAAAATATCATGTTTTTTTGACGATTAGAGATTCGGGACCGGGAAGTTGGAATATTCAACGGAAAATCTTATCTTGCTCATAGGAGAATGTCTTCTTGAAAACAATTCCGTAAATCGTTTTTAATTATCGTTAACCAATTTTGAGATATCGTTTTGTGAAATCGACAATCCTGAAAATTTCAATTTGAGATTTGGCCATGAAAAATTAAACATTCACAAACAATGCATATCAATCTGTTCGTCTGCTGGAGCAGTTTCGACTGTCATTTATAGTTTAGGGTAAAAAAAAAACGGAAACGCACAATTTGTTTATTATACTTTAAAGTTGCTAAAATTCAAATGAAGCGTATATTTTTGATCAGTTAATAAGTAAGAAATTTCCTCTTATTATTTGCAATAATTATAAACTGTTCAGTGATTTCTGGTTAATTTTTATTTTATGAATGTTGGCAAATAAGGATCTGCACCAATAAGATTATTATTAAAAAGAATGTTACAAATTATTTGTAAAAATAAAATGTTATTTCGAGCAACAAGTAATTGTGCAAAGATTTACGACCATTGAATCATAAATCGTGCATTAATGAACCGTGAAATATCATAAAGAAATATCCGATTACCAGTTACCATTCTCCATTTATTCCTCCCCATAGTTGTGAGCTGTAAAAAACAGGTTTAATGTTTTTATTCAAATATAACATTAAAGAAAATAACAAATACGATGTTGTATATTTAACATTGGCATTGGATCTCTAACCTCTAGCTCACGCTCATTCTGTTTTGTCTGAACCGTACTCCATGTATATAATATTTTCGAATGGAAGCGCAGATAAAGGACAATCGTGCCCACGTAAATAAAACGAGATAATTTTTATCGTCGCTTAAGTCAAAATGGTATCGTGTTTGTTACAGTATGTTTTTATTCCCTTATCTCATTAATCGTCAACCGCATTTAAGTAGCTGCATTTATTTATGTAATTAGTAACTTAAAAAACACGCGTTATGCAATTTATTTTTTTGCGGTCAAGATATAGTGAATAACATTTTTGAACTCTCGTCCAATTACTATATTTTGTTTTGTGAAATGATTATCATTGTTATAAGTTTTATTAATTATAAGCGGATGTTGATGGCTTTATGTTTGAAATTAATCGACCGCGGAACGTCTCATTATGGATTTGCCTTCAGGTATAACATTTATACCAAATTATAATAAAACTAGAATGTGGGTTAGTAGAAAGAGAGTGTTTTTTTCCGTCGTTTAAATTATAGACCTCTTTCACCATTCAAATCTTATTTTAAAACTGTACTTTTCAAAGCTGCTATTTTGTAAAGAAAAAACTCTTAAATATCATTCCAATTATCTCAAAATAGAAAATGTATAGGAAAACTGATATAAAATTTATAGTTAACTTAGTTTATTAACTAAGTTAACTTAATTTTAATTTCAATAAGAATTCAATGTACCGGGTGTTTTCTTATATGGGAAAATATATGACAAAGTTACATTTGCCTATAGTAATGCTATTAAGGATATTTTGGCAGATTTTGTTACAAATTTTTCACAAAAATTCGTATGAGTAATAATTTTGTATTTTCGTATGAGTTGTAATTTCTGATGATCATTCCTTGCATTATACGTATATGTGTTTCAGTTAACACTTATGTCAATACCCGGGTACCCTTTTGCATGTTCTTACATACACATATCACATACACATATCACATATCTTTTTTGTTTAACGAAAAATCATCAAATCCTTTTAGATCCTCGTTATTTGAGTCTATTGGCATCGATTCATATACATAAATAATAAAATATGCCAAAAAATATATAAAATTTTTGGACTTAAAGTCAAATACCCCGTTGTTCAATACCCGGGGTACCCGTGTACCCATATATAAATAAATCATTAAACTTATTTCTAGGGATAAAAAATAGTACTTAATATATAAATAAACGGATTTATTTAACTTTTAATTAATTTTATTATAAAACTTATTATAAATTATACATAAAATATTTTTATATTCAATTTATTATTGGCAACATTGTCACATTTTACAATTGCTTTTGAATGTTCATCGCAAACTGGTTTGTTACATTCTTTACACGATTTTCGCGTTTTTTCTCCGTTTTTTTTATAGACATCCTGGTAACAAATATGACATGATCCTACAACTATTTTTCGTCCAGTGGAATCTGTCGGTTCAGTAGACCTGCATGGCTCACTTGATGTTGTTGCCCTGCTTGTAGGATCTATTGGTTTTCCATATATGCTTTCTATGGCAATCCTAGTGGTGAAATTTCCCTAGTGGTGAAATAATTTAATTATTTTGAGATCGTTCTTGAATAACTGTCATACATAATTCTTCACTTAATTTTCGTAAAATTACGTTATTTAGATGATAAATGATATAGCTGGCAAGACTGGCGATATCCAAAATATTTAAAAAAGTCCGTCTGTGGATTGTGTAACGGCCCAACATCTTATCCATTATATCCACACCAATTTTTGGTTTATTATAATACTGAACAATTTCTGTTTTTTTTTTCATCGCTGCAAATCTTAGTGCATCGTAGATAGAAGTATAACTTCCTTTTTTTTAGGAACATAAGAGCATAGAGTAACTTTTTCATGAAACCCAAATAGAGAAGATAATTTTTCACGATCTTTAGGTGCTAGCATGTCTACTTGAATGTATTTTATTATTTTTTTTTTTTTCAATGTTCCTACAATTGTTAGGTTCCATACAATAAATGCTTTGCTAAAGGCAAAGTAGTAAAAAATTTGTCCATTGTAATATTTCTTCAGGAACCTTATATTTTGCAGCTAAATCTTTTACTCTCTTCCACTCTTTCGCCTTGATTTATTTCACGGCCAGTTGTTATTTTGCCAGTATAAATTTGACCTTTCAATGGATATGAATTTTTGACGTCGCTTATCCACCATATTTTGATCCCATACTTTGCCCACCCGGCGGTTTCATTTATAGAAATAGGGTTTTTCGGGTAGTGGAATACTCTATGGGTAATCCCGAGTTGTAATGTGAAAGTCTCCGGGTATTAAAATTATTTTATTGAATGAAAAACCCATGCGGGTACACGGGTACCCGGGTATTGAACAACGTAGTAACGTCTGGGTATTGACATAAGTATTAAATTATGAACTCTACTTACACACTATACATCCACTATTTAATTTATAGTTCTATGTAAATAACTAGACAAAGGTTATAACAAATTACTTATATAATGTATCCATTCACGGCAAGGCATTAGCTAAAGCTTTAATGTGGTTTAATCGTGATTTTTAAGATAGAGAATAGTAGACAAGACGTCTGTTCAACTAACCCAAATAATTAAACTAAAAATAGCCAATATAATGAAAATAATAACATAATAATAACATAACATAAAAATAATGACATAATAATAACATAACGAAAAAATAAAAAAGCAAATAAAAATTTGTATTATATAATGAAAAGAAACGATTTTTTTTATTGAAAGAAAATGCTAACCAAGACATATAATTACTACAACTTTCCTGAATATAGTCCATTAACCATTTACAATTAGTTACTGACACAATTCTTGTAAATTAGTTTCTTAAAGCTAGGTCCGGACACACTAAGAATATTATTACAAAATTTATTTAACATATTAGCAATTCTGTACGAGAAAGAGCGCTGAAATAATTGTGTTTTATGCTGTGGTATTGTAAGCTTACCCTTAAACCTAATATTAATGTTATGCACATCTGTACGAAATCTAATTTTCTTGTAGAGGTATATGGGAAATTTAATTTTTATTATTGCGTGTTAGTGGCAAATCGTGTGCATATAACGTCTTCGGCCCATGCTTAACTAATTGTCATCTATAATTTTATACCTAATATGATCGTATTTTTGTATGCCAAATATGAAACGCAAGCAAGAATTTTGGACTTTTTGACTACATTTTGAATCCGTCTCGGTTAAACATGGTCCATAAACGGCGTCACAGTAATTAAAGTATGATAGTACAAGTGCATCACATAATTACGATTTAACATTTGCGTTAAGCACATGTCTATTTTGATAAATTAGCCTTAAAGTAGAATAAGCTTTTTGAATACATTTGTTAATATGAGTTGAAAACCTTAGTTTATTGTCAATGTAAAGACCTATATTTTTCAACACAGAACTATCTATGAAAAAATGAGCCAAGGGCACAATATTCATAAAATGAATATTGTGGCCTTGAACATTAATTTGTTGACTATATTGCTCAATAAATCGTTGTTTTTCCAATTTTCCTCCAAATAACATGGCAACTGTTTTGTTATAATTTAATTTTAAACAATGATCATTACTAAATTCCAAAACATATGTTAAGTCAAAGTTTATAGCGGTGACTGCTTGTGAAGATTCGTCTGGATAAAAGGATATGTACATTTGAGTATCATCAGCACAGAAATGACTACTACAAGAAAGAAAGGCTAATGGAAAATCCGAGGTATAGAATGTAAATCTCGGCCCCAATATTGAGCCCTTGGGATACCATTAGTAACATTTAAAAAACCAGAGTTTTCTTTATTATAACACACTAACTGCATTCTGTCCTGCAGGTAATTTATCATAAGATTAGTAGCTTGGTCTTTAAACCCCACATAATTATACATTGCTTTTAAGATGTCATGATTTACTGTATCGAATGCTTTGGAATAATCCAATAAAATTAGAATGGCTAGCTTTCCCTTATCCAGGCTACTTATTATATCATCTGTTATATTCATCAAAGCTGAGTTACACCCCAAACCCTTCCTAAATCCAGATTGTGAATCAGGTAGTATTTTATTATTGTTAAAATATATTTCTAGCTGAGTATCAATGAGTTTTTCAAAGACTTTAGAAAGAGTTGGGAGAATACTAATAGGGCGCAGGTCATTAAAAGTAAGCGGGTTGCTAATTTTAGGTAATGGTCTCACGAGCTTTCTTCCACATACTAGGAAAAATAGAATTAGATATGCTATAATTTATAATATGTGTTATATATGGAAGCGGAAATGGAAGACACAATTTTAACGTCAAAATATTTATTCCATCCAGACCTGTAGCTGTACTTTTTATTGTAGAGATAACTTTTAAAACTTATTTATGTTACTCTTTTAAAATTATTGAAACTTTTTTCATGTTTTTTATTATTATTGTAAAAAATGTATTTGATTCTGATTAGGTGACAATTTTGGAACAACATTAATAAAATGATCATTTATAGCATTATATCATTTCATTTATCATATGATCATATCATTTTTAAGATTAAGAAGTGTCAACTGAATAATAAGATACCCACTATATTTTGTTCAAATATAGAATATTCAGAGAATATATACATTTACCATAATAATTAAAGTTTTATCGAAAATAATTACAGTTATAAAACTTGCAAATGTAGGGTTATAAAGCATAGTAAATATAAGAATATATTTAGTGAGATAAAAATTAGTTCATCTGCATTGACAACTGTATAATATTTGGTATAAACACTAAGGTATATCTTTGGTATAATCTTGTATAGGAATATAGTCTAATGAATAATTAAATTTCAATAAAATGCAAGAATTATCGCATCATTAGTGTCCTCGATTGTTCGAAAAGTACAGTATAATCTTGATAATCCGCCTCATATGGGACTAGACAACCGCCGGATTAGGATTTTTTCTTCAGAAAGGGAATAAAAATTTTCTTCGCTTGTGCCTTGAAGCCAAGCTACGCCATCGTTTGTCAACATCAAAGCGCTTGTAAAAATTCCGAAGACAATTATAGATTAGAGTTAGTTTGGTCAGAATCGCGAATCAAGTTTTCAGAGTTTAAGGGTGTCCGTTTAGACTTTATTTCAACTGTGCGCGAGGTTTATATACGACGCGGAACAGTGGAAAGAAATGACACGTGTTTCCCCAGAGCGCCGGTTTGCTGAACTTGTCGGATTAACCAACCTCCGGATTATCAATAATATACTGTATTTATGAAGATCATTTAGTCGAGACAAGAGCAAGCCGGATTTCGACCAAATCGTAAATGTGTAGACCAAATTTTTGCTTTTCGCCAACTGACCGAGGAACAAACTTGATATGGTCAACCAATGGCCCGCATTGTGGAAAGTGCTGGAAACTGCGCACGTGCCACCAAATCCATCAAATCTCGTACTATGCATCTACTAGCATACGAATTCGATATGAGCTCTCTCGAGGATTTTCAGTTCAGATTCAGGTTCGCCAAAGAGATGTCGCTTCGCCAGTGTTTTTCAACGTTGTTGTCGATTAAATCATGCCGCAAGTGTCCGCAACGGACCTGATTTTTGCGGACATTTTCGCTGACGCTGATGTTGAGGCGACCTACTGCGACATTGCTCTAATAGTCCAATCTTATGGGGTCAAGATCAACATTGAAAGTCTTGGCAACGGACGGACTGCTTTGTTGCTTATAAGGACAATGTCGTCCGCAAACCGCAGGTGGTTTAGGCGAGTATGGTGCTTTGTATGAGTACAGTATTATACGTCCTTTTGTCTTTTCGGGTTTCTTTTTTAATAATCCCGTTTAGTTCTAAGTATTCTGTGTTATCACGATTTGTTTATCTTCTTTGTTCCATCAATGTTTTTGTATTTGCACTGGTTTTTCCGTTGCCTTGTTTTTGTACATACTTTTTTAGTTGCTACTTGGAGACTGCTAGCGATTTTTGTGCTGAGCTCGTCGAGTTCCAATTGTTTTAGTTCTCTTGTACCGTGGTGTTTTTTTTTAAGTTTTTTTTGGAATTCGTCTATTTTATGGGTTAGTTCTTTTGCAGTTGGGATCTTTGGTCTATGAAGTAATTTATTTCTTTCTATTTTTGTGTTCAAGACTATAGTAGCACGAATAAGTCGGCGGTCGCTGCCTGTATCGAAACGGTATATTACAGATACATTTTGGCAGATCCTCTGATTGTTTTTTATTATATAATCAATTTCGTTTTTGTCCTGTCCATTTGGGCTTTTCCAGGTCCATCTCCGCTGCGCTGGTTTCTTGATAAAAGTATTCATGCAGAATAAATGTTCGTTTCTGAGATAATCAAGCATCATTTCGCCTCTGGCGTTCTAGTTCCTAATCCGAAGTTGCCTATTTTTATTGGGTCGTTATTTGTCTTTTCACCAACCCTCGCATTTAGATCACCCATGATTATAACGAAATGTGCATTTTCTGCTCGTTGTACATTTGTAATATCTTCATAAAGTTGCTCGATCTCTTTGTCATCTGTTGTGTTAGTAGGGGCATAGCATTGAATTACTTGTAGGTTATACCTTGTGTTCACTTTCAACATAATGTAGATAACCCTATTTGTTTTTTTACGACAATATGTTTTAGTTTATTCCTCCTTATTTCGGAGTTTTTTTGGTATATAACAAGTGTCCTGATTTTAATATAGTTAACTTTTCGCCTTTAACTCTAGTTTCGTTTATGCCTAGGATATCCCACTTTATGTTCCTTAGTTCTTGTTCTACTACTTCTAGGTTCTCGTCGCTTTTCATAGTTCTAATCTTCTCGCGTGGTAACACCACGCGGAATCAAGGTATGTTGAGCCTTCCTCCTTGCCTAATAGCTCTTCATATGCATGGATTGTTGTAGTTCATCAGATCTGGCGATCCCATCTCCACTAGGTCCCTTTCCACTTATTTGTACCACTTTGGTCTTGCGTTTACCACATTTACCACGTTTGTTTTGTAGAAATTTGTGGATTCGGTAGGTAAGTCTTGTATGGTTCATTCTTTCCAAATGACCCAAAAATTGAATTCGTCTCATTCTCATGGTATCGGTATGTTTAGAAATTTTCCTATATATTTCAGAATTGGGTTTAGGATAGTGTATGCCATTTTTAATTCTGGGCCCTAAGATCTTTCGCATAATTTTCCTTTCCTTAATCTTTAATTGTTCCTTAATCGAACCTTAATAGAACATTGTTCCTAATGTTCATAGTTCTAATATTGTATGTAGCTATCATTAGTTTTCTCTGTTGATGTTTTCCTATTTTTGGTCTTGATTTTGTCGGCTTATTTTCCGTCGTCTTTTATCCTTTATCAATTTTGTGCCTCCCCCAGAATCCATGAGGCAGTCCGATGTTTTGGAGCGAGATTTTGTGTTGATAGCTCTGCTCGCCTGGGGTACTATATTTTCAGAATTTTACATGTTTTCATTGTTTTCATTGGAAGGTTGTAGGCTTTTAAACGCCACGCTAGCCAGGCCGGTTGGCGAGTTTCGCAGTACCATAACCATTTAAAACTTCTCCAGTCTTGCTTGTGATAATCCAACTTATGAACCAGTCCAGGATAATTTCCTTTATGCTTCATCTTCATTTTGGTACTTTCGGTGTTTCAGATGCGCTGCCTGAGACATATCTTAGGAGTGTATTCGAAACCATGTTATTCGAGAAAGGTGTGTCCATCAACTACCAATCAAGGATGAGATTCAGAAATAATAACTGCGATGCTGATTGCAAAATTCAACGGGTGGCGCCAAAGAAAACGTAGTTGTAACTATTGAGCACGATTTACAAAAAGGTGCTTCCTTTGAACAAGCCAAAAATAAGCTTTAGACGAACCAAGTTGGCTAGAAATTGTAATGAAAGCAAATTGTAGAAGCATCGTACTAGTTCCGAGGAGACCCTCGTTCGCAATCAAGTGGATTGCGAACGTCTAAAAAGGCTATGTTCTAAAGAAGAAAAAAATTCTTTTTAAATTTTTTCCAAAATTTTTTTGTTTTATTTTGGAATCTTTTGGAAACACACGAAAAATGTAAAACAAAAAATCAATTTGTCTTTTTTTTCATAGTTGAATAGTACCAACTTGCTCAACAAATATCACTAATAACGGTATCTGATCTTTAAGTTTTATTCGAAACATTTTGAAAATTAGCTCAGTTTCAGAGTTATTTTCTTCTTCTTCTTTCGAATAGGCCTACTTCGGACCACGCTTGTTCAACTGTTGGGCTTTGACCTTTCCCTAGTATTGTCGCATCTTCTGCCGGTGTACCTCCTTTCTCTCTTCTGCCCAGGGAGTACCTTTCCTACGGGGTTTTTCCTGAAATCCACGGACTTCCTTCAGGGTGCACAGACTGTCTGCTTTGGAGATCTGTTATTCCCAGTTCTTTAATATCCGTATCGGTTTCTGTCAACCAAGGGGTACGAACCTTCTTGTTTTGCCAGAAGGTCAACAGACGGTTGGTTAGTCGGTTTGGAGGCAATCTTGCAACGTGGCCATAGAAAGCTACCCTTCTTTTCCTTGCACAGTCAGAGAGCATCTCAATATGTTCGTAGAGCTAAGAGTTATGCCGCCTTCGGAATTCTCCATTTTCCTTTACCGGTCCTAGGATCTTCCTGACGATTCTCCTCTCTCTGATTTCCACTTTTTTACTGGAGCTCTTAGGTTCAAGGAAAGACACTCCATGGCATACAGGGCTTCTGGTCGTAAGACTGATGTGTATAGCTTAAGTTTCAGGTTACGTGGTAGGCATTTCTTATTTTAAGTGTTCTTACTAAGTCGATAGGCTAGTTCTAACTTGTTGACTCTTGGATAATGCTCTTTCTGATAAGTTGGGTTCAATCCATTCGCCGAGATACTTAAATTTCTCAGTCCTCTTGATGTTTCACTGTTCTAGTAACATCTCTCTGTTTGCTTCTCTGATGTTGGTGAAGAATTCTGTTTTTTCCAGCGACACTTGAAGACCCACTTTGGCAGCCCGTTTTCTGAGGTAGTTTACCTGTATCGTTGCCATATCAAGAGAATCAGCAAACAGTGGCATGTCTGCAAAGGCCAGGCAATCTACAACCAGTACATCGTTCTTACGTCCCACGTAGATACCACTCTGAGCACCCAATTGTTTAGTCCCTTACGTCATTCTCTCATAACCTTTTTAAGGACACAGTTGAAGAGAAGTGGGGAAAGTCCTTGTCTCACTCCAGTTTTATTTCGAAATTTCTGAAACTTCGCCTCTAAATTTATTAAGTTATTTTATTATTTCAGAGACAAACAATATATAATAGAGATAAACAAGTATTGTTACTATTAACACTTTAAAAGTGAACTTTATGTGGGATATAGATATTTTTCCACAATTTTTGTGCAAGATGAATACAAGCCTGATTTTGGTATTCATCTTGCTCAGAAATGGTGGAAAAATATCGATATACAATGATATGACAAGGATTTCAATGATTTAATGTATTCATGTTTTAGCGACTATATACTTTGACAAGTTAGTGGTTTAACTGTAACAATATGCATGTAGTAAATGGCGGTTTGTTTGAGCATTTATTTGTTTCAGTTTGTTATACCCAGTATATTTATTTGCAAAAAAAATGTATGATTTTAGTTTATGATTTAAGATATTATAAAAATAGAGTTTTCATTATGTTCATGTAATCTACACAAAAATATTCTGGGTTTAGATTTTAATTATAAATAAATATTGCTGATTTTTAAAATCTGTTCCTTTATAACAAAAAAAAAACAAGCAGACATCCAGTATATTTGTTTATAAAAGAAATAAATTTATGATTTCAGCTTGTTTGTAATAATTAATTTTCATAATTTAGTATAATAATGAACGTAATGTTATAAAAATATTATTTCGTTACGTTCATATAATCCACATCAAAAAAATTATTTAGATTTGAATTATTTATTAAATTATAAATAAGTCTAAACTTGATGATTTTTGTTATCAATTACAATCTAAAATAAATGTAATTACTGTCATTTGCATCAATTTTAATCACATGAACTTATAATATAAAACTCTAGTTTTCTCACTTGTACCGTACTTGTAAGTCTCGAAAACCGGAAGTGAGGAATTGATCGTTGCAATCTATTGAAAACAGTACAGGAAGTGTTATTCCGGTTTCCGGCACCTTTTTAGCAGAATTATATTTAGAATGTTAACTAAATATAGACGAAAAATACAACCAATCAATATCTCCAGAGAATAGACATAAATAGAGACACAAATATAAATACATATATTTCCTTGAATTTTATTTAAAAAAAATTATTTCGTGCAAAATTGTGTGTGGTGATAGAACGTGTCGTTGATGTTGAGCTTTAGAAGTTTTTCACTTAAATAAATTTAGAATTGTAGAATTGAATTGTAGAAGGTTAAAGTGTATTTTAAGAAAAGCTACGTTCAATATAACACATAGGTAATGTCGTTATCTCACATTTACATATATTCTTATAGAAATTGAGCTCTCTGATGTAACATTTTGTTGTGCCGTACAAAAACCTGTATTAAATCACCAAAACGTTTTGCTATGCACCACAAAGCGCATCCTTCCTGCTCTTCCGTCGGTCTGTCACGAGGATGCCATGGGGATTCGCGCATTCTGGCTTACGTCATCCACGCCATAAATACGACCCGAGGTCATATGTTCCCTCTTTGTCCCCATTTCCATCTCTTTGTCGCGCGGCTATTCAATCCAATTCCATCCGAAACGGAATTTCACTCCGAAAAAAATTTATATTACCGGTCTAATATGTAAATTTGCTTTATATGAAACAATATAATTATATTCATTGTATACATGAAATATATTTTTCATTAAAATAGTTTTCACCAATGCGAAATATTTTTTGCGTTTTATAGAAAATATAGACAAATATAGTTTTATAGACAATTATGTTTTATTAAGTATTAATTTTGTGTAACAAGAAAATTCCAGGATGGTGATCAACGCGTTAAGTAAGCCTGAAATGAAAATGTCGTAAATCCGGGAAATAAAATTCTAGAGTTCATATAGCGCGATTAATTCTTCGGCGATTCGCCAGCTATGCGTTTTCAAGGTCAATTATAGGTCTTCAAGGTCAGAAAGAAGAAACCGTAGGTCTGCCGCTGTGCAGCTGCCCGTATTGAAAAATTGTGCGCATTCTTTAGATAGACGATCATTGCGAATACACCAGGCGAATTATAAATAGAACGTCCCTGATATTTTATCGATTATATTCCCAATATTCGTACACACTTACAATTCTGATTAGAAAATGCAATATATTTCCCGAGTAAACGCACGGTTTATATACACACCGTGTGTTATATATAGATTACAGTAAATTCTTGAATCGTATAAACCATGTAGCTCTGTATTCTATAAACAATACACTTAAATTAGTACAAATGTCCAAACATCCTTACAATACAAAACCCATTCACATTACTCGTATGTTAGCATTAGCCTTGTATCTGTCCCCTCTTCTTTATAGTACAGTCTCTATAGACTAATCGGTACATTTAGCTTTACAATGATTTGTTCTACATTAAACGATTGTATTTGATGATACATCAAATACAATCGATTTACTCTTATCTAACTCTTTACAATCTAGTCTGAGAAAAGAAATTAACTTTCATTCAGTGCTATGTAACAAGCCTTTGTAAAGCCGTAATCTTTAATAATCTGCATACTCTGAATCTTAATTGCCAGCCTTGAACTATAATTATTATCTTTATGTTATGCTACAAGGATTAATTAAATGTACTATACGTGTTCATCAAGCTTTACTGATCGTATAAAATATTTGTTCTGTCTAGTCTACAACTAAATTAATCTTTTCATCATATATTTTTTTATAATTTATTTTCCTTTTACTACATCAATTTAAGTCTTCTTTTATCTAGTCAAGCTATTTATATCTATCCCAGGGGTCACCAACTTTTGATGCGAAACAGCTAATATTGAAATATTAAAGAAGCTAAACATTTAAGGAGGTATAATCGACCTAGTGTTGTTCTAGGTTCGGGAGGTGCTTTTAGAAGGCGAAAGAAGGTGTTATTATTATCTCTATATATTCGTATTTTTATTCTAATATTCGTATCTTTATAGGGATAAAGATTATTCTAAAGCATAAATATTTTTACATTTTGTAATGGGAATTTCTTAAAAACATCTGAGAGTTGACACCTTGCAAATTCACCAATCTTCTCATTTTATTACACCTAATTGTTTCACCTCCTGAAAGTGCGTCTCGAAGTTAGAATTAAAATTCAATGATTCTCGTTGTAAAACATTTACTAATGATACAATAATCTAAGTGAATCAATTTTCAAAAATAATTTGGTAATTTTCGATTCGAGAATTATTTATTTATTGCCTTTTAATGCAGCTTCCTAAAATTCTTCCAAGGTTGTTTTCAATGTATCTCTTTGTCATCGAAAATATGTTAATAATGCTTTTATGTTGGCGCAAAATATTTAATGTTCTTGATTTTTCAAGTAATTGTTTTTTAACTTTTTGTTTAATGTTTTACTGCAACACATTTCATCATATACTCTAAGCGATCTAGCAATTAACGTCTGCATTAAAAGTTTACCATTAACATAATGTTAAACAAACTAACAAAAAATATATAGTTATAAACTTAAACGTGTAATGAATCAAAATTATAAGATTTAATTTCTTAGCTAATTTTATTCATGTGTGGGTTTTCAAAAGCATTTTGCCGAGGACAGACTATAAATTCCCATTTAAAAAATATAAGAAAAAACGACTAGAAAAGAAACGCGCCCTATTATATATAGAATTGCGCCGCAATTTTTCACGATGCACGATTGAAGCGTGCAGATTATTCTTTAAAAACTCTTTATTTAATCTCTAATGGAAATAAACATCACAATACACGAATGGTAATCGGTGTAATTAAGTAAATAGTTCTTAGCGCGTGGTATAGCCGAGTCCGTTGCTAAGGTAATTACAACTTTTAATGATTAAATTCTAAACCCTCATTAAGAAATACTGTTGCAGTCTACGTAGTATAACTACTGAATATATTCATCTACATTAAACGTGTATTAATTACTAAATATACGTAGTTTATTGCTACAATATTAGTTTCGATACATTTATTTATGAATTAATAAAAAATAATTAGTATATATTTTATACTGAATATACTTTTAGTAAGCTTGGATAGATTAATTAAAAATAGATTATAATAGATACGCTTAATATAGTTTTTTTCCTTAAAAAAATCAAATGTAATTAACAAATGTTTGTTAAATTTGCGATACAAATATTTCTCGTTTTAAACGGTGCTCGATTTGCAAGGTTTCAATTTTACAAGGTGAAGTTATTACTTCTTCTGCGTATCGTTATATTACACAAAGTTTAGATTTTGTACGGTTTCAAGATTTTATATTCTCGGCAATTTCATATTCATCAAATATGTACAAGAATGGACAGACAGTACTGAAACATACAGTACTAAATGAATGGCGAGCTTCTAACCAGCTGGGCCGAAGATCACAATTTACATTTAGTATTCGATGCGAAAGATCGAGGAACATTTAAATCTGCTGCTTGGCAAAGGGAGTACAATCCCGACCTCTGTTTTGTTTCGAAAGACAAAAATAATCTCCCACTTGCGACTTCACGAAAAGTACTTCCTGACTCAATCGATCGAGATTGGTACTCAACTCTCTCTTGTGTCATCTGTTCCCCGACCACGTTGGAAACTTTAACAAAGCAAATTGGCCTACTTTCACCACTAAACTTGAAAATTGCCTCAGATTTATACCACCAACGAGCGCAAACTACGAACTTTATGTCGGCTTGGTAATAAGTACAACCAAAATGACCATCCCTAGAGGCTACCGAAAGGAATATATCCCTGGCTGGAGTAATACTTGTGAAACCCTATACCAAGAGTTTCTTGAGGAAATAGCGGATGAGCTTTTAAATAGCCTAGACGCAGCTCGCAGACAAAAGTGTTCGGAAACAATCTAGCAGAAAGGCATGGTCCCTCCTACGAAAACTAGAAAGTGGAAACGTGCCGATCCGTGCCAAGCCTGCCGTAACACCAAATGCTGTCGCCTCACATATTGTCTCTACTTCTAGGGCACCCAGAGATCGAGAACACACTACCCAAGTTAAAAGGGGGTTTAAACGCCCAAAAGCCGCCACCGACCTACAATCAGAATACTCTCGGCTCTTCACCCATGAAGACATTACAAAGGCACTATGGGATGTCAAGCTAGGCAAAGCTTCAGGGTTCGATGGTATACATTCGGAATTTCAAATAAATCTACGAAAAATGCCCGCCTCTGGTTAGCTAAGCTCCTCACTAACATTCTTAATACATAAATTATCCCTCGCCTATTCAAACAAACAAATATAATAGCGATCCTAAAACCAGGAAAGCCAAATGACAAGCCAGAGAACTATCGTCCTATCGCGCTTCTAAGTGCTAGTTACAAACTATTAGAGCGGCTTATGTTCAACAGAATAAGCTTAAAGATCCTAGAAAGATCCAGATCCAGAAAATTTGGCTATGCTGATGACTGGGCAGTAGCATCCAGAAGCAAATCAATGGAAGAAATGGAGGAAACGCTTACAGACGACCTTAACACCCTAGGGAAATACTTCCACAACTGAAGAATCCAACCCAGTGCAAGCAAGAAGCGTGCATGCTTTAACCTAAACAATCGCATGTCTAATAGAGAACTCAGTGTGAACTTCGGTAACAGACTACTGCACCACACTGCACCGGTATCCTAAATGCCTGGGAGTAACTCTTTCCTTCAAACAACACCCAACTAAGACTACCTCAAAACTCAGAACAAGAAACAACATAATACAAAAACTATGCGGCACTTCGTGCGGATCCTCTGCTACCACGCTTTGTTGTTCTGTCTTAGGGTTCGTTTGCTCTACGGCGGAATACTGTACTCCGGCCTGGCTAAACAGCCCACAGGTTGAAATGGTCGTCGTTGAACTGAACCATGCGATGCATTTAATCTCGGCCACAATTAGATCTACACTAAGTCACTGGCTACCAGTACTAACCTATATTACACCTCCAGCGATAAGGAGATCCAATGCACTTGCCAGAGAGTACAACAAGGTTATTCAAAACCAACAAATACCAATAAACACAGATATCGACGACATAGGAAGGAATAGGCTGCGCTGAAGAAATCCCCCTATCAGAACAGCTGAAAACCTGGCGACCGCTGACTTCAACCCAATAAATGAGAGGAGGCAGAAATCTACCCAAGCAGCCCAACTGGAACTTCACAACATGCCATGCATAACAACTACCCCAGCCGGCTTTGATCTACCACGTAAGACATGGACAACACTTAACCGGATTAGGACCAAACATGGCATGTGTGCCGATGCCTTCTACAAGTGGAACATAATACCCTCCCCATAGTGTGAGTGCGGCGCTAAAAGGCAGACGATACGTCATATCAAGGAACACTGCAATCTGACGAAATATGGAGGTCATCCAAATGATTTCCTGACAGCGACACCAGACTCAATTGAGTACATTAATAATTTGGACATCCAAATGTAAATTGTATTATATTTTTTGTGTTTTACATTGTGCTACATGTTGTACCGTTAATTTTTTCACGACATATTATGTGATGTTTACCATACGATAAATAAATAAATAACAGAAAGGCTGGACAAACAATACTGAACAAGGAGACCGCCAAGATTGGAAACAAACTAGACTGGAGACAGACCAGACTGGAGGTAGACAGAACTGAAGAGAAGGAGAAAAACTGGAGACAGACGGACTCGGGACAGGCAAGACCAGAGACAGACGCGAGTAGACAAGACTGGAAATAGACAAGACTGTAGCTAGACAGAACTGGAAACAGAAAAGACTGGAAACAGGCAAGACTGGTGACAGACAAGACTGGAGGCAGACAAGACTGGAGACAAACGAAACCGGAGGCTGAAAAGACTGGAGACAATGCCTATAGATTAGATTTAGACACCTAGATTTGCACGGTAGGTTTATTTCTCAAAAACTCTCTATCTAGAAAAAGGTGTAATAAAAGGATGGTTGCGCAATTGTGCTAGTTCTATTTATTGAACTGTATTTGGAATCAGTATTCATAATAATTGTAGAAATGTTCATAGAAAATGTAGATAGTGGAGTATGTAGGAGTAAAAGTGACACTTTCTGGGTTTAAGGTGCGTGCAGATACACTGTACTCGTCAGACAAGTCAAAACACAAAATACTTTTTTGGCCTGCTGAATTGTGAAGTTAGCTTTGACATCGTGTATACGTCAAGCGAAACTAGATTTTTACACACAAGGTTGCAAACAAAGTATGTTTACTATGCGGTAAAGTCACTTTTTCTATTTTGCGTCTGTAATGGACTCATAACAGCACTCATATGCGTGCGGTTATGGTTCGCCGAGTACGATACAAATTTCTCAATTTGTATCGGCGATTTTTTTATTTAGAAATTGCATAAAAGTGCGCAAAATAGAAAAAATAATATAAAACACTCGTTCATACGGCGTTTTTCGCACTTGTCCATTAGAAAACATGGACGCGTGCTGCAAAACCGCGCATATTGAACTCGTTCTTTAATTTATTATTACCTACTTTTACTTTACTATTACCGCATAGTAGCCGTACTATGCAACATTGCATTCCGGAGGTCAAAAAATAAATTAAATAATTTCCAATATTGTAAATAATCTAAATATAGTTGTTTCTTAAATAATAATTGTAGGCCAAACAATTTTATACAAGCATGCGTAAATGATTTTACAAAGCTCCAGCTAATGGGTGTCGCGTTATAAAATCAACTTTTCCGCACCCTAATGTAAATAACTATTAATCCGAATAGCACATGCTATTTTAATTTCAAATGTAAAATAAATGAATGTTCTGTAAAATTTACTATTCTTACTTTCTTACTATTCGATTATTACAATCGAGATTAAATATCTATTATTTCCAAATATCACTGAAGAACTTAATAAATACGCTACTTTATTGTTCGCCGGATTAAAAATGATTACTTGTGTGCAAAGGCAATAAAAGTAATACAATTTTGTACAATGATGAAAAATTGACACCTTTACTTTGACCAGCAATTCATAACAGAGGTTATATTTTTGGTGTTTGTGAAAATAAATTTTAACAGTGTTTTTTGTTTGTTTAAATTTCAGTTTTTAATGTTTTTGCAAATCATAAGTATAAATATAAATATTATTTTCTCTATTTGCACAAACTACTTTATGATTTTTAAATAATTCAAATGACTAAATATTTTTTTTCTTTATTTTATGTAATATAAATTTATATGTATATATAAATTTTTGAAGAAAAGTAGTGAATAAATATTCAGTTTGTTGTATCAATTTTATTTCACTACATATATTATATATCGACATTTAGATTTAGTATTCAAGGCATAAACTTGTTTGAGGATGTGTCAATTTTCGAGGGAGCTTGTCGGGATATCTTATTAAATTTAAATAATGTTGGCCTAAAATAGAAATTTGTTTGCGTGACATGCAAATGTGGAATCCTTTACACGGCGAACCATAAAAGAAAAATATAAAAAATGATTTATAATTACATATACGACAAGATACAATAAATTACAAGTGTTTTAAAATCTCATTACTATTTATTTAAAGATTACTATTATTATCTATTATTGCCTATATTAAAATAAGCTATACGCTAAATAAGTTTCTATTTCGGTTGGTGATGTTTGCAATTTCGCGAGTTTTGCAATTTGATTAACACTATTTTTGATCCCCCTTGTCTAAAAATGTATCTAAACTTGTCAGTTTGTTATTGCCTTGTCACCCTCTTGTTTCTTGAAATTCATGTCTGAATGAAGATTACTAGGGGTAGATACAGAGATTTGATCTTTAACCAAGATTCAAACCAAGTTCAGTCTAGTCGAATTTGCGTTTATTTTTACTAATAACGTTAATTTATTCTGCTTCCAGTTTTAATAATATTTGCATAAATAACAAAAGTTTAGGATAAAATAAATTACTACAAATCAAGTTTTAATATTTTTATTTATTATGTGGATTTTAGAAATAATTACGAGTGAGAAGTTAATGAATGTTTTAATAGAATTAAATTAACAGTTTAGTCAGTTAATATTGTACAAGATAATATCTGTTGACGTGGAGTTTCTTGTTTGCGGTAAAATGACTGATAGTATATAATTTCTTTAGGGTGACTGAAAAGTGTGGCAAAGAAAGGAAAATTGACAGGCGAGCGAGTTCAGGAAAGTTTCAAGCCGAGGAAACGCTGAGCGTTTAATACAGTTTTTCCCCCTTTTTTTCCTTTAGGTGGAACATGCGAGGGTTCCGCTTTTCCTAAATTTATAGCAACGGTACCCGTCCGTGCCGACTAAGACTAATTCATTTAGTTTTACAACTGAGTTAACCTTATCATAAAGTACACAGTACTGCTAAAACATAACACACCTTATATGTTTCTAAAAATAAATCGGAAATAAAACTTGTTTTTCAACAGATTTGTATAAAATACTAAATTTAAATAAGAGTGAGAGAAAATTTGTATTTAAATGATTTTTTTTTTTTTGATTCGGTAAGGGATAAAATTATAAGATTCCATTTATTCGGGATAATTTGCATGTTTTATCTTTAGACTTGAAAATATTTGCCAACTTCCTGCGGGTTTTTCTTAACTAAAAAAGCACGACGGAGTCATGAATATTACACAGTTCCATAATTAAAGTAAAAACTTTTTAATGCGGACTAAATTATCCTCGCCGAAGACGCGTGCGTGTATTAAACTCAGTTTTTACTATTTTAAAAAATAAATTAACCACGCCCTCGTCTTGTAAATAAATGACGAAACACCGAATTTCCATGGCAGCGCGCTTGGCGAATCTTTTAAAAATTAAATAGATTCATAGAATACCCCCCAATTGCTCTAACTCCCGCCTGGAACTGCAACATTTTAACAACTGTACAACGCAACTTCCCTTGTTATCTCAACAACTATTGTATTATATTTTTAACAATCTAATTATTGCTTAAACATATGTGGTTATATTACATTTTCTTTAAATATATTTTTCCAAGAAAAATATATTTCAAGCAGAATTTGTGGACGCGAATATAAATCTCAAGCTTATTTGTTTTTCTTTTTCTATCTTGATTCCGTTTCTCTGAGTTATCTCCAAGCGGCATCGAATATCTGTATAACTAAAATTATCCTATTTCGGCTACCAGAAAATCGATGGATAGAACAGAGACGAACATTATAATAATATTTAAATATTTATTATCTATATTATAATATAAGTAGTAGTCTAATAAATTATGAAAATGTCAGATTTAATGACCCGTGGCGGAATCGCGGAATCGCGGAAAGAACAGAGTATCAAGAGCAGGGAAAAAAATTGGATGTGAAAGGATGTGTGAGAGTACACAAACGGATTTCGTGAAAAATAAGGAAGGAAGAGTAGAACAAAATATCGACCTAAATTGTTAAAAAAGAAAAAAGTAATTCTAAAAATTCGGCTAAAATTTAGTTTTCGGAAATTTCAGTGAGTGTGGTTTTGAAACAAGTGAATAACTGTTTGATAAAAATTTGTAGCTTATGTAATCTACTTTAAAAACCTGCAATTATTTTGCCTATCGATTTAGAATTAACCACGTTGTTACAGTTTCGGTTTATTTAGAAATTTGAACCTGTAACGTTTTTTATCCTTGACATGTGATTTCTTCGAAACTAATCGAGATTTTAGAAATTCAACAACGAAATTTTTGAAACTTCAACAAAGCTCATTGCGGATTTGATTAAGTCTCATTTCGTGTATAATTTGCTTTTGTAACGTTATTCGTGAATTAGTTACAATGAAAGTTAATTAGTTACAGTCAGTTTGGTGAAAGTCGTCAAGTTCTGGGACCTTGATGAGCAATTCTGTGTAAACTATAATTGTAGCTTGGTTATTTTCCTTTTAACCAGCTGTTTATTTATTACAATTGAGCTAGTTTTGTTCTATTATGTTAGTTATGAAGGTATCTTTGACAGCAATTTTGATCTTCTTTCGGTGCCTATTCGGTTCGAATGGTGGCAATCATGATGGCTATTATTGTCTTGTTGGTGGCGTCGCGGAACAGTCCAGCTGAAGACATATGGAACCAGTATCTAAGGTTGTTAAACTAAGATGTTCGTCTTCTTCCAGGACCTCTTTTGTTGTTAATTTTACCTTGAAGATTTTTTTGGAGTAGGTCGTATGTCTTTGTATTTCTCATATTATGTCCTAGATATTGCAACTTTCGGCATTTCACTGTCTTGATCAATTTGGGTGTTGTTTTCATTCTTCTCATTACTATATTTGTCATTTTCTGGATCCAAGATACTCTCAAGATCCGTCTATAAAGCCACAATTTAAAGGCCTCTGTGTTTTTATTTAAAGTCCATGTTTCTACACCATATAGGAAGACAGAATATACATAGTAAAAATGACACCATATAGGAGGACAGAAGAATATATATATAGTAGTGCAAAAGTCTGATTTTTGTTCTTAGATTTACGTTGTGACTTTTAAGTCACATGCACAAAAGACAGCACTCATTTTCTGAAACTCTGAAACATTTCTTGCTTTCCCGATACGAATCTTATCATATCATATCGAATCATATCATCAGCATATCAGATGTTCTTTAATCTCATTCCATTTATCAAAATCCCTTCTTCTGCTTCTTCCAGGGCTGCTCTAAATATGAATTCGAAATATTTGTTAAATAGTATAGATAACAAGATACATTCCTGTCTTACTCCTCTGTAATTTTAACTGCTTCAGTGTGTTCTTCATCAACACGTAATACCGCTGTTTGATTCCAGTACAGGTTCTTGATGATTCGTAAATCTTTTTCTTCCACTCCAATATTTCTCAAAATCTCCATCAATTTGTCGTATTTTATGCTGTCAAAAGCTTTCTGGTAATCTATTAGGCTAGCAAATATGAGAACATGGAAAAGAGGGATCTTAGAACTATTAAAACAGGCGATGAAAGGAATCATCGCTTTTTTGCCGATAACGAAATAATTATGTTGGACAAGTATGATGATAGCATTGCCCAAACTCCTTACACCATCTAATTCGATACATGCTAATTAATTGCAAGAGTTAGAAAGTTCATCCAATCAAGTGTTTGTAGTTAAAATGTTTTCTTAAAAGCAAGCACTCATTATTTAAATTTTGTAATTAAATGTTCTTAGTATGTTACTATTTTATTAGATCATCTAGATTGCATGTGTTGCAATTAATTTCTTCATCAGTACATACAAAATAAATCATTCAATTAATAATAATAGTATTTTCTGTTTAAATTTAACGTAAACTATGATAATAAATGTAAATGAATTATTTATTATTTGTGTGTTATCACACAAATAACATTTACGGTTTTAAACGCATATTTTTATTTTTAATTTTAAATTCAACGACAAACATATCTAATCGGTTTTTCGGGTTTTGTAAAATTAATTTCCGGGAAACGTCGGTTAAAATGCGTGTTTGAGTTCATTTTCGATTTATGTTTTCCTTTTTTTGCGCCTGTCAATATATACAAATTCTAACAACAGAATTGCAAACGCGATATTTAATAAACAACTCTAATATAGCGTTAACCTTTAGATAATTACTGCGCGAGATTTTCTAATTAAAGGCATCCACTATAAAGTTCATATAGGCGTTATACTCCGTTTTAAACTTTACCACTTGGTTTCGACTTATTTTTCTTCGTTTTATTTTATTTGAAAATGATTGCAGTTTGGGTTGAGAAGGAGAGAGCTGATTTTATTTCTCACCTTAGTGGTCGTAACGCCCAAACAATGTAAGCGGACACTCGGACACCCCTGCGCCACATAAACAATGTAAGCCAGGTTAAATGTACAACCTGCTAGACCTCGCACCACGATTCTGCATTCGTGCAAATCTTAATGAATGCTACAACCCACGTGACTTTCAAAGTTAATTATGGAAACAGTTTTAAAAAATGTGCCCACTATATACATAACTCTTACAAAAAGGTCTTTTTCCGTTCTTCAAGACCAATGATTTATACTTCATTAACCTTGCAAATTTTTGCAACAAAAATAACTTTTCCACTTCTTATTTATCACCTTTTCAGTTTTAATTTTTTTATTTGTCCAGAAATAAACATTTATTATAAAATTAATTATTTTCGATTCTATAATCAAAATATTTTCCACTAATTATTTTTAATTAGGCAATCTCTGTTCTGGATTTCGATAAGTCTCTCTTAATTCGTATTTTTGGGAGTGAAAGGTTACGAAAACAGCATAATAATAAACTTGCATTGTATTTTATTTCAACAAATATTTGTCTTGGAAATTGCGTGCTCGATTTTAAGTCTTAGATTAATTACAACTTTCTAAAAACGTACATAATACACCTTTTGTTGTTTATCTAGTTTCAATTTTATCAACAATCTCTATCTCGAATTTATTCATGTCACAGAAGGAAAAAACATTAGTGGAAAAACCGTTGAATAAGAAATAGAATTTCTAGCTCCAGTTTGTCTCGTCTGCCAGTCTATGTAGTTTCTGTGCAGACTCCATAAATTTATTTTCTTATTTTTATTAAAAAAAAACTGCAACATTTTTATTCATTACACCAAGTTTTTATTTAACCTAATCCTTGATTGAAACAACAACATTATATTTTTATCAATAATGTTCGAATTGTCATTCTATTTCTATATTTATAATGAAATAAGTACTTTAAAAGAATGTATTACTTACATTATTTAAAAAAATATATTTTTCTATATTAATTGTGTAATTTGAAATGTAAAGTTTGACAGTGTAAACTTTGGAATTAACTTCTTTTTTTTCGTTACAGGTGACTGAAGGCCAAACAAAAGTTTTATTCGCAATTATAAAATGTAAGTAACACCGAATATTATCAAACTTTTTTACGTTAATTTCTTATGTTCTTAATAAAAAAATGTTGTAAAATTTGAGAATCCATAAAATGATTCCATTAATATTTTATACAAAACTCAATTATAGCAGTTCTTGCATGAACGATTTTCTAAATAAATATTTAATTTATTTAAATCTGTCCTAAATAGAAGTCAATGATTCTTTTCTACACAGTTTAATACAAAGTTTTTTTGTTTCATCAAATATTATACAAATATCAGTTTGTAATATAATAGAAGCAATATTTCCTTACGGAGACTTTTGATTTGAACTCTTAAACTGCTGTCGCTGTCGGAAGAAATAGCGCTGGTTTAGAATATATATATAACAGTAAATTCTTTGGAACATAACACCATGTTAGGTGATAGCAATGAGGAGATAATTTTACACTGCGACTTGTTTATTTTGTAGTAAATGGAGTAATTTCACAAATTTTCTCGCACCAGGAAGTTATTTGTTATTTAAATTATTTGTTACTTACGAAATTCTTTCGAAAATAACAGTTTTGATAAAAAAGAAAACATCGTGTGATCAATTTTAAAATAAACTATCTACTCACACACCAAAATAAACACATTTATAAACACATTATTGTATGTGAAGGATGCCATTATTATAATCGTGTGTAAAAGTCCAACGTAAATGGTGTTTGATTATTAAACGATTTCTGTTTGTTGTTTCTATGGCAACAACTCGCGTCACTAACAAAAAACATAGACGTAGTGAAAATAAATTTTCTGACGTAAATTAAAATTGAAAAAATTAATTCAATCTTATTTTGAATCGAGAAGTCTCGGCCTCTCAGTGTGGATTTAGCTGGCTCTAATATAACTTAACCTAACCATAACCAAATCTAGATTAAATCTAGGTTAACCTAGATTACATCGACGACCAAACGACCAAATAGTGTTCCCGTCACTGTGCGTTTTTATTAGGTAACAATTTTTTTCACGGAGGCGTTGCACGTTCTAACCTTATTGTGTCACTGATTTGAAGTATTTTGACTGTCAAAATTACAATTTTTCATGATATAATCGGTAAGAAACAATTATTTTTTTGTAGATTCAACAGTATTTTAACACGCTTCGTAGATAGAATTATGTTTGTGACACGTGTGTGAAAGGCTTTTGCGCATGAGTTTAAAGCGCGAGCCGAAGGCGAGTGGTTTAAACTTCGCACAAAAGCATTCGCACAATCCCTTCTTCACGCACTTGTATCATAAACTACTATTAAACAAGATTATAAATAATTAATTCATTTTTACCACACATATGTTGCACTGACAAAACGTCTCATTTAAGTCAGGAGTGAGAATTATGAATTATAAAATCATTTAGTCCTCATTTTGAACAAGATGTGTTACTAAATGGTTGCAACCGTTAGTAAGTGATAATCCATACTTTTTCAATTCAGTGTAAGAAGTGTTACATTTAGACAACATTAGAAAGAAATATTAAACAGGTTAACACGTTGACTGCAGGCCTAATCGACATATATCGTTACCCTGTGCTGAATTGTTTTAAAAATTGTTTGTCTTTTACACT
The DNA here is from genome assembly GCA_944588485.1 of Phosphuga atrata. NCBI lineage: Eukaryota > Metazoa > Arthropoda > Insecta > Coleoptera > Silphidae > Phosphuga > Phosphuga atrata. Next base: position 13,784,971 of record OX155901.1, read on the forward strand.
AATTTGATTGTAGAAGACTTATTTTACTGATTATTACATCCAATCTGTGAAAATCGCAAAAAAATTAAATGCAGAGGCAGGGCAGAAATTACTTTGTAATTTACCTTCTATTTAATATGTACCTTTTTAATATGTACCTTCTACCATACGGCAGAGTGAGAACTGTAAACTTCACTTATGCTGGATAAGTGGAGAAAGATATAAAATATAAACTGCACAGTCGACACACTATCGCCAACCGCAATCAGTGAGTTAAACTTAAACCAATTAATAGTGACAATTGATTCTATTTGATTTTCTTTTACTTAAATATTAGTTTATTACTGTGACAGACATATATTGACTACGTTTGATGGACAAATATTTTATCTACACTTTATATTTTTTATTTATTTGATAATGAATATTTATATTGTTTTTTATTTGTGAATGTGATTTGTGAAAAATTACACGTAAAACATCAATCAATTAGTTAGTTTAATTAAAATTATCATGGCCAAATAAAGCAAAACTAAATAAATGTCCCAGATAAATTCGAATAATATTTAAAAAAAGTCCATTGTGTAAATGAAATCGGATGTGTTTAACAATAAAATGCTGCAACGTGAAACGTTTAAATTCAACCGATTTTTTTTAAACTAATCAATCCCTTTTTTTTAAAGCATGCAATTCTGATGTTTTAATTCGCTTACCATAAAGGCATTTCATGTGATTTTTTTTGTAATAAAATCAAACTTTGTTTTAGGAAATCCTAAAAATAATTTCACCCAATCGTTTTTTTTTAACACATTAACCACGCTACAACTAGGTTGAATAAATATTATTATAGCCGAAACATTTGCGCTTTAATATAAGCGGCTTTTTACGATTTTTTTATGTATTTATTTTTGTGGCGTCTTAAAATGAGTCTTTATATAATACACAAAATCAGATATTTATGGAAACGTAATCCAACTATCACGCTTGAGTACGTTGCCAGATATACTATTACATTCTTAAGATATCTTAACCATAAGTGTAAAAAAAACTCAATATCATTAACGTAAATCAAGCAATATAACTAGTTTTACATATTAATTTACAACTGTGAATCACTGCCAATTATTTCTTCAACGTTTTCTTGTCTTATCATCCAGCGCCAATAAAAGCAAAACAACATTCTCTATTTACAAAAAAGTGATCTCGATTGATCTCGATTCCATGTGCTTAAAAAACGAAATTATCTAACTTTAAATAATAGTTATTGGTCGTATTTTTTATTTACGACCTTGGGATTCTTCTATTGTTTTCTATAATTGTGGGCTATAATAAAAGAGCCCTTATTTATTGCTTCACGCGGTATAAAACTAGACTATAACGCCAGTATTTATAACTAAAGCGTAATGATGCTTGAACAATCATTAAATGTTTAAGAACATTTAGACGTTAAGAACAGAAAACGAGATTTGTATTTGAAATGTAATTTTTCTCAATTCAAACTGTTAACCGAAGTTTGTTAAAATAAGACCTTGAATACCAAAGTTCAATATTAGATTAAACACATTAAAAATTACATTTAAATAGGATAGGATGAATTTCCACAGGATCAAAAATGACATATTATTACTGTTGGAGGAATTCTTCAATTGAGTAGAATGCTTCATTTAGTAAAGATTTAATTTTAATTTAAAATTGTTTTTGTGGCTAACATTTAATGTCATCACTTGGTTGAATAATTTAGTGCCAATACTAAAAGTGGATTTTTCCAGTAAGGCTGACATATGCTGTAGAGTTCTTAATAGCCTTTCTTGTATTGTTTGATATGTGTGCGAACTAGATGCGATACTATAGTTATGTATATTGTTCTTAGTGTAGTACAGGCATTTGTAAATAAATTGATGATAGAGTTAATAAATTATTGGTTTTGAATGAACTTTTGCAGCTCTGCCTAGTCTAATCATTAAAAATCAGCTGAATTATTCTTTTTTGTAAAATGAAGCACGTTTTGGAATTATTTGAGATATCCTAAAGCAGAACATTAAATGCAAGATGTGAATAAACAATAGCATAGCAAAGATTTTAAATTGTATTTTTGAATTTATTTATTATTTATTTAGGAATTTATATATTTGATTATATAATAAGCCCTTGATAGTTTCTTGCAAACCATATCATTGTGATAACTAATAGAAGAACTAATACTCAGTAGTTTTACTAAGTATTTTACTAGTATTTGACTGTTTGTAGCGTCGATCATTTATAACAATTTTAATTTTTCTCTCCGTGGTTGTTCTTTTGCTAAAATATAAGAGACAGTTTTATCATGATTCACAAATAGTCAGTTTCTTTGTCACCATTTATTGAATTGACTGATATTGGTTTCCACCTATATTTTCAATCCATCTATGCTGTTTACAGTAACAGCAATTGATGTATCATCGGCAAACATGATGGTCTTGGCGTCTATGTAACTCGGTAGATCATTAATAAATACCACTATTAAAAATAAAAGTGGTCCCAAGACAGATCCCTAGGGTATACTCATTTTGATATCCTTACACTTATTATACCATAATCTTACACTAACTTATCCTAAATACTCAAACATATTCTAATTCTACCCGCCCGCCTACTCTCTCCATCTGTTCACTCTCCCTAAAATCAACAGTCCCTTGCCGCTTTCACGCATACATTCACTCCATTACTTTCCTAGCGCTCTCTCCTGGTCATTCCACTCAGCCTTCGAGCATACTTCCAACCAATGTTTCCAAATATCCACATTCATCCCGTATACACTACACTTTCTACTTTCCTCATTCACCCAATTCCTCATTCCATGTTCTTCACTCCCGCACCTGTATCTTGCCAGAATTGACTGATCCGCCGACCCTTTACTTCGATTCAAATATCCCGGTAACCGACTGTGCACCTGTAGCTGTCCATAGTCTTTGTGAATTTCTGCTATCTATTTTGGATTGGCGCTCTTGCCAGTCCAGCTCTAATAGTCTGTCCCTAGCAACACTTTCCACTGAGCACCCTCACTCTTTCCTGTCCCTCGGCTGGAATCCGCCTCTCTCATACAATTTCCTTTTATTCTTCTCCCAAACTCTCTCTTTCCGCACATTAAATCCCTCTTCATTCACTACACTGAAAATTTCTTTTACTATCCTTATCTATCTCCCATCCCATCCATCCTATGGTCATAATTATCATAAAATCGCTCGTTCCGCTGCAATTACCGCCAATTTACACGCATTAACTTCTTGAAGGACAATGTGGCCTGGCGTCTAGTTTCAATTTTTTTATATAAAAATTTTGCTGCACCCTTTCGATCTTCACCTCCTCTTTCCCCAAACCTCAGACCCATACAATAAAAACCTCGGACACATACCTTTCATATCATCTGTAAAGTTTGCATCCAAGTTGCTTTTCCATCCATCCAAGATCCGAACTGTGTGTTCTATATTACCATACCCATTCCCAAAAACATACTCCAAATACTTTCGCACTTCCTCTGTTTCTCTACCATGCCATACAAATCTTTCCTTCCTATACTGAACCACCTTTTAATCCGCAACCACTTTGTTTTTCCTAAATTCACACTTAAATTCCTCCGTTAGAAATACCTAACCAGCCTTCAATCATCAGCAGTCAATAATCTCTTTCATCTACCTTGCAGACTTTGCAAACACAACCATGTCATCCGCATACGTCAAGCTCCACATTATCCTTTTCCCGATCACCACTCTTCCGGCTTGGGCGGCCTCTAGAATTTTCTCCATATCCGCCACATACAGGTTGAAGAGTGTGGGGCTCTGGGGGCACCCTTGTCTCAAGCCCTGCCTCACCTCAAAATAATCTGATTCCCATCTTTTTACCGATCACCACTCTTCCGGCTTGGGCGGCCTCTAGAAATTTCTCCATATCCGCCGCATACAGGTTGAAGAGTGTGCAGCTCAGCGGGCACCTTTGTCTCAAGCTCTTCCTCACCTTAAAATAATCTGATTCCCACCCGTTTACTCTTACCTTGCCTACTGTTTCCTCATACAAGACCCTAACATTCTTTCTCACAATTTCTGAAATGTCTAACTTGTACAAACACTCATCAAATTTCATCCTATCCACCGAATCATATGCAGCTTTCATATCTATAAAAAGAGCAAACAGGCTTCCATTTTTAATTTCCTGGTCTATAAGGACTCTTAGGGTCACGAAGTGTTCCATCGTGCTCCTTCCTTCTTTGAACCCAGCTTAAATTTCCGGCACTAGTTTCCTTTCCTTTCTCATTTCCTTTCCTCAGATTTCCTTTCTCAGGCCACCATCTAGAATGTTGGTACAAAACTTGTTATGAGGAGTTCATTAAAGTTATAACTCTATAATTTGCTAGAGCGTCCCTAGCTCCACTCTTATATAATGGTTTAATTACCCCCGCTTTCCAACTGACTGGAATCTTTTTATTTCCCATCCCTATGCTTCTCATTTCCTCCATTAACTTCTTAGTCTAGTCATTTAAGCTTAAATTAGGTAAGAATCTTGGAATTCGAGATACCCAGCTGTAAGTCTGTAAATACTTGTATATTGACACCCTAAAAGTTGTCTTAGGTAGGTTTATGGTACCATATGTAGGTTTTGAGACAACTTTTAGGGTGTCAATATACAAGTATTTACAGACTTACAGCTGGGTATCTCTAATTCCGAGGTGAACTTACTATAATGACTGGACTATCTGTATTCTGCTTGCAGGAGCTTGTTTCCAAGCTTTATTGTCGAGTCCATCCATTTCCTCTCGCTTTTCTTGACTTTAGCGATGTAATAGCTTCCTCCACCTCTGCGTCTGTAATATCCTCAATGTACTCTTCCTGGTTTCTCTGCCGAACTCCTGACTCATCCACTCTACCTGTCAGCCTCACCGCCCCTCCTAACAACATCGTGAAATGCGTTTGCTATTAGTCTATCGTTATGCTATTGGGCAATCTTTCCTTCCTTCCTATTCCCTCTCTCACGTATTTCCATAGCTCTGCTTCCGTTTTAATTTCCCTCACTCGTTGTCTCCTTTGTCTCCCATCATCATCATCATCTGTGGCGCTACAGCACTGTGCGAGTCCTAGCCTACTAAAGTGTCTTCCTCCATCCGTCCTTATTTTGTGCGTCCTCTCCAGCCTCGAAGTCCTAACTTTGATGCGCCTTCTGTTACTCCGTCTTCCCATCTGAGTTTTGGCCTGCCTCTTTCTCGTCCTCCCTGTAGTTGGGCGTCTAATAGCCTCTTTGGTACGCTGTTTTCCGGTGCATTTGCTACATATCTTGACCATTCTAACCGCATTATTTTGACTCTGGTTACGATGTTCTTCGTATTTTCTCTCCAATATACACACATATATATATATATATATATATAAATAACTATATATATATATATATATATATATATATATATATATATATATATATATATATATATATATTTATATATATATATATATATATATATATATATATGAGATTATAAACCAGATAATATTATATATAATTGGCTTTTTTATCATTTATTTTTTAAAATAATTAAGGCTCTAATAGAGGATCATTAAAATAAATGTATTTGTATATTTTCAAACGAAGGTTTCCTAATTTGACTAGATAATTGGACTCCGTTCTGACATTTAACAAAACAGATGGATCAAACATTCTGCAATTTACTTGGAAAAGTCTGATTTATCTTCAGTGACAGAGAGAACATTAGGATAACCGATGAATTGAAATTCTAGCTCCAGTTTGTCTCGTCTTTTGTCGTGCGGACTCCATAGTTTTATTTTTATGATTCAAAGGAAATCAAAGCTTTTCGGTATTTTATTGGCCATAATATCCTACAGCAACATTCGCTTTCTGATTTTTATATCTATATAAATCCTTTCCTTAATATAATCCAATTACTAATGACTAAATTCTATGTAGAAGCAGGATCTAATCACATCAACACACATGTGCGTGTCGTATCTGCTAAATTTAAATTTCCTTGTCTACACTTATCTTTCGAGAAAAAATAAACTCACCTTCTTCATTATAATGTGTTTTTTATAAAGGATAATTTATAATTGTAATTAGTTAAGGTTAATAAATTACTAAGACGTTCTATTGAGTAGGTCAAACTAAATTGTTCACATATTATATAGGAAGGAGTTAATTAATAATGTAATGCTATTTTAATTAATGTTTAAACAAAATAAATTGGCTTTTTGAAAAGAATGCTGATGAGGAATGGTGATGGAAATGTCGAACAAAAATATCAAGTTGTATCAAAATCAAATTATTATTTTTTGTTTAATAAAATGTATTAGTAATATATAAATAATATAATATAAAAAATATATACAATAAAAAGAACCTGTCTATCAATGCAAAATTACGACATTTTAATACAGCTATTAGTCCAGTCATCTTGTACAGCATGGAAACTACAAATATAACCGGAATAAAGAATTTGCTCAAGATAGAAAGAAGAATTTTTAGAAGGATTTATGGACCTAGGAAAACACACACAGTTCTACGGACATATGGCCCGCATGGATTGCTAAAGGTCAAACAAATATTTGATAAAATCTGAAACTATAAAGGGCAAGGGGGCTATGTAAAACAAATGAAGGAAGAACTTCAAAATTACTGAAAAAGATTGTCTAAACCGAACAGAGTACAGAAAAAAAATGTTTGGCCTCAAAATTCTTGTCGGGGAGAAGAAGAATCTCAACAGAGGAGAATGGACTGCTGAAAGAAGAGCTGCGCAGTCGACCAGGATGAAAGACTTCTGGAAGAGAAAGAAGGAAACGACCTCTTTGTAGGTCTAGTTTCCTTCTTTCTCTTCTTTTTTATAATGATATTTGTTTTATAATGATATTTGCGTTGTCCTTGTTGGCCTGTCCGCGGTATATATATATATATATATATATATATATATATATATATATATATATATATATATATATATATATATATATATATATAACGTATTAGTAATATTTTACGTAAATCGACATGCTTAACACTTACTTACCATCTTCTTGTACATCTATTGTTACTTAATGAATATATTTTATATATACGAAATTTTGTTATTGAATGAATTAGTAAAAAAATCTGTTGTTTCCACCAGCTTAAGAACAACAAACTCTTCAAGTGGAATTGAATCTTATCTCTCATCCTATTCCAAATAAGTAAATTCATTTGCTAGATGTCAGATGCTAACCAGAATTTTATTTCAAAATTATCTGGCTTCTTCGGCATGTATTGTCTAAATACTTAGTCTTAGTAGGACTGATTGACATATATTGATCATCAACAGTAATATATGCACCTGGTTTGTAGCAATTTTGCTTTTCTTATAAACTCGTATAAACCTCCTAAGTTGAATAAATATGTTCCTGGTCCTGGTTTTTGAAAGAAAAATGGAACCCCTTTTATTATTGAATAAATGTAAGATATCAAAATTTGTTGCCTCATATAGATAAATAATTTTGTTACATTTATGGTAGTTAACGTTTAAATAAAGTTCACTTACAATTAGTCAACGGTAATAAAAAATGCAGTCTTTCATTTTCCTTGCATGATGTCTTTAAAGAGATATACGCTCCAGTCGGATCAGAGTCGGACCAAATAAGATCCAGTCGGACAGACTGAATACTAGGCTCTAGAAATATTATGAACTGGTATAGTAAGGGTAAATACCATATTATGTTGAGCGCTCAAATAGACAACAGACTGTAGGTAGGTCACACATTTCTTCGAAAAAAAATAAGATTAAAACGCTATTTTATAAAAAGCCTTAAAGTTTGATAGTGATATTATAACGTTTTTATTACTCATGCGTTAAAAGTACTATCTTGGCGCATGTTTTTTAGTGCGAGGATCGCAATTTTTGCTGTATTACCACATAACTTGGTAACGCACGCAAATATTCAATATCGCTAAGTTACATTAAAAAAAAGCAATTAAATAAGTAAAATAAACACAAGACCTCAATACTTAAAAGTGACAGTTTTTTTTCTTCACAAAATAATGATTAAAAAAAACGTTTTAAATTGAGTGTAAATTCTAAGGTGATATCGGATGAGAGTACTTATTGCGAATCCACACCACGGGAGACAATTAAAAAAGCAAATTTTTCATGTTTTATTCTATTATTTTTTTTTATGGCCCCGAATCCCAAACTTGTAAGATATGTCCCCTCGCATGAGTAATAAAAATATTATTTGTTTCATGGGCGGTTTTGTCAATTACCCTTTCGATCGATTGTGCGCACTCACTTCGTTTGTGCGCCCAATTTTGCTCTCGTGACCAATTTACAACTTACCACCCTAGGTGCAATATATACTATTTTAATATTTGAAATTTGTAATGTTTGAAGACTGTCAAATAAGGGAGGTTTAATTTTAAAGCAGCTGATTTTTTGTCGTGATTATAAAAACCAAATGCGTTAATATTAATGGGGTAATTCTAGGATAAGAACTTGCTTTTTGGGGGTAAAAGAATGAAGTAATTAGAAGTTTCTCAGCTTTTAAGGTGTCAACTCTCAATAGGGAAATATACGTAGAAAATTCAATGAATATTTTCAATTAAAATATATATGTTTGTAGATGGTAAAAAAAGTTTCTTCTATAATAAAAATGTTCATCGAGTTAGGAAAACTTCCTTATTATTTCTTTGCCCATATCGCTTTCATTTTCTTTTAGTAGGAAGTTTCTGTACACACTTGTCTGTCGCCCTATATCAATCCTTGCAAACTACCCCTATGGTCAATTAGGTTTATTTTCTTTAGTGGTCTTTCTGATCTTCCGTCTATATTTTTTCCTCCGACCGAGGAATTCCACTGTAATTTTCTCGAAAACAAGTAATTTACTCTTGACCTTGATATTCTCCTCCCTTATAGAGCATCCGTATAACATCCAGTCCATAATTTCAATCCATATCTCCCAAACATTACATCAATTCTGTTTACACAATATTTAATTCTGCTAAAAACGTTAATTAAGTAAATACTTATTTTGAGTAATAATTTGTGTTAAAAGTTTATGTAATCCTGAAATTTTAGCGAATTGTTTGCACTAATATTTAGTTATTCGCGACTCATTTTAGCACTAATTAGCTTTTATTGATTTATTACCTTCAAACAATTATATCTTTAAATGTAAAAACGATTAGTTTGGGTGTATCCATTTAAATGTTTATTGCAATATGAGTGGAAATTTATGGCTCAAACGTTTCTGAAAATTATATTATATTATTATTGCTTTTATTAAAAAAATAAACTGATAATGAAAAACCTTTACCCTTGTATAAGACGTTATTTATACAACGCGGTTTCTCGAAGCGGTTTGCAGTTTCAATATAAATCGATCTACTTATTCTGCTAACCTTTTGAGGTTGCCGTCTTACATTTCTCATATTCCTGTGAATCTATGAATTTATAGGATGAGAATTTAGTGTGAAGAATTCTGTAAATAAATTTATTTCTAATTAATTAATAAAAAGAATGAATGTTAGCATGTTTTTTTTTGTATTAAACTGGAATATTTGTAACATTGAAAATTTGACAATTGAATATTTACAAACTTGAGACAAAAATATAGCTTGAATATATGTAGCTCTATAATATTAAGTTTCATCATTCCATTCCAAAGTTTTCCTGCGCAGTACCGGGCTACGTCTATGGCATTTTCATTTGCAATCCACACCGACGGAGCACGTTCCAGGGCATAATGTGCGTGCCAGAAGATGGCCCATGTTTTGTATCTCCCCACATTCACAGAGGCATTGTTGGTCTTCCTCAATTTTCCACTTTGGTTTGTTTGTTTTTACGGGTGCCACGTCGGTTCGTATTCTGTTCGAACTCTTGAGCGTTCTCCATGTCTTCCAGTTCAAATTTGACCCTGCATAGAGGATTTCGTTGATAGGGAAGTTGTCGGACGGTTACACGGTTGCACATTGAAGAAATATTTTCCTTGATTTGAGCCTTTTCCGTTGCTGTTCTTGGTCATAAAGTACATCGAAGGTTTGCTTACATTTTTCTACGTGCTCTATACATATTCTTTTTTCACTTGGTTCTGCGAAGCCCGCTGCTTTGTACAATTGGTTGATTGGTGTTGGTTTCATGCATAATAATCCTGCAAATTTGGTTTAAGGCGATATCGACTTGTTTTACATGGCTTGATCTGCACAAGACTGGGCAGCCATATTCGGCAGTTGAAAAGCTTGCGCGGATGTTCTCAAGACTTGTGGCTTTGCACCCCATTTGCTTCCGGCTAGTTTTTGTACAAGGCTATTTCTAGCAACTACTTTTTGTCTGGTTTTGAGACAGTGCTGTTTGTAAGTTAGTGTTCCATCCAAGATTACACCCAGATACTTCGGTGTTTAGGCGTATTCTAGTTCTTTGCCCTCCCAACACACGTTTAGTTTGTTGTGAGCCTTGTTGGTATTTAAATGAGAAGTACTTGATGAGTTTTTGATGGGTTCGGTTTTAACCAGTTTTTTCGATAGTATTTGGTCATACTTTCCATTGCGTCCTCCAGCCTTACATCTCCCCGAATATTTGACCTTGAACTGTGACAACTAGGTCGTCAGCGTACACGTAGTGTTGGGCGTTTTCTGTTATAGGGTGGTCATTGGTGTATATGTTAAATAAAGTGGGTGCCAGAACACTTCCTTGTGGGAGATCGTTTCTTTGGATTCTCCAGCGGATTTTTTTAATTTGAAGTTCCAGTTAGAGCTTTCTGTTTTGGAGTATTGATTGAACTGCTTTCGTTAGTTTGTAGTCTTTTTTGGTTTTATAGACTTTTTTTAATTTGAAGTTCCAGTTAGAGCTTTCTGTTTTGGAGTATTGATTGAACTGCTTTCGTTAGTTTGTAGTCTTTTGTGGTTTTATAGACTTTGATAAGAAAGGATTTATGGTTTATTGTATCGTAGGCGGCTGTGAGATTGATGAACACAGCTCCTGTTACTTTGTTATTTTGGAATCCCTCCTCTATGCGTTCTGTGAGATTTAGTACCTGACCAGGGCATGATTTACTAGGTCTGAAGCCTGCCTGTTGGGGCATTAACATGTATTTCTGAATTCTCTGGAGGATCAACCGTTCGTAGAGTTTAAAGAGATGGCATAGCAGTGATATTAGGCGGTAGCTGTTTGGCAGGTCGAGATTCTACCCAGGTTTTGGTATAGCAATTACCTTTGCTCTTCGCCACATTTTGGGTATTGTGTATGCTTTCAGACAGTCATTAAGAAAGGCCAGTAGCCATCGTCTCTGATTAGGTTCTCTTTACTTGCTTTTTGTTGCCTTTCCCATTTAGTAGTAGCTGCTGGACTACTTGATTTGGTGTAATATTGATTGTTCGTTTCGATGCTGTGGGGTCGCCGCTTAGTTTCTTGATGGAGTTTCAGGCTACCTTACTACTTTGTGTCATGTTAAAAACTTCGTAGTTCTTTTGAGTTGTGATTCGATTGTATGGATTTCATTGTCGAGGGTTTTTGTGAAACCATTTCATTTTGCCTGGACCTAATGAACACATCCCAAGAGGTTGTAGTCAGAAGTACATACCCGGAGTATCAAACGACACTAAAAGCCTAATGGAACGATATAACAAGCTATATGAAGAAGATCCATTTAACGACGATACCATCGAATGCGGCTCAGCACTGCTAACCGAACTGAGCAAGCAAGACAAAAAAATTGGTTGGAAACCCTGGAAAAAATGGATATGGCACATAGTATTAAGATGGCCTGGAACACAATCAAGAAACTAAGCGGCGACCCTTAGCACCGAAATAAACAACCAATGTTACACCAAATCAAGTAGCCCAACAAATACTACTCAATCGGAACAACAACAAAAAATCAAGTAAAGAGAACCTAATCAGACACGCTGGCAACGAAACTAACCTGCCGGACGAAGGTTTTACTATAAAAGACCTTAACCAAGCAATAAACACCATGAAAAACGGAAAGTCTCCAGGGGGTTTTGTAGACTTTCATAAAACTATGAACAAGTGTTATGTTGAAACAACTACTTCCTGACTAATATCACACAGGGTATTGCATTATGCAACATACATTAGCACGTTATTACTAATCCATGAAAACAACATTGTTTTTAAGATGATTTTTTTCTATTTAAATTAAGTGAATAATAATAATGAAATATCTCCAGACGAGTTTTAAGATTTATCTCTCATCAGAGCAGCTTGAATTATAAATTGGAATACACTTACATTAGCTTGATCACCTCGTGCATGACTAGCGAGGTTAGGTTTTGATTTGACACTTGTTTAAAAAGGCATGAACTTAGTTACGGTTATTGATTTAAATGATAATTTAATATTGGTGAAACCATACTAATTATAGATACAATCATACAAACTTATTAAGGACGAAATATAGCTTGAATATATAAATATATTCAACCTGTTCATAGCAATTAAGTCTTATTGAGACTATGAAAAAATCTCATGTTGAAACCATGATGAATGTATAATAAATGTATGGTAACCATGACAAGTAATAACATGCAAATGTATGTTGTATAATTCAATATCCTGTGTGATATTTGCCAGGAAGTAGTTTCAATATAAGATTTTTTCATAGTCTTAATAATAAATAACAGGTTGAATATATTTATATATTCAAGCTATATTTCGTCTTTAATAAGTTAAGAATGATAGTATATATAATTAGTATTATTTCACCAATATTAAATTGAATATTTGTTTAGCTCCTGTTATGAACTTATAAATTGTTTGATATTATAGAGTTGAATGAAATCTTTTAGATGAGTCTCGTATAACGCGATTTATATAACGGAGCGTTATTATGCAACATACTATCCACGCTATGAGAAGGCTAAAAGTGAAAAAAAATCGATATGAAAAATGAATTTTTCGTATTTATTACAAAATATTTTCTAAGAATTATTAATTTTTAATGATTGTTGTTATTTTTTTATTGAGTATATTTTTTATAAATTTCCTTTGTCTCAATTTACCGTTTAATAAAATAAGCGAATTTTCATATTGGGATGTCGTCGACAGATTTTAAATTGAAACGCGTAAAATAAAAAAAATATATACATTCTCCTCAAAGTAATTTGTTAAAATTTTAACAAATTTTTACGAAAATTTAATGTAGAAATAAATGTTACACGAAATTGAGTCGTGGAAAGATAAAAATGAAGTTTGTTTGAAAATGACTTTTCCGATCTTTTTAATCTCAAATTTTATTATTAATTTTCATGTATTTAATTTTGTATTCAGAAGATTTTCGCAATCGAATAATTAACGCAACAGTAACAAATTACTCATTTTTTAAATCAAGATAATTTACGCAACTTTAGAAAACAGAATTTTTGAAATGTCTATCGTTGTTGATCTGGAATGTTCATATAGCAGTCTATTTTATCTAGTCCTATAAATAATATAACATAGAAAGGAAGACTCGAGAGAAAACGAATAATGTCCTTTTTTATATCTTGCATTAACCACTTAACTTACCCCAGTGCTACACGATAACGTCTATCTTCTATTTCTCCTCCTTCCTATTTGGTTACATCTTAAATGATATTATAACTTCCAGCCAACTTTTTTTATTACAGCCTTCGGAGATAATACAAAATACCGCAACAAAAAGAAAACTAAGTATAAGTTTTACTTGAAGATATTTTCACTATCTAGTTTTTTAATTAAAACGTATTAATTAAAAAATGATTTAATAAATAATTCCGGGGATATACATTCCCGTGTATGCACTTACATGCATGAAATACACAAGTTACACTAGTAACATATATATATATATATATATATATATATATATATATATATATATATATATATATATATATATCTAAAGCATTTATAAGTTACACTAGTTATTAGTAGATTTGTGTACATTGTAATAAACAATAAGTGTACTACTTATACTGTATAAAATAACAATGTAATAAACAGTACAAAATAATAGCACCAAGAAACATAAATAGATCGAGAAACGTTTTTGTTTTATATGTCAGCTTATTATTGATATTGGAGTTAAGAGCTTTTATATTTTTTTATTATTTACATACATTTGATTGCCTTGAGCGACTCGGCGTTGACGACTCGAGCAAATTAATTTGTTAGTTTCCTTGAAAATAAGTGCACTGTTACCACTGATGTTTACTGATGGAAGAACTAGGTAATAATAGAAGCATTAAATAACTGGCAAATCACACATTAAATAACTTGCAAGTCCTAAAAGGAGTCCATAATATTATGGAGCTCCGGAAAGGTTAAATATATTTATATATTAACGGTGTGTGTTCCGACTTTATTAAGTTTAAATAATAGAAGCTATTACTAATACATTTCACGACCATTTTTTTGTGACTAAATATAGTTTTTTAAAAACATAAATATCGTTTTTTTTTTTTTCACTTTTTCTACCTTATAAAAATATTTTGCTAAATTTTTAAACAAACTTTTTTAGATGTTATATTGAAACAGTTTCTTACTACAGTTATTAGGATTCATAAAATTTTAAGTGAATTAATTATACGCTTTAACGAAATTTCAAGTTAGTTGTTTCCGCCATTACTTTTTTATTGAAAAATAATTACAAAGCCTAAGAGATACGATGACATTGCATATTTAGTAACATTTAGATCAATACAGTCTAGACTAGAATATTTTAATGAACAAAGGCGGAAAACCCAATGATCCAAAACTACCCTAAACATATAACTGAACTTGCTTTATTTTCATATTATATTACGCCAACGCGAATAAAATGGGAAACATTTACATGAAAATGCATTTTTATTGTAAATAGTTTACAGTTATTTGATTTTTAAAATAATTATGTACTTTTTGTAAATATTAAACAGTAATTACAGATAAAATATTACTCCTAGTAATACGAAAAGAATCTTTTTACCGAATTTCTACACAAATGTAATGAACACTGTACACTGAAATGGCCGGTGTCATTGAAAGATACTTAATTTGATACACAGTCTACCTTTGTTTTTAAATTGTTGTTGACTTGCTTTTTAATGATTATTTAGAATTGGGTATTTGAATAATTTTTTTTGTCATAAATCGATAGCTCATATTTAAGTTTTATAACAAAACAATTTTTTTTCGTTTTCTTTCGTTGAAGTTATAACAAATTGAAAATATATTTTTTAACTCGGTACCGAAAACAGGCCGGTTACCCGTGTGACGTAAAATGTGTAATTTCTAACCGTACATGACTTTGTTGGTACAGTAGTTGTAGTAGACACGTCAAATATTAAAAGTCAAATATTAAACGTAACGTGCTTTTTCCTACCATCGTGTGAAGTACTACAATAAGAACTACTCAAAAAATGTTTTTACGTGTCCCACATTGTTAAACGTCAAAACCAATGGTTTTAAACAGTGCGCCGAAAAAATCTTAAAACAACGATTTTATAAAGTATGTTTATGTTTGAATGTTAGAATGAAGTTTCTCACTTACGACGTTACAAATAAATTATGGCGCTTTTGGAGTCACGTGATTATTTTCAAAATTTTATCACTTAAATTGTTTATAATTAATAGACATTTTTTTTGTCGTATTTAACTTTTTCGTATCGCACATCCGAATTATTTATATTAAGGTTTTAAAATACATTAAAAAATATATAATATTTACTTTTTTATAATTTGATAATTTTTTTTATTCAACAACCCAATTGGTAAAACCATACTACATTATAGATAATCATATAAACTTAATAAGGGACACAGCCTGAATATATAAATTATATTCAACCTTGCCGAAGCTCTATAACATTTTTGAGTCTTTCTAGGACTACCAAAACAAATCTCATGCGAAACTTGCCAGTTATTTAATAGCTTTCAGTCCACCTTCGTGGCACTTAACAAAAATCAGAAAAATAACATAATGTCTAAATAAGATCATGTCTTTCCGATAACTTAAGCCAGTAACCATCTGCAGACGCGTTTCGAGATTTATCTGTCATCAGTGAAGCTTCGCTGTTATGAATTATAATTTGACAAGTATTTATTTGAAAGCCTCGTGGTTATGGATGACCGGAGGTTAGACTAAGAGAGACATGAACTTAGCAGGTTATTGATTTAAATGATAATTTAGATTATGATTTAGATTGGTAAAATAAAACCATACTACAATATAGATAATCATACAAACTTAATAAAGTCTGAAAACAGCCTGAGTATATAAATATATTCAATTTTTCTGGAGTTATATAACATTATTTAGTCTTTTTAGGACTACCAAAAAACAAATAAAAAACACTTGTTACTTTTCTGGTTTTTGTTGAGTATCACGAAGGTGGATGAAAGCTATTAAATATCTGGCAAATTTCACATGAGATTTCTTTTGGTAGTTCTAAAAAGACTCAATAAAGTTATAGAGCTCTGGAAAGGTTGAATATAATTTATATATTCAGGCTGTAATCCGACTTTATTAAGTTTATATGTATTTTAATGAATTATTAAATTCATCTAAAATGTTATTTTAATCAAAAATATAGTTTGTGCAATTGATTGGTTCAACAAATGGAGATTAGGCCCAAGCCCTTCCAAATGTCAGCTTCTTCTACCCTTTCACCGAATTTCTAATAACTCTTCACACATAAAGGTTGGCCTTACCACAGTTAATCCAACACCTACTATTAAATATTTGGGCATCACATTCGATGGAGCAACAAAATTTAACATTCACATAAAATAACGCAAATGTGAAATCATAAAAAGAGCCACTTTCGGTCCCTGACTTTCCGTGATCAGGGGATTTCCTTGAACACAGCGACCACTATTTACAAAACTATTTGCAGACCGATCTTAGACTATGGACACAGTATTTGGACAAACACAAACAGGACGACTCGACATACATTAGAAATTGCCGAAAGAACCGCACTGAGAACAATAACAAAAATGCGACACCCAGACAACCCTATACACAATCCATCTAACGAACTGCTATACGTCAGAACCAAATTAACACCAATCCTTAAAAGACATGACATGCTGCGACAAAAATTTAAAGACCGAGGTAAAAACAGAGACATCATGGAGCAAGTATGGAAAAAGAGGAACAACATAACATCTTCAAAAAAACATCCATCGTTAACTCTTGTGGAAGCTGTATAGGATTAATATGTTAGATTTATCTATTTTGCTGTGCTTAAATTTTCGTTAGCGTTTGCGCTTATATTAATGTTTGTTATAAGAAAAAAAAATTCCAACCACTGATGTAATTACCAGGGCCGTAAGACTTAGGGTCGATAGCCTTTTATACAAATTGTATAATAAAGATATTATTATTATATAGTTTGTGTATAATGCATTAAACGTTTTGTGTAGATGTAATATTTTAGTATGAAATGAAATAGTCGATCAAAATAAACTGCATTAATCCCAATAGAAAATGTAACGTACATAACGGCACTTTATGTAACGGGGAAATTTCATGTTCATTGCCTGAAACATGTTGCAGCTATGAAGTGGCCATAAACGTATTCAATTCTCTTCTATTCTTATAATATGTTGTCGCGTTATTACTTAACTCAGTAAAATATCATTACGTTTGCCATCTCGGCACTGCAGTGAAAGATAACGCGCGTAACAAATGCAAAACATAAAGTAACAATTACATTATCTATGAGACACAACCAGCGGAGGGCAAGAGAAGGAGACTAGCGAGAGAGAGAGAGGGCGAGATCGGTGTGTTTGTGTGTTAATTAGCTGAACAGTGTCAAAATTCGGAGTTTATGTGTGTGGTTTGCGTTGTCGAGCCGAGCGTTCAGACGATAAGCATTGCTCAATTACTCAGAAACAAAAAATACATCACAATTACTTTCCATTATCTTGCATTTCTTTTAACTTACTTATATAACTGACTCATTTACTTTACTAAACCTTGCATAAAGTGATTATTTGCACAAAAAATAATATTAAGTTTACCTGAATCATATCTTTAGCAAATCACAGGGCCAACATTTTAACATTTTTTAATCTCTTTAAAGCACGAGCGGTGTACACAGTAGCATTTTATTTAGATTACACACATATAACAAACATTTTATTACTCATGCGTGCGAAGTACTTGCTTACGCACGTTTTTTAATACGAGAAATGCCACTTCGCATTGTCTTTCAACATAACCTGGGTAACGCACGCAAATATTCAATATCGCTAGGTTACATTAAAAAAAAAACAAATAAATAAAAATAAAATGAACACAATCAACACCTCGATATTAAAAAAGTGACGTGAAGTGTCAGAATTTTTTTTTATTACAAAGTAATAATAAAAATTAAAGAAAACGTTTTAAAATATAAGTTCTATGTGTGAATTCTATGATACTGGAGACTGAGGAGAGAGTTCTTATGACGAATCCACACCACCGGAGACAATTGAAAAAGCAAATCTTTCATTTTTGATTCATTTTTTTTTTGATGGCCCCTGGATCCTAAACTTGTAAAATACATGCCTTCGCATGAGTAATAAAAAATATTGTTTGTAACACGGGCGGTATTGTCAATTACCCTCTCGATGGAATGTGCCGAAATTGACAACATTCCGCCCTAGTTACAAAATATACTATTTGAGCACCGTGTTTAATAAGTTAAAAAATAACTATTATATTAAGACTATTATTATAAATATGGATATTTAGTTTGCATTACGTAGATATATTCTGGATTAAGATAAATAGATCAAATTAGTGATAATAGCTCTATTGTATGAACAAAAGTAGTGTAACACTAGATTAGACTACGTATACACGGTTGGATTAGATGGACAAAGCTGTATTCAGCGCGATGGATAAAGCAAGTGTGATAGGCTTATACTAATAGGCTATTGTTCGAGTGAACAGATCAGAACGATAGAATATAATAGGCTGCTAAGATTTTCTTTTTCGTATTTTGGTTGCGTTTAGTCATCGTATCTAAATTGTTTGCCAAAAATAATTTCGAAAGATATTAGAAATTGCATGAGTTATTTGTACAATAAACTTGATCTATTTATTTATTTTATTAATTTACACTATTTATTTTTAAATACAAAAAAATCAAAATAATTAATATGAATATCCAGCAATTTAATGAAAAGGATGGTTGCGACCGTTACTTCGTGGTAAACCATACATACACTGATTTGAAAAAATCACTATGTTTTTACCACTAATTTTGTGAAAATATTATATAACTTAATGTAAAATGGTCCAACATTTTGTACATATGTATTTTCAGTTACTTCATAGCTTTTATAAACTAACCCAATGTGATAATTTTTATATTAAACATATGTGGACGTATTGGCGACGCATGTTTAGCAATAATAAGATCAATAAAGTCTAGACTATATTGTCGTAACTTTAATGACTGAGGAAACTCCATTGATCCAAACTACCCCAGACTGATACCAAATATAAAAACTGGAATTTCTCGTTACTACTGCAATAATGGTTTTATTAAAATCATAATTATTTATTATAATTTCTAGAATTTATGTAGTTTTAATATTGCTTGGTGGAATGACTAATTTTATGTTTGAAATAATAAATTGTTATAACTCGAGAGTGTTGATAAAATTAGAAATAGCTGTTTGTACTCTTAATGCGCAAAAGAAAATGAATGAATATTTAATTAACGTTAAATCAATAATGTCTAGACTAGAAATGCACAAAACAATTTTAGTGATCGAGCAAGGAATTTCCCATGAAAACTATCTGACAAATTTCCGGTTAAAAAATTGACTAAGCTTAAAGTTTTTTTCATATAAAATTCATATTTGGGATTTTGTTTTTGTGAAATTGTTATAAACACTCTATTATTAGTTTGAAAACTGTTTTTTGTGTGGGATTGATAATTTTAATCAAAACACTTCATATTATATGCACGGATTTGTTATCTAATTTACACACGTTAAATTGTCAGTTGGGAAAATTGACAAGTTCTATGAAATAATGAGTAACAAAAGTTTTTTTTTTAATAATTGTATAGTTTTTGTGAAGATTGTAATGTAATAGTCCAACTAAAGATAATATATTAGTAATTAATATATTAGTTTTTAATAATAAATAATGAATTATATATTAGTAATATGAATTTTATGATTTCCAAAATTCCACATATATTAGTTAATACTAAACATAGAAAATTACTACACGGATGGTGTACAATATACAGTAGTCTGATTTACATGATATATTGTTTTATTTTATTTCATTAAAACAAACTGCGTCTTTACTTGATTGATCACGAAAATTGTATATTCTGTGACAGGAAAGACTCATCCAATTGCTCATTTAGTAATTACTGGATACTATATTTAAATGAAGTAATGTAAATAAAAGCCGCTATCACAGCATGTGGCACAAGTGAGTTTAGGAATTCACTAAGAAGCAATGTGGCGCTCGTTGTACACCCGGGTTTCTAAAGATTGAATACTTTTTACTAAGAATTAATATTTCTTAATGAATTCCTAAAATTCAAATTGTTGTATTATTAATGCATCATTATATTCATTATTTATATTAATTTTTTTCTCAACTACTTTTTTCTCTTCCATCCAGCAACGCAGCACATCTACTTATTCAAATGTTTCTTCAAATGTTTTGATTTTGTTTTGTAAATTAGCTCAATGCTAATAAATAATGATCATGTATAAACAAAAATGACAAATATGAATATGGGGGTATGTTAAAAAAAATACTTTTATTGAGTATTGTTCTTAATCAAAATATAGTTTAAGTATTGTTATTAATCAAAATTAAGAAAAAAAATTGTATATGTAGCACAATAAAGCTAGTGTCATCGGCATATAGAGTGCAATGACACCCTCTTATATACTCCAATAATTCTGCGGTATAGAGCAAAAATAGGGTTGGAGCCAGTATGCTTCCTGGTGGTAGGCCTATGCGTGTACATACTATTCTGGATTGACCAGTTCTGTTTCCAATTCTCACCGATACAAATAGCTTTCCAAGTAGGATTGTATTCATCGGCCCGCTTTTCCCCTGATCCCATAGCTGTATAACTTGTTTAGGAGAATCCTATGCACTACACAATCGAAAGCTAAAGATCGCTAAGATCGCAAAATATTCCAACGGGATCATAGCCTTTATTTTCTTTCTGCTATATTTTGTTATGAAAATCTACCAGCGCTGCTGAAGTAGATTTCCCTTTACAAAAACCGTGCTTCTGGGAAGGAATCAAATCATGCTTTTCTATAAATGAGATCAGTCTGAATAGCGTACAGTATTCTAGATTTTTAGCTGAAACAGAAATATTTTAACCCATTTTTGACCACTGTACACAAGCAGGCACAACGGTATTTATTGTAAGTAGCAGTTTGGGCAAAAATGGGTTAATTGGCCTATAGTTTTGGGTCTATCTGTGTTTGCTCTTTTTTTTGCAGACTGGTATAATTTTTTATGTTTTCAGGATCTCCGGAAATTTTTTCTCAGCAATAGATGTATTTATTATTTCAGTTATGCTCATGCCTGAATTCTTTTATGATGGTACAAGGAATTGCATCGGGTCCAATTGTTGATTTGTTTTTTAATGTGGTGATGATTGACGGAATATGGATTTTTTATTATATGTTTGTTTGAAAGGGTTGTCGGATTAATAATGTTTGCGATTAAATTTGGAGCTTTTTCGAAGTAGTTATTTAATACCTCTGCGATTTCCTTAGGATCTGTATATCTGATATCATTTTGCATTATCTGTGAAGGTCCGGATACTTTTAGCTTATTTGATTGCAAATTAATAGCATTCCAAATGGCTTTTGATTTATTCGTTGTTTTCATTACCTTTATTTTTGTTTTGCTACTGTAATTAATTTGTTATGTACCTTTCTTTGATTTTAGATATAGATTTCTTAAAGCTGGGTGAGTTTTCTGTAGCAGAAACATATTTTTAAGATTACCAGCCGAGAATTTTACTTCCTTTGTAACCCATCTGTTTGTATCTTCCTTGACTTTTATCACAGGAAAATAAGCCTTGCCTTGCCAAACTGCCTTGCTGTTGCTGCTTGTATTGCTAAAATCTGCCTCCCCTGTTTCATTGCGGATCTGGTTGGCAAAACGAATTTTGTTGGGAGTTGAGAACCTTCTTATCAATTTGTAATGGTTTTTAGTTTCTATCTTGGTTAAACAGCTCAGTTTACCATACGATGATCCCACATGGGAGTATCTTCCAACTTAGTTTTTCATTTTAGTCCCGCGGTAGCAAATTCTGTTGAATATGTTGCTCATTTGATTTTTTTAGTTGTGGATGTGATTCTGGTGACGTAATTGTGAATTCATTCT
The DNA here is from genome assembly GCA_944588485.1 of Phosphuga atrata. Lineage (NCBI taxonomy): Eukaryota > Metazoa > Arthropoda > Insecta > Coleoptera > Silphidae > Phosphuga > Phosphuga atrata. The sequence continues at coordinate 13,807,290 of OX155901.1, forward strand.
ATAAGCTTCAAGTAAATTGATAATATTATATTTTTCTTTAGAATGTATATCAAAATTTATGTTGAAATCTCCAACTAGAATTACTTGTTTATTATTTTTATTATAAGTATGTAAAACACTGTCTAAGATTGCCAAGAATGTGACAGTGCAACCTAGTGGTGACCTGTATATATTTAAAATTAGCGTTGATGTATTATTAATATTGGTCTCTATCCACATATCTCCATAGTCTTCTCGATTGAGGCGTTTGCTAGGTACATTCTTTCGACAGAACCATTTTCAAGAACCATTTCAACAGGGAGGCTAGCAAATATATTATACATCCCCGCCTTTAGATTGGCTTCCACTAAAGTGGCTGACAAGCTGGTAATTGTTTATGTGTACTGTAGTAATATTATCAATTATCAACCAGGTTTCTGCTTGACAAATAAAAAGCGGCTTTTCTTGTTCAGGTGATATTTCTAGTTGGTCTAATTTGTTGCGTAAAGATTGTGCATTCAGAAATCTTGTACATCTAGTTTAGTGCGTCTAGTCTTGTACGTCTGCTAATTCCAACGATCATGAGATCCCTAAAGGAACTGATGTCCGCTCAACTCTTGGCGCTACGTCGAGGCGACTGGCAGTGGCGCCAACCCGCCTTTCAAAACCCCTAAATTAGCAGCGAGAGAAAAAAGAAAACGAGGCACGCTCCCAGATCGTTCCCCACAATCTCGTAAGAGAGCTCCGAGACCGAACCCGGTACTAAAAATCTAGGGGCTAGGAAAAATGAAAGGATGAGAAAGAGGAAAACTCCGCCATAAATCACCTCCATCTGACAAGCAGCATTAAATTATTATTAAAGTTACTCCTTATCCCTGTAAGGATATTGCCTGTAGTCTAAATAATTGTTTTCAAATCCAATAATAATCTTATTATGTGCCAAAAAATTACAAAACTGAAAATCTTACAGTTAAACCTAAATCAACAACAAATCTAAATCGACTATATTCGAAAATAGAATAGATATTGTTATAGGTCACGAGCCAAATAAGCGAATGACTAGCAAGTGCTTCCTCGACTTAGACCGGAGCAGCTTTATTTATACTTACAAATCATTGCCTGAGATATCTTACAATAGCTGCAAATGTTTTGTCTGTGTCGAGCTACCACGAACCTACGTCTATTCTTGGTATCTGTCACCGAGGAAAACAACTAAGGAGTTTGAAGAATATCTATACGATCTGGAACGTCACCTAGACACACGGAAGTCATTCTAGGAGGTGATCTAAACGCAAAAGCTCATTTCTTCGAATCGAAAATCCAAGATATGAAATGGTCCTGGAAGAATGGATCGAAGCAAACGACCTTTCAGTTATTAATGAAGGAGACACACCTACATCCTCTAATCACAATGGCTCTTCCCACATAGACGTTACAATGGCGACCACGACAATCAGTAGAAAAATTAGCAGGTGGAAAGTCGACTTGGAACATGAAAACCTAAGCGGCCACCGCACAATCATTGTCGGCATCAATGTATCTTTACTGACAACTCGTACTCAAGGAGCTAAAACAGCTAAGCTGGAAACTGACAGTCGAGGGATGCTCCAGACTACTACAAATATTAGACCAGGAAACTGAGCAAAGCAATGTAGTATCTAAAGAGCATCGACAACCAGTTACAAGCCCTTCCGATTTCACAGAATATATTTCCAATTTGTGCCTACGATGCCACGAACCTATATACTGGTGGACTATAGATATAGCCGATTAAAGAGCCGTCTGCATCAGAAAGAGAAGAGGGTTAGTGAGAAAGGACAAATCAAAGGCAACAGAAACAAGCAGCGAGAATCGACTATCGTAACTCTAAATGATTTTAAGATTTATATAAACTCACACAAGAAAGAATTGTGGAAGGATCTCTGCAACCAGCTGGAAGAAGAAATATGGGGCCAAGGCTTTAAAATTATATCTGGAAAACTAAAACAAAGGCCAAACATTAGTCTAAGCAAGGAAGAGGTAAGACGCCAGGTTGAAAAGCTGTTCCCCACAAAAACCTAAAAACAATTGGGTGGTTCCCGAAATAACCTTTTACCGGGAAGATATTCTAAAAACTGCGCAGCGGATTTAGACCGGGAAAACTCCAGGTCCAGATTGTATATCATCAGATGTGCTCATAGCAGTAACTACCAAGAAACCTAAAATCGTCCTGAGATTGATGAACAGCTGTCTAGTTAAAGGAGAATTTCCCGATATTTGGAAGGAGGCACGTCTGTACTCATCGAAAAACCTAAAAAAGATTCGACCGATACGATGTTCCATCGGCCGAATCTTTTTTCTATCTACATTCTACATTTCAGGCAAACCGCTTGAAATGCTAGTCAAGGCACTAGAGGACGAACTAGAAACCAAAGGAGCATTACACGATAGACAGTACGCATTTCGGGCGGGCAGGTCTACGATAGATTCTCTGACCAAAGTCGTGGAGATACCAAATGAAATTAGAAAAAAGGCGTTTAAGAACCAAGACCTCGCGATACTTCTCATTCTAGATATAGAAAACCCGTTCAACTCAGCTCCATGGGACCTTATAATAGAGGCGCTAATAACAGCGGCTGTTAGTAAATATTTGGTAAAGATGGTCCAGTCGTACCTCAGTAATCGATACATTATCACCAACAGCAGGTCAAAAATAGAAACAACATGCAGTGTTCCACAGGGCTCCATTCTAGGACCTACACTATGGAACATCTTCTACAACAAAATACTGCAACTCGACTTGGGAAGAAATGTTACTTCTGTGGCCTACGTTGACAACCTAGCACTCATTGTCTGTGGAAGGAATAACTGGAAGAGACAGCGCAAGACGCAGTGGAAAAATTACAGCAACAGCTAACTGAACTATGGCCTAAAATGGCACAGTCAAAGACTGAAATGGTTACTCTTATAGGATCACCCCAAACCTGTGGGGACCGCAGGAAAGAAAATGTTGAATACTAATGTTCGCGGCGTCTTCAACTATTCTATACGGTACACCTATATTCCTTTTATAGAAAAACTGGAAGCCCTAAACCGAAAAATGGCACTCAGAGTTATATCGGCATACAGAACCGTCTCCACCGCCGCCGTAACCGCTATAGCCTCACTACCACCCCTCGAACTGGGAGTTTAGGGGATGGTAAACATATATCGACTCGGGAAGAATAGCAGGTCTGATGCTAAAGATAAATGTATGGTTGAGTGGCAGGAGAGATGGGGAGTGTACGTTGGCTGGACTAAAACTTTTATAAAGGACGTGAAGTTGTGGAGAGAGAGAAAGTGGGGAGTGGTGGATTATTATGTCACCCAGGCTTTTACCGGTCATGATATCTTTACAACATATCTTCACAAAATTAAAAAGAAAGATAATCCCACTTGCTGGTTCTGCCCGGACATTGACTCTGCCGAACTTACCATCTTGTTTCCATCAACTGTTTAAAATGGACGGGCCATCGAAAAATAGCAAAACAGCTATGCGGTACAGTAGTATCAACAATAAACGTGGCAGAATTACTTCTAAGAACAGAAACAGATTGGAACGCAATAATAGCAATGAAGAAGGATATTATGAAAGCAAAAGAGAAACACGAAAGAGTGAACAGAGTTTAGAAACGATGAGTGATATGTGTAGAAATGTATATAACTGTGAATAATAAGTTATATAACATTTTTACATATTATAAGTGTGGTAAAAACATAGTGAATCTTTCAATTCGATGAGGGATAAGTAGAAGTAGTTATAATAGTATAATAGAGGGATAAGTAGAAGTAGTTATAATAGTTATAAAGAAGTATAGGCAGGTTCCGGGATGCCTACCAATTTCTTAGATTTTTATAGTTAGATGAATGGAGAAGTCTGAAAAATTTAAGGTTTAAAGTTTGAAACGTACCATGACCTTGAATAATTTCCAATTAAGAAAATATTTGATTAATTAGACGTAATTAAAACCATAAAAAAGTGTAGCGTTAATTAGAGCTCCGCTGGTAATATTAATAACAACGTGAGTGCATACATTGTCATAAAATTGTTTCATGAAACGCGTGCATAGTGGGTAGTTTTATATTACTAATAATATCCAATTAAATCCGTTAGTTATTATAATGGCCCCAATCGGGTTCGCTAGCCATTTTAAATTACAATTAAATAAAATAATTCAGTGGCGAATATTAATGCGAAGCTGTAACGCCATAAATCCAATGGCTAATGAAAGTTTATATAATATGTGTTAATAGTTTCTCCTAACGACTTAAATCTGATAAATTTCAACTAATTTATCCGATTTACATTTAATTGCTATCCATTATAACAATGTTACTCATTTATTAAACCGTTTATGATATATAAATATTTGATATATATGATTTACAAAAGAGGTTGTTTATTAAATTTGTATTAAATAAAGATCATTCAGCAACATCAATAATAATACAACTAAATTAATAATAATATAACAAAATCAATAATAATGTAATAACGTCAATAATAATATAAAAACGTTAATAATAATATAACAATATCAATAATATAGATACATCGTATCATTTTTTTCATACGGAATTTAACTCTTTCTTTTATGAACGGCTGGTCATTATGGCACTCTATAAGGCAATAGCATTTTAAGAAACGCCAAAACAATGTCGAGCGAAAGACGAAAATTTACAAAAATTATGGAAAATACGAGGTATTATATTGTTTGTACACCATGAGAGCGAACAACCCAGAAAATGCCCTGGTTATAGATATAACCACAGTTAAAATACTCATATTGATATTATCAAATTCTGATAAGATAAATATTTGTTTCCTTTAATCGATGACAAGACATGAGAAAAAATATGATAAATGCATTAGATATTTGATTTTGTCCCAATATATCTTTTTTATTCCTGATTTAAGTTCCTCGACTCACATTAAACTGGAAAGTTTTTGGCGTGTTTATTGAAAGCAACAAAGTTTATGAAACATATTTTGTATGTTTAGATCTGAAAAAGGGTTAAAAATAGATTTAATATATACATGTGATGTTTTCTTTGTTTGAATTTAAATAATCTTGAGAACCCTTTTATTAAAAATTATTAGTGTCTATTGTTACAATAAGAAAAATATAATGTACAAAATTTTATTCCATAAAATATAAAAACGTTTTTTTTTTATTATTTTCCTTGAAGAAATAAAAAGTTTTGTCTCTGGACCCCAAGTAGAAAACCGAAAATCAATTATAATTTCTTTCCATGGACACAACAAGTTATGTGCCGGGGGTCAGCGAAATCGAGTTAGTCCGAGGGGGATGCTAAGCAAGCCGCTGGACCAGCTGGTCAGCAGTGTCCAGCTTGACAAGAAGCTGCCTTATATCTCGTTAACATTGGGAGCAAAGTCAATAAAGAAATAAAAAAGGAAAAATTGGAAACGGAACGCAAACAAAGAGTTTAAACAGTCTCTTTCGTTGTATACGTAGATCGACTGTTTTGTTCAACTATTGTTTTCGCATTTCGCTGCTGTAATACAATAAAAAAAACAATTCGTAGAATTATGTTTTTAAACAAATCGCTTTCACGGAAAAACCAAACTTTTAACAGTATCTGTTACACTGAAACATTTATTTATTCTTGAACCAACTGCTTTCTTTTATTTACTTATCATATTTAATTCAAGTAACCTAATTTATATAAATACAGACTTGAGTATATATTACAATTTCGTTTAATATGTTTTTTCTGCTTATCTTATCAATTTCCGGAAAGAACCGCGCTGTATCACCCTTGCGAACTATTTCTTAGATAACTGAACGGTATATCCTTACATTATGACGTTTATTAAATTCTATATTATAATTTCACTTAAAAATCCCACAATATTACTACAAAATAACACAAATATGTTTTTGTTTAAACAATTACCAATTTTAATTATTTACTTATTTAAAATGTTTTTGCTTGATGATAAATGATGAATTGTAAGGGCAGGGCGCCCAGTGTTGTAGTATGAACAAGTACATGAAGTACTTTGCTTTATTCTTGTTTGCGCGCAATTACACATTGAATGGTTCGGTTTGCGTTTGTAACAATCGCAATTTAATTAATCCAATTTAATATTTATCGCCTTATTTTAACGTCACTGTAATTTTGAATTCGACTCGAATTAATTAATTATATTTCTAAATACAAATCAATACCGCAATATCACTAATTTCATTTTAATTACACCACTAAATATATTTCTTAATATTATTAAGCTTATGTTTATAAACTATATAGTTAAATATTGTATGTTTTATTACATTTTCTACATAAACTATTTTTTGAATAAAATTGGAGTTTCTGTAATCCTGGAAAAATTACTTGTTTGTAAATATGTTTTTATGAACCAGTCTTATTAGTAATTCTATTAAAAGTTTCAGTTAATACTAAATTTAATGTTATGTAATTGAAGATATCTATTTTTTTGTTAAAAATTCTGTTTTGCTGTAATTTTAATATGGAGACTAGCAATATTTCTAGAAAACCCGGAAAGTTTCCTGTTTTCATTATCTCTCGAATACCGCTATATAAACTTTAGGTTTTGCTTTGCTAAAAATAACACAGCGATACCGGAAAAATATACAATTTACAGATTAAAATAGCAACTGTATGTATTAATCTATTTTTTATTACAAGTAGAATAATGATTCAAACAAGAACGGATTTATTTGAAAAATATGAATAATTGTTATGGATCATTTTTTTTCTTATTTAGATCATTTAAAATTACTAATATTTACTTAAGATTATCGATTTATTTCGGATTTATAAATTATTTCGGGATTCTTGTTAAATACGTTAAGTAATTGCTCTAATTGAATATAATCTTTTTCCGTAAATCATATTTCACCTAATAATCATTTAATGAATCTTGAAATAAGTCAAATTAAGTAAGTTTAATTAGGACAATTTACGCGTACATGTTTGCTTCGATGATTGCGTGTCACGTCGGCGTACACGCAGAAGCGCGGATGTATTGTAAATTTCTAAAGTTAAAGCTTGAGTGAAGTAAAGAACACAGTGATTCGTCGACGCAACAATGTCGATATGTTTTCCTGCTAAAATGCGCATTATCACACTTTCGTGACAATGCAGAAGTGGAAGAAAATATAACGTACTATTTAGACATTCTCACATTTCTTAAATTATTCCAATAAAAAAAAACTTTAATAATTGAAAACATTAGACATAATCTAAAAACTTGTTTTACGCGAAAGCAAAATTGTGTACGAGAATCATATTTATCAGGCGCGCTACACTTCTGATCACACGCAAGACTCTACCGTTCATTCCTCGACGCCAAAAAAATACGGGGGTCCACATCAAATCAACGCAGAGTCTAAACCTCACGATCTCAGATGTTCCTGAAATTTGGCACAGGTGTACTATTAGTATAGACTTGGAAAAATATGAAATTTTACTGAGCTGTGTCAACTGAGCAGTAAAGTTCTCATAAATGGACCAACAGATTACAACACTGAATTCCCAATGTATCAGTATCCATATTTATACCTAACCTAACTTATTGGTGATACAATACACATAAACAATATAAATAATAACAATTAAGCCATTCATTCACTCTGGAACTTACAATCCCAGTTTTAACCTCGAAATGGCCCAAAAAGACATTTCCCCCCTGAATTTCAAACAACTATATAATATAATCTGGCCTAAAGATTCTGGAGAGTCTGAAACACCATATCGTTCAAGAAATTCAAAACCCTCTAAACCAAAAGAAAAACAACATACATTTCTTTGGAACTTTAAATATTAACTCGCTCTTGAATCCCGGCAAACTGAAGCAGCTCAACAAAGTTTTGAAGAAATATATAATCCAAATTTGTGCACTGGAGGAAACTAGATTTACTGGTGAAGATTTAATGGACTATGTAGGATGCAGGATATTAATCAAAATAAAGGAAGAACGGCTGGAACCCATGTGGAAGACGCCTTCCTCACCTGGGATCAGGCTTCATTGTTAAATATAACCTCGAAAACTCAATAACTGACTTCCAGTCACCTAATGAACGCCTATCTTTTCTCACATTCCGCAGTCTAAATAAAATCTATACTCTTATTACTTTCTAGGCACCCATCAACAATGATAATAAGAAAAACCCTCAGAAAATGGATACGTATTGGGAATTTCTAGACAACGAACTCTCTAAAATCCCAACATCAAATGTGAAAATACTACTTGGGGACTTCAATGCACATATAGATCAAGAAGAGGAATACAAAGAAACAGTAGGAAACTACCCGACTCACTAAAGAACAAATACAAATGGAGAAAAATTAATAGAACTGTGCAAAGATCATAACCTAAAATTAATGTCTACAAATTTAAAAATACCTCCAAAGAAACAGAAAACATGGAAATCACTAAACTCAAGTCTGGTTGAGTTTCAGATAGACCACATAGCCATCACACATTATAATGAAAAAGAATTATTAAATGTGAGAGTTCGGAAAGGGGCAAACATTGTAACTGACCGCTACTTGTCGACAATCAAGTTGAATCTCATACCACAGAAAACGGAAAACTCAAAAGATAGACAGAGATCTCTTGCAAGAGAAAAGAGAAGAATTTTGTCAAAACATAGTCATAAGTTCGGATAAATGGGAAGATGTAAAAGAAGCAATGATAATTCAAGAAGTCGCAGAAATAAAACAGACAAAGAAGCACAAATGTTGGGACGAGAAATGTGAAGAAGCAATAGGGCAAAGGTTGAAGGCGTGAAGGAAATGGCACTGGCACTGTACCTGGGGTTCAAACAGAAAAGGTCTTCTACAGCAAAACTCATTAGATCAGTAAAAAGACTATTCAAAAATAAACAACTCACACAAATGGATGGTGATTTTAAGAGAAACATACTACTAGATCCTTTTATAGCACATTCAAACATAAACTATAAAAATATGTAGCACCAAATCTGTGCTTTAAAGATACCGCTGGAAAATTGGCAATGAATAATGAAGAAAATTGTGAAACACTAAGCAATATACTTTGAACAACTTCTCAACTGCCAGGAATCAATCGAAAAATTCCCAGCTTATACCCCAAATACTGTAAACAATAACTCTGAACCTCCAGCCATCATAGAAACCAGAGAAATAATTAAAAACCTTAAAAACAATAAAGCACTGGGCGAAGACATGATAATTGCAGAAATGTGGAAAAATGTGGATAATACAACTCAAGAAAAACTGGAAATAATCCATGAAATTTTGTGAACGGAACGTATAACTGAAGAATGGAAAACTGCACTAATCCACCCCATCTTCAAGAAAGAAGACAAAACCGATGCAAACAGCTACAGAGGGATATAGCTTTACTTCCGGTAACTTATAAAATTCTATCCAAGGCCCTATAAAACATACTGGAAGAACAACTTGACAAAGAAATTGGTGAATACTAATTGAGCTTTAGGATGGGAAGATCTTGTGCGGAGCAAATCTTAAACTTAATTAGTTGATTATTGGATATAGACGATTAAGAGGGAATTTGTTGACTTCGAGAAGGCGTATGACACCATTGGCAGAACAACGTTATTTAACGTCCTCACAGAGTTTGGAGCAGACAATAAAACAGTCACAAATGTCATAGAAACATGTAATGATAAATTGAACTGTTATAAATAGTTGTCAATTAGAACATGTAATGATATCTACTCAAAAGTAAAGTTCTGTGGCGAAGTTTCCAGACCTTTCAAAATCAGAACAGGATTAAGACAAGGAGATGGGTTGTGACCTCTCCTATTCAAATGTATCTTGTAAAAAACTATTAGGGAGTGAAGGAAGAAAATGACTGAAGAAGGAATACAAAAAACAGATTAGGAAGAATAAAGAATGGATTAGAAGTGGATTACCTCGCTTTTACGGATGACATAGCGGTTATGGCTGGAAGTTTAGAAGAAGCAACCAAACAGATCAATATTCTGAAAACGGCAGAAAGACAGGACTGAAAATCTCTTTTGAAAAGACAGAGTACCTAACCAATGTCAGAGGGGCACTGAACAATATGAATACAAAGTATAGCCAAATAAAGAATGTTTCTAAATTCAAATACTTGGGAAAAATTATCCAGCCCAATGCTTTAGACAAGGAAGGAAATAAAAAAAAGAGTAAAAAAAATGGAAATAGCATTCCAGCTAACAAAGAATGTGTACAACAAGCAGTCAGAATCCAGTGATTAAGCCCCAGAGTGCCTGTATGCATCTGAATGTTTGGCGATGAACACTAACAAAGAAATGGAAGCTATAGCAAAGAAGGAGCGAAAGATCATAAGAAGAGTGCTTGAACCGAGATGTGAAAATGGGACTTGGAAACTTAGAATTAATAGGGAAGTGTATGATAAAGTGGGATATACTATGAGGAAGAGAAGAGTAAGCTTCTATGTCCATTTGAAAAAAAATAATGATGAAACGCTCGCAAAGAAAATATTCATGTTTTTTGACGAAAACCCCAGAACCCAAATCAAATGGTTCAAGGAAGTCAGAGCAGACTTAGTGGTGTTGGGTAATGGAGAAGAAGACATAACAAACAGAAACCTGATGAGAGATAAAATTCTCCATTTTGAAGGAATTAAGGTGAAGAAGAGTAAAACTGGAGGTACAGTGTGTAAAAATACGATAAATGTCCACCTTCACCAAAACAAACACTCTAATGAAACCTGAGGTGCTATACGTCAGTGAAACACTGATGCTACATGCTTTCTTCCGCTTTATTTATTACGTTGAGGAAATTTTTCTTACCTTCGATGTCGTGTTGTGTTCATTTGCTTTAGCCAGGAGGATGTATATCATTCACTGATGTATCGAATCGAATATCTGGCTTCCAATGTTATACCCTATTCAGCGTTATCCAGGTTGCACCACGAGGAGGCATCAGCGGCACTGTCGACGCAAGTGTTCCAATTGAACTAACTGGCTTTCGTGCGGGCCGTAGCTATGCGGAATCATCTACTATCTCTCACAACCCACATTGAGTCTGGTTTTGAGAGAAAGATGAAGAGATCAGTTTCTGTATAAACTTATTAAGGTTATCCCTTGTCGCAAGATAACACAGCACGTAAACAACATGCTTTCCAATCGACTATTTCAAGTACATCTGAACGATGACATCAGCAGTAGGAGAAAATTAAGCAACGGCCTTCCGGAAGGCTCAGTTCTCGCATCGCTCATATTTAACCTATGCAGGATCTACCACCGACGGTGTCCAGAAAATGCGCATACGGAGACGATATGAAGATTGCAGTGCAACGTAAAGAAACTGCATCAACCGAAAACGCACTCAATACTGACCTTGAAACAATGTGGACTTACTTCAAGCAATACGTCCAAGTGCGCAGAAATCGGAAGTAAGCTGTTTCCACTTGTGCTCCAGGTTAGCGAATGCGAAACTCTCGGTGAAGTTCAACGACACATTACTGGCTCATAATCCAAACCCTAACTATCTGGGGGTTACTCTGGACAAATCACTAACATATAAAATATGAACAAAACCGCTGGAAAGCTAAAAACGCGAAATATCATTATTCAGAAACTCTCCGGCTCTTCCTGGGACGCATGTGCTTCTCCACTGCGAACAGGGGAGCTTGGCTTGGTCTACTCGGTAGCCGAATACTGTGCACCTGTATGGATGAATAGCGCTCATGTCAGTAGAGTTGATGTTCGATTATACAACACCATGCGCATAATCACTTGGAAGATACGAGCGACGCCCGTCCAGTGGCTACCGATTCTAGGTAACATAGCGTTAAGCCGTTCTTACTCGTGAAACTGGAGAAATTCACGAGAATGCACTACTTCCTGTTCATCAAGACATTCACACATTAGCTCAACCACAGAGACTAAATTCACGAAGACCTAGTACGTACAGCAGCACAATTGGGTGGAAGATCATTTGATCCTAGGGCTGACTGGACTGCTGAGTGGTCAGCTCACCACCATGTGGGACTGATAACTGTTAACAACCCAACATCGTGCCCAACTGATCTCTCGCGTAAACTGTGGGTAAAGCTGAACCGCATCCGCTCAAACTGTGGAAGATTCGCAGACACAATGCATCGCTAGTGTCTTGCATAATCACCGGCTTGCGACTGTGGTGAAGCACGGCAAACAATCCGGCATATCGTGACTGAATGCACTGGTCGTGCATACTATGGCCAACTGGACGACATAAACAACCTCCATTCAAACGCAGTTGACTAGCTCAACAATTTAGACGTTGATATATGACATTAATCAATTAATCTACTATACATTTACCTACAATGTTCGTATTTCTTGTAAATCTATACGATAAATAATAATAAAACCTTCGATGTGCCATATTTCTTGCATTTAATTTTTTGTAGCAACGGGGAACTCGCCCAACTACTCAAGAGATATATTAAGCGACTCTACAACCTCTGAATTTGTTATAAAGTTTGCGTCATTGTACGAGAAGGTTTCTGAGTGAGAATGATCATTTTCAGCATTTTTGTCACTTAGAAACTGTGCATTTTTTGAACATTAATCCTTCCAAAATTAAATTCCTTCCAAAATCCATCACAAATTTTTGAGCCATTGACTATTTGTGTATGCAATTCAGCCAACTATGCTGTGGCATTTCTCAACTTTTTTCTGTGTCTCTGACACATCTCAATAAAATTTAATATTTTTCCAAGTCAATATCAATAGTACACCTGTTCCAAATTTCAAGAAAATCTGAGATGGTAAAGGGGAAAAAGGTTAGGTTAGTTTGAATTGACATGGAATGACCCACGGGTAAAAATGGCATGAAATCTTGATTAATTGTGAAATGAAATTCTGTCTGATATTTTCTATAAAATCGCGATAATTCGAAGAGAAATCGTCATTGAATTGAATGTATGATTAATCTAAATGTATGTGTAGTATGCCGAGTGTCAATGAGATAAGTATGAAATCACTTTTAATTAAAACCAACCTTCACTTCGTGCTAAATGTTGATGTGTGGGGTTCAGTGGGCTTGGATTTGACTTTTAGCAGAATTTCAATTTCGCATAGAGGCATTTCAATATAGTAAAAAGGGTTTCGTCCTGGGATATTTTTAATAAAAATATAAATTTAAATATTTTTTAATACACATAAAATACATTTTGTATATTAAATAGATTATTAAAATCTTTAAATTCAATCCCCTGACTAGTTAGACGACTAGAAATCGGAATTAAATAAACTAATTAAATCTCAATTACATATTTATTGATTTAATTTCCATTCGGTTCGGCCGTAACAGATATTGATCGACTCAAACTTGAATAGGAGAATAAAATCGATAACGTTTTATTTCGAATTCTCTTTTATTTCCACGCTTTTCGAATTCGAATTAATAAACAGTTTGAATCTATTTAACACAGATACCAAGCTGAGCAGTGCAAATATTTACAATTATTTCTTATTGAATGAACGAATATGATTTGAGCGGAACGACCTTGAGTCAATAGCCTTACCTAATTTTCTAAATAAATATTGCAGATACTGTTAAACTAGTTTGTGGGCACTAATTCATTCAGTTTTCAAACTAAATTTTGAAATCAATAAGTCACCACTTTAGTATTTAAAAACCGACTATGACTAAACGTAGTTATATATAAGAATTTAAAGCCTTCTAACTCTAGAACTTAGAATCTACGTGTCTTATCTAATTTCAACCAACTGTATCTAAAAAGAGAGAAATTCTCTTGTCAACAGCATTTAATGATCATAAATCCTATATTGTCATAGAAATGATGAACGCCAATATATGCAGTCCCGGGAATAGGCTTATTATACTAATTAATTACCTTCTCTTGGTTGCCTCTTGGTCTGGTAATAATTATATACACATGTTACTTTTTATACTTGGTTTAAAGTTTAGTTTCAAGATGTAAATATTTCCGTTTTCAATATAGCAGATTTTTTTGTGTTGTATAGGGGCTATTGACCTTGAACTATTTCCTATTATATTGTAAATCCAATTTGTTCTATACTATCGAAATCTGTTCAATTTATCCGAGAATGTTTTGGCCTTTATCAGAAGAATCCGAATACAAAAAACCCTCCCCAAATAAAAATATGAGTGAAAATAATGTAAAGATTTTCACTCTATGCATTTTTATTACGCTTTTATCCATTTTTGCTCTTTTTTTTCTTCAAGCGGAAAATGTAAGTATAGATAAACCGCTCCATCTCCGTAGTCTTAGCGTCTTTGGAAAATCGAAACTTTTGTCTTATGTTTGCAAGCGTTTAGAATCGAAAGTAACATGTTTGAAAAATTAACGGTTAAATTGCATCATTTCACGGTAAATTTTTTTTATGTATACGTATTTAAATATTAAAAAAACGGAATATCGCACATTTCTTAGAATTGAACTTGTTAGATATAAAGCAAAATTGAATAAAATTAGCTTAACAATACGTTCATCAACCTTAATTTTATCCGCTTGTATAGTAAATAACTATTAGTAGTATTTATTTAAGCAGTATTAACTGTCAGTAATTTTAAATGTATTTATTTTGACGACTAGTGCAACAGATGGTCAAACGGTTGTTTTGTAATAATCATATTTCAAAATGTATTAAATAACAACAATTGTTCCTCCTGATATCCGTAAACTTTCATATTGAATCCAACATCTCACTTTCTTCTAAAGTAAATACTATATTTGAAAACTCAGCTTGTTATATAACTTTAAATTTGTTATTACCAATTTTGACTAATATATCATTTATTTATTATTATGCAGACAATTTACGTTAAATTGTTTGCATAAAAATATTTAATACAATCCTTATGTTTTTTAATGTCAAAGTGACATACACATATTTTTTGCTCTCCCCCTTTTTCGACCTAAGATATCGGAAAAGAGGGTTGAAGCCCTGCTGATGGACCATAACACCATATTTTAAAACAGCAGACACGAAGACAAACTCAAAATCCAGACACGTCTGAGTGAAAATCACCGGTACTCTGGTCAGCGTCTGTTAGCTCAATGAGCTCGGCTGAAAATAATATGTTCCAAAGGCAATCTCTGGTCCTATCTGGTCCTGGTATCAACCAGGCCAAACCAGTGAAATATAGGCAAACATGAACTGTGCAAGCAAATTCAACTTTACCCCAGGTGGTACACAATCCACCCGTCGACAGACGGCAGTTGGACTATTGGATTCTGGGGAGTCCAGACAAGCACAGCAGAGAATATCTGGTAAACTTCCCTACAAAAAGAAAACATTCATCGGAGCATTAAACATCAATACTCTAATCCAGACAGGAAAATTACATGATCTCACTCAAGAAATCGACCGACAAAAAATGATCATCCTTGCTCTTCAAGAAACACGACTGACTGACTGATGTCACCATTTACTATGGAAACTACCGCATCTTCAAGAGCAAAACAAAACAGAAGGTTGCGAAAGGGGCATCGATTTTCGGCATGGTCTTTCTCGTACACAAATACGTCATCAACGCTGTCAAAGAAATCACAGCCATCAACAATCGACTCATCACCATACGCATTCAAAGCGCAAATAAAATATATACGCTCATAAATGCACATGCCCCCACCAACATCGATGATAAAAAAACAGTCGAAAAATTTTGGAACAAACTTGAAAAAACCATGAGCAAAATTCAACAAGACAAGGTGAAAATCCTAATGGGAGACTTCAATGCCCAACTTGGGAAAGAAAAAACTTATCGTATAATCATCAGCAAAAATTCTGCTCACCAAAACACTAACACAAACGGCATACGTCTGATTGACATATGCCAACAATTCAATCTCAAAGTTATGTCTACCCACTTTAGAAAACCCACTCAAAAACAGAAAACATGCCGATTCCCAATCCAACATCTTGGTGAATACCAGATCGATCACGTTGCCATCTCCTACGCCCACTACAGCATCATTCACGACATTCAAGTCCGAAGTGGTGCAAACATCGATTCAGACCACTACGTCACCCGAGTTAAGGTAAAATTCTCTCCGAAGAGAGTGCACCAAAATAAATCGTACATCCAAAAGTTTGACACATCAAAAATTCAAGCAACAAAGATCACAGAAGAATGGGAAAAACAAACGAAAAATAACAGGACCGACTTCTGCAACAAAATAATCATAAAAGCCAAGGAATTAATCCCACCTAAGAAAAAGGCAAAACACCATGGTGGGATTCCAACTGCGATCAAGCCATCAACAACCCCAACAGCAAAATCGCCGGTAACCCTATAACACTTTCTCGGCATCCGCAAAGAGACAAACAGAACCATCAGGAAAACCAAGCGCCAATATATAACAGAACAGCTCACATCAATTGAGGATAACTTTAGAAACTACAACAGCAGAAGGTTACTCGCCACAGAATTTGACCTTCAAGAAAAAAAGATGGAAAACTTACCAACCTAGAAGACTGTAAAGAACTGCTGAACTAGTTTTCCTAGCTCCTTAATTGCCCCGAATCATTCGAACAATTCCCACATACAAAACGATGCTGATCCACCGATATTAGAAGAAATCCGAAACCGTATCACAAAACTGAAGAATGGAAAGATATCAGGAAAAGATGGAATAACCGCAGAACTACTGAAAAATCTTGGACCACGATCATTACAGGAAATCACAAACATAATTTAGGAAATTTTGCGAAGTGAAGAACTCCCAAATGATTGGAAATACGCACTCTACAAAACCACTCTACAAAAAAGAAGACAAATCTGATGTGAATAACTACACAGGAATCTCCTACCTTTCCGTTCCCTACAAAATTTTATCAGCTTGCCTCTTACAACGGACACAAGAACAACTCGAACCCCGAATTGGGGAATATCAAGCAGGTTTCAGACCACACAGATCATGCACCGAGCTAATTTTCTACCTGAAATCTATACTAAAAATTCGAGCTACACGAAATCTCCCAACCATATGCACATTTATTGACTTCAGGAAAGCTTATGACTCCATCGACCGACAATCCTTGTTTAATATACTTTAAGAAAACAATCCGCATCCGAAAACACAACGGCTCATCCAACAAACACTAACAAACACAACTTACAAAATCAAATTCAACGGAGGAATCTCAAAACCTTTCCCCAACAAGACTGGTGTCCGGTAGGGCGATAGCCTCTCTCCGTTACTCTTCAACATAGTTTTAGATAAAGTTATCAAAGCATGGAACAAGAACTGGAAAATCGAAAAAATTGGAGACCCATAAGACTAGGAAAACAACAGGATAGCATCAACGTCACATGTCCTTCGCTGATGATCTCGCGATCCTTCCAAATATGAACAAACAGCAATCCATCAGATCGAAGTCCTAAAACAATGTGCTGAGAAAGGTGGACAACAAATTTTCTTTTCGAAAACCGAATTCATGGCCACAAAACACATCAAAACAGAAAATTTAATTACGAAATACGGCACAATAAACAAGGTTAGTCACTTCAAATACTTGAAGTGACTGCGAAATTATTGAACCTACAGGAACAGATATATTAGCACAAAAAGCACGGGTACTCAAAAAGCATATGGAAAAGTTGCAAGCATCTATAATAAAAAATGCATAAATACCAAAATCCGACACTACACGACTGTTATCAAACCTGAAATACTCTACGCTAGCGAGACATTAAACATTAATTACAAAGGGGACATAGTAAACATCAAGAAAGCTGAAAGAAAAATTATCCGAAAAATCCTTGGCCCAAAACTAACAGACGAAGGATATCGTCTACAATCACACACTGTCAGAGAAAAATACTCCAACATCGAAACCGATTTCCGCAAACGACGACTGAAATTCTACGGGCACGTTATGAGACTAGATGACAACCGACTAACAGGGAGAGTTTTGAAGTACATACAGAAAATGGAAAATCTGGATAAAACAGGTCTAAATTGATCTAAAAAACGCCACCATCTCACCGACAGATATCGAAATTCGAAAAATCCTTAGACATAAGGTCTACAGCTGGGAAATTATATCAGTGGAAAAACCCAAAATAACAGAGGAAAATAGACAGATGAACGTCGAGCTAAACATAGCGAGATGATGTAACAATTCTGGAAGAACAAGAAAAATAAAAGCAACAGGTCATAACTTGCTTTATGTGATCCCCTGTGGGTTGAAACAATGTAAATAAATAAATAAATTTAATAAAATCTTTTGATCTAATTTTAAATTTGGCGTTAAATTTTATTAAATCTGCAATTAAGCAAGATGTCCTTAAATTAAAATAATTAATAACAATTAGTAGTATTTGTTTATCTCTATTGATATTTCGAGAAAATACCAACTAAAGATATGTGTGTTTAAAACTTCGCAACTTGCAAAAACTTTAATCTAATATAATCCCCCTTCAGCTTTCGTTAGTGAATCGAAGTTGATTAACCAAAATTGAACCCGAATGCACCTCTATTAAATCTAAACCCTTCAGTCTCAGATAAAGAAATACTCTTGATTAATCAACGTTGAATGCTAAAATAAAATTTGATTTCAATATGATCGATTTTCTGGATTTCACGTGTTTTTCATCTCTTATATTATTAAACATTTGATTTATTTTATGTTGACGGTAAATTTGTATATGAAGAGTTTTTAATTTTTTATTATTATAAAATGTCTATATGGCTGTTAAATACGCAGTAGGAATTATTTATTCCAAAAAAAATCACGTGCTTTTAATATTAACAATCCATTAGATATAAAATATTGTTGGTAAATATGCGATGTTAAAGATATAAAGTTGAGCATGAAATGTTTCATTTAATAGTATATTATAGAACGAGTTTATTAAGCGCGGTTTTTCCACAAGCGTTCATGTTTAGAAAACGACGAGCGGAGCGAGGAGTTTTCTTATGGACAAGTGTGAAAAACTCCGTATGAATAATTTTTTTTATACTATTTTATCTATTTTCGCCCTTTTATGCAATTTCTAAATAAAAAAATCGCCGATACATATTGAGAAAATTATCGCACTCCGCAATCCATAAACGAACCCATATGAGTGCTTTAATGACTTCATTATAGACTCAAAATAGATAAATTCATTTTTAGGCAAGAAATATTCCAATTAAATTTAGATTATATTAAGATAAACACTACTTGTAAACCATCCCCCTGTCCAATATACCACTAAAATAAAGCTCAATCTCACCAATGTTGCTAAAGTTAACCTATACAAAAAACCTAACCTATACAAAAACTGCCGACCCTGCTAACCTCACCCTCAATAGCATAGACGAATTTCAGACCAACCTGACAGACTTAATTTATAAATATTACCCCGAAGCCAGTTGCAACTTCTACAAGCCAAAGTTACTCCCTACATACTAACTTTTATTTAAAAAAACGCAAACCTTACATATCTATCTTCTGTACACTTCTGTCTTCTGTATACTTGTAGGTCCTACAAGTGTACAGAAGACAGAGCAACGAAAACGCAAATCAACAGAGACTCTCCGTTTGTGAGGTATTTGAAAACGACGAAGGTAGAACATTCTTGCACAGAATTAAAAAAAATCCAATATTTCCACATCCCTGGGATCTCCTTGAATTACCGACTCTATTCCAGTGCCTCCGAAAACGATTTCCCATTCTTCGAACATGTTGATAACTCATTTGCACCATCAAACTCTCCCACTATGACAATAATAACCTTAACAGAATAAATACCTGTATTTCCAAGTTTTTCAACTACGTCAGTACGAACTTTGATGAAATAACATACGCCGGATACCTAATTACCCTTCTCCATGGAAAAAATAGTTCCCTTAACCCCTTGACATTCGAATAAAATGACGTTGACGTGCCCATATACATGTGATCTTATCAGATATACAATCTTCAATGACATCTTAGAGGCGTCATTGTATGTCAATGGGTTAACTCTAACCTCATTAAAATTCGAATGTAGAATGTAGATATGGTGGTGACGATTTGTACTGCGACCTTTATAGATATATTGTACCCCACCCTCCTCCAAGCATTGGTGTACTTACCCATTTAGAGCGCCTCCTCTAATCCTGATTCCTATAGGAATTTCAGGATCTGGGTGGGATTCAAGGCCTGCAGCTCCTCTGTGTTCAAGCAGTGAGCCCCGAGGTACATCTGTCTCTTGCGGAGTAGTGCTCCGCAGTCTTTGAGCAGATGTATGGCGGTTTCCTCTGCTGAACCATAGAATCTGCATCCGTCATCCTCCTCTAGGCCTAGGGCCTTGAGATGTTTCCTAAGTCTGCAGTGTCCCGTCAGGGCTCCTGTCAGAATTCTAACCATGTTCCTGCTTAATTTCAGACAAGCTTCTGTTCTTTTCTGGTTAAAAGATCCCAGCTTCACTTTGGACTGCCTTAGTCCTGGAAGTTCTTTGCAGGTTTTCATCCACTGTTCTCTTGTTTCTTCATCTAAACTTTTGTGGATGGTGTTCACACTCATGCCGCAAAAGGAGTCCGGACCTATAAAGGGACTACGGGATCCCTTGTTTGCTCGGTGATCGGCTTCTTCGTTTCCGTCTATACAAGTGTGTCCGGGTACAGTATAGCGTTACTTTATTTTTTTGACCAAGCTTGTTTAGCTTTCCCACACAGTCCCATATCAGTTTGGATCTGATGGTGTGTAAGCTAATGGCATTGATGGCTGCTTGGCTGTCAGACAGGATAGCAATTCGTTTCTTGCGATAATTCCTGTCGAGGTTAAACTGTGCACATCTTTCGATTGCGTGTACCTCTGCTTGGAAGATACTTGTGAAGGTTCCCATGGATTCGAATTATTTGGTACGAGGTCCAAACACTCCTGCACCAGTACCTTCCTTTATATTCGAATTATCTGTATACCACTTGATAACATTTTTCTCTATGTGGTATGCTGAGGATTCGTCGCTCCAATCGGCTTTACTACTACACATTGCTGTTTTTCTCGAAGTGGTATTTGCATACCATTTCGTCTTTTGGTGCTTCCAGCCAGGGGATCTTGGCAGCGAGGCTGTTTCGGCCTCTGCTCCTGATTATTTTACCTCTGCCTATCCTTCGTTGCTGAACCTCACAATCGCCGATCTGGCGGCCCTTTCCACCACAAGGTGCAGCGGAGGCAGATCCAGCAGCAGCTCCATTGCTGCTGTCGGAAACGACCCCATCGCTCCCCGTCATGCAGACACACGCCAGACGCAACTGCCCCATAAGTGATCGCAGGTCTCACTATCTTGGTGTACATCCATCGCAGGATTGCTGGGTTACAACCCCACCTTTTTTCCTGCCAGATTTCTGCACACAATTAGAGCGCGTTTGGCTTTACCTACCGCTGCCTCAGCGTGTCTATTCTATAGGAGTTTGCTATCTTAGGTGATACCCAGATACCTTATCTCCTGTTTATATTCTACTGCCCTCCCATCTAACAGTATGGGCTGTAGGCGGTTTAGTTTTCTCCTTCTAGTAAATGGTATCACCGTGGTTTTGCTCGGGTTGTGTCTCAGTCCCATTGTTTGACACCATCTACTAGTTACTTTGAGGCCTCTCTAAACGATTTCATAGAGCGTTCCCTCAAATTCCCCTCTGGCCATTATGACTATGTCATCGGCGTAACCTTGACATTTGATGTCTAGGTCGCTCAGCCTAACCAGTAGTTCATCAACTACCAGACTCCACATTAGTGGTGATAGCACACCTCCCTGTGGGCACCCTCGAGTTGTGGAGATCTTAATGGTGTCTCTTCCCACTTGTGTCTCCGCCGTTCTGGTTCTCAGCATTTCTCCCATCCATTTTGACATAGTGCTGTCGATATTCCTTCTTTCGAGGGCCGCTTTGACAGCCTCATGTGAGGTGTTATCAAAGGATCTTTCTATATCCAAGAAGGCATATATGGCTACTTCCTTTGTCCCTAGTGCTGCTTCTATTTCATTTGTCAGATGATACAAGGCGGTTTCTGTGGATATCCCTGCTCTGTCTGCTTGCTTACAGTTGTGTAGTGGTGCACCTGCCATCACTATTGTCCTAAGGTAATTATCGATTACCTTCTCCATTGTCTTTAACATAAAAGATCTTAGACTAATGGGTCTAAATGACTTCGGTTGAGTGGTGTCTTTCTTCCCCACCTTCGGTATGAATACCACCTTAGCCCTTATCCATAGCTCCGGTATGTATCCGAGCGCTAAACTACTTCTAAAGATTATTAGAAGATACGGCAATAGATCAATAGGCGGCAACTAGTCCCTCCACACTTGGGGCCTTAAATGGCTGGAAAGTGTCAATAGCCCATCTGATTCAGTTTTCCATACAGATGGACCAGGCCCTCCTCCAGTCAGCCCGACTTGGTATCCGTGGTTGCAGCAAGCGCTCGTTCCGTTTGTACTTTCTACACGTCCGCCACGTCAGAGCCCCGCTTGACATGGTAAGGCCTGATACCCTCTAAGGTCGCCAGGTATCAGAGGGGCTCCGTTAGCTATGGCCGGTTACCCTTGACCACCAACCAGTCACTTCGGCACTGGTCGCATGACACCTTGGATTAAGGGTTTGGAAGTTCTTGGTTGTTCAACGGTTTGTGGCGAAACTAAGCCCTCACACCGGGACAAGGTGACTTCCAGAATGAGGGTAAAAATCCTTTCTCCAAAACCTGTCTGATTAAAACCGCCGACACATTACTAAATTGTTCAACGTCTGCCTCCACAAGAGATGGTTCCCCAAGTGCTGGAAAATAGTAATATGATCACCTTTGCCAAACCTGGACAAAACCATTCCCTTCCAAATGGCTACCGACCCATTAGTCTCGTAGCAGTTATTGGCAAAATCCTAGAACATATCCTTAAACAATCACATTTCTTCTCAATTTACCCCACATCAAAGTCTTCTCCAAGGTTCTCCCCTCTCCCCACTACTCTATAATCTATACTGACACTACAGATATAATTATCACTCTGAGGACCAACCAACTCCTTTTCTCCTACATCCTACAATACGCCAACGACCCCGCTCTCATTTCCCACAATTTTTTTCATTTAAAAAAAAACATTTGCGATCACCAAGTCCTTACTGACAAAACGATATCATGGCTCAATCGTTGGAGACTTTCCGAAAATCCATCTAAATGCCAACTCCTCATTCCTAACCACAAAATCTCTCCCAGCTCTCCCAACATACACTTAGGCACCATCGACGTAATACCCACTCCTCTAATTAAATACTTAGGCATGATCTTCGTCAACAAGATGAAACTCACCAACGATGCGAAACAACGAATGACAAAGACAATAGCAAGAGTAAATATTTCCGTGGCCTGATCCATGGAAACAAAGACATCTGGCGCCCCCTCCTTGACTACAGACACATGTTACCGACCGTATTACAAAATCGTTTCTGCTCTTGGCTGTTCTTATTTGTGAATTGCTGTTCATTCCTGTCCAATCCCGAATGTTCTTGAGCCACGAGCACTTCCTTCTACCTGGTCCTCTCTTCCCTTCTATTTTTCACTCCATGCGTAGTTGTAAAAGTACGAATTTTTTGTTGCGGTAAACGTGTCCAAAGTAAGATGTTTTTCGTTTTTTTCGTACTTAATAGTTCTCTGTCCCTTCCCATTCTTCTTAGCACTTCTTCGTTTGTGACATGATCCATCCACGATATTGGAAGCATACCTCGGAAAAGTCAAAACTCAAATGCCTGTATTTACCTTTCTATGTTCTTTTTCATAGTCCATGACTCCGTAAATCAACGTTAAATATATATATATATATATATATATATATATATATATATATATATATATATATATATATATGTATGTATATGTATAATATTGAGCGACACGGTAACGTGTGGTAAGGTTCAGGCTACGATTTGTTAACAGCTTCTGCATGTTCATGAAGGTTGTTCTCGCTATCTCTCTTCGATTTCGTACCTCTAAATCAGGATTCCGTTAGCCAACATCCAAGGTACTTAAATTTGGGTACTCTATCAATGCGTGTGCCGTCTACTACAATATCAGCGTGGACATTCGCATTTTTACTAATTATCATTATCCTTGTTTTTCTGATGTTTAATTTTAAACCTACGGCCTCTCCTTCCGCTACGATTGCATCCATTAAGCGTTGTAATCCTTCTGCACTATCCTAATACGCTGCTTTGTCGTCCGCATATATATATATATATAAAGTATACAAAAATATATTCTCTCTCTTACTGTTGTGATTTAAATGATTTAATGCTAGATTTTTTTAATTTCTTATTTCATAACTTTCATGTTTTTTGTGCAATTTTCAAGTTCTTCAGATTTTCTTCTTCAGTTATTCTTGAATGTTCAGATTTTTCATAAGCTCGCAAGTTGGTCGATATAGAATATAAAGTTTATATAATTTTAAATATGTTAACCGGTACTTTGTACAAAATTATTTTTTAAAAACGGAATATATAAGATGTAGGTAGACATAATTCAACCATAACTGATAAAGATTACTATTTAGGAAACTGACGTTTATATTATTCAATTCTCGTAGATTGTGTTGAAATTATAAAAAAAGTATTCTGCCGTGTCAGTTTGGAGATATTTTAAATCAAATAATTGAAAATTAACTAAATTAGCTGTCAGTCATGTTTAAAAATAATTGATTTAGATGTGCTGTGAAAGTTTGGTAACGTTGAACAAAAAGTGTTGCGCATTTTGAAATTTAATAGTTCTTGCTGGCTTCAATAGTATATTCTGTTTTTTTTTTATAATATGACCTAGACTTTTTATACTTATGACGTAGTTTATCACTCATTATTTAGGTTTAACCTCAACAGGAACTATCACTAAACCACAAACGAATTGCTATCCTGTCAGATTGGCAAGCATCCATCAAGGCCATTAGCTCATACACCATCAGATCTAAACTGACTTGGAACTGTGTGGGAAAGCTAAACAGGCTCGACAGAGAAAATAAAGTAACGCCTGTACTGCACACAGGACACACTGGTATAGATGGCAACTAAGTAGCCGATCACCTAACAAACAAGGGATCCAGTAATCCCGGTATAGGTTCGGTACCCTTTTACGGTATGACTATGAACACCAAGAAATAAGAACAGTGGATGAAAGCCCCGAAATAATTTCCAGGGATAAGACAATGCAAAGTAATGCTGGGATCTTTTAACCAAAAGCTTGCCTGAAACTAAACAGGAACTAGATTACAACTCTGATAGGAGTCCTGAGGAAGATAACAGATACAGATTCTGCGGCTCAGCAGAGAAAACCCCATACATCTGCTCAAAGACTGCGGAGTATTGCTCGGCGAGAGACAAATGTACCTTGGGCCCACTGCTTGAACGCAGAGGAGTTGCAGTCCTTGAATCCCACCCAGATCCTGAAGTTTCTAATGGAATTGGGGCTAGAGGAGGCCCTATAAATGGGCAAGTATACCAAAGATTAGAGGAAGAGAGTGGGGAGCAATAGATCTATGAAGGTCGCAGAACAAGTTAGCACCGAAATCTACAATCTACAATAGGGTTATAGGGTTATAACGAGTGATTTTTTTGCTATTTGGTTTTTCGGTGTAAAAAAAAGATTCGTGACATGTGGCAATGTCAAAAATGCCCAGTAAGGTTTGCCATTTCACCATGAATAGACTAACAAACGAACAACGCTTGCAAATCATTGAATTTTATTATCAAAATACGTACTTTGAGAAATGTGTTTCGTAAATTTCGTTCATGTTATGGTCGTCATAATCGACCAACCCAACAGGCTATTCAAGCTGTGGTGACCAAATTTCGCACCAGTTTTACTTTATTGGGCATTAGTACGTACCGTGGAAATATTGCTGCAGTATCGGCCAGTGTCAACGAAGATCGCAATATGTCAATTCGTCGTCGTTGTCAACTATTGGGCTTGTGTTATTCGACCACCTGAAAGATTTTACGTAAGGACCTGCGTATGAAACTATACACAATAAAGCTGCTGCAAGAACTGAAGTCAGTTGACGTGCTACAAAGTCGTTTGTTTGATGAGGATCCATTTTTCTATTGAAAAATTGTTTTCAGCGAGGACAAACAGAATTGACGAATTTCGTGTATAGAGTAGCCAGTTGCAGTTCAAGATGCATTACCGACTTGTTTTTTTCCAAAATGTAAGAAATGGACTTGGTTGACATGTGGTTTCAGCAAGACGGTGCCACGGTGGCACGCGATACCATGAACCTATTGAGAGGCGTGTTTGGGGAGCAATTAATCTTACGTATTGGAGCAGTCCATTGGCCGCCAAGACCATGCGATTTGACCCCACTAGACTATTTTTTGTGGGGATACGTGAATTCTCTCGTGTACAGTGACAAGCCAGCCACAATTCCAGCCCTGGAAGACTACTTTACAGCTGCCACTGGTGAGATAGCGGCCGAAATGCTGGAAAAAGTATTCCAAACTTGGAGCTTACGGATGGACCACCTACGGCGTAGCGGCGGACAACATTTACATGATTTAATCTTTAAAAAGTAAATGGCAGGCATTAATTTATCGGCCCAAATAAATATTGCATTCCCTTTTGCAAATTTTCTGTATTTTTTCAATATTCAAAACCCAAACTGTTAAAAAATCACCCATTAGTATTTTTTAGGGTTATAACCAACTGCATGACTAAAACAACACACACACACAGCTGTTAGAAGCGTTATTGCCAGATGTATTTCTTGCAAATAAATACGGAAGATAATTTTTTTTTCTAATAATTATGTAATTAACTTTATCGGACTTTAGCCTTACATAACATATAACAATTATTATTTGTATTTTTAACCGCAAATGCCAAAATAGTTAAAATTGGTAAAATGCTCAATTTTTTTTTCAAAAATGCAAATTTTAGCATTGCTACATTTCGCTTAAACAAGACTATGGGTAGTATCGAAGACTTATATACAAATACAAATAGTATAAAATTAGGGGTTAAATGTTTTTGTCAAATAACTTTTCAATGCAAAACTATGAAAAGAAAATATTCAAATAAAATTTACGACTGAATAAGTTATATTATAAGATATATAATAAGGTATAATTTCAATTTGTTTTTATTTCGTAGTTTTTAGGTTGATGTTATTTTTTTAAATTTCATATTTTTTTAATAGACTGGTGCAAAAATATCAAAATTTTCGCAAAAAAAATATTAAAACAAAATTTAAAACTAATAAAAAGAGTCGCCCATTTAAATGCCAAGTTTACGAAAACATTTTCAAGTTTCTAAAAATAATTTATATTTGTCGAAAATCTTTTCTGAATAAACAGGTGCAATAAAATTTTGCAAATCTGTCGAAAAACAAAGTTACGTCGATTTAAAATCTTCTACAAACTTACCAAAGCGAAATATATCTTGAATAAAGCTTGAATATATTCAACCTGTTCGTAGCTCTATAATATTAAAAAAAATTATATTATTTCTGCAGCTCTGTTTGTGCCATAAAAATGTCCTGGTTCTGGGAATAATATACAAATCTCTAGGTGTTTCAACATGAGATTTGTTCATAGCTCTTATAAAACTTAATATTATAGAGCTACGAGCAGGTTGAATATATTTATATATTCAAGCTATATATCGCTTTAGTAAGTTTGTATGATTGTATCTATAAGTAGTATGGTTTCACCCCAATATTCAATTAAAAACTTTTCTAACTTTCCTTAAACAACCTCAAAACTACTCAAGATTATTTTTCTGAATAATCTGATGCAAAAATTTACAAAATGTGAAAAATAACTAAACCACATTTTAAAGTAATTAATGAAAAAATCTACAATTTAACACTTTCACTGCGACAGTATGATTTACTACTTAACCCTTTAATTTTTTTTATAACTGAAATTTTATAACCAAATTTCCTTGCATTGAAGTTTAAAAATGTTCAACAAAGAAGTAAATATCAAAATAAGTGTCAAAAGAGCCATGACGTCCAAAGCCGTCATGCGCACTCAGCACTGACATTCTAGTTTTTTTTTTTAAAGAAGCACAAATTTAGGAGAAATATAATGTTAAGAAATAGAACTATAAGCTTATAGATGTTAAAATTTATTTATTTACTTATAATTTTTTATGATATAACGCAAGTGATAGCTTGTTTCCCTTCTTCTTTTGTGGTGGTTGTAACACCAAGTACAACATCTCGCAAGTACCTTTCCTTTAGAACCCACATAGTGTTTTATGGGAAGATGATTTGTCTGCTTGGGAGTCAACACTGTGGTTGGTTTCCCTGGGACTAACATATCAATATTGTGCATTCTATAGTGATATAGTGACATTTTCGATTTAGTAAACTTTTGAAATAACAAATGTGAATTTAGAAGCAACATTTAAAAGATGTGTGCTCCTAATTTTTTATACCAGTGAAGGGTTTTCCTTTCACATGGGTAATAACCTAAAAGCTGATCTTTTCTATCAACCCCTCCCATATACTTGTTGTACATGAATATTGGATTAGCTTTCTTTTTTTGATTTCCAAATTTATTCTGATATGTAATCACATTGCTGAATTCTGTTGAAATATAAGTTACATCTTTTTTGTCGCGCCATTTCTCCACTGTATCTCACTATTGCTTCTCCGCGTTTTAATTTTGCGGTCTTAACATCTGCCGGTGTGTGTTTGCGATCAAACTTTGTGGCGAGGTCATAGCTACTTTAAATGGCCCATATCTAAAAACTGTTAAAGCACGACTTTACGGATTACGGCAGCCTATCATAAAATGAATCCCTTTCTGGAATGATTTTTTATTAGCAGTCCATGGTGTCGCTACAAAACTATATATATATTTTATTAATTTCAAGTCTTAGCTTCCAAGCTGAAGTTTGCCCTATACTCTGTGACTAAGGTCAGAATAATTTATTAAAACCGTGCGGTCAGGTCATATGACGTCCAGAGCTGTCGTGCGCAGTCAACTTATGGCAGTCCATGACGGCCAAAGCCGTCATGCGCAGCGAAAGTGTTATATGCAAATTTTGAGTGGTTTGCGAAAATATTTTTTTCTAATAATCTCTTTAAATTTTATATCTTCTAAATAATTATCTGATCTATTGATTATCTTATCTGATATATACATAGAGAACGAATTAACATGGGAAGTAAACAAAATCCAAAGAGAAATAAGAAGCATAGCCAAGTAAATGAAAACAAGCGGAAAACGAGTTAAAATAGGATATCAAAAATTGATTTGTAATGGAGAAGTATATGTATGGAACAAAAAAGGAAAAAGAGTTTTATTGCAAACAAGCGAGAATGTACAACAACTTCAAAAAACGACTAACAAACCTTATGGCTGAAAAATATAACATGGAGATGAAAAGGCAAACAAAAAGAACTATAGGACTAGGAGCATGGAACATTAGAAACCTACAGGAAAAAGAGATAAAACTAATAGAAGAATTTGAAAAAGCAGAATCTGCAAGAGCAGCTAAAGAAAATTACGAAAGCAGCAAAACACTAATGACAAACAAAAAAGATTGGAAAATTAACGAAGTGAAATCTGGCAATGAAAAGAGATACGAGCTTAGGGTTATAAAATATGGTGAAGAAACAGATGTGTAAAAACACACTGAAAGGGAGGACATGGAGAATAGGAACATGGAACTTTAGAAGCTTATCGGGAAAGGAGGAGGAACTAATAAACGAATTAGAAAAGATGGATATGGATATTGTGGGTATTACAGAAACGAAAAAAAAAGGAAAAGGATAACAAACGCTGACTGGAGAGCATGTACTAATATATAGCGGAGTAAATGAATAGAACAGGGCAAGAGAAGGGGTAGCATGCTACATAAAGAGAGAAAATGTGAAATATATACGAAAGTGGACTGCAATAACAGAGAGAATCTTGAAGATGGAATTAGAAATTGATAAAAATACGTTATTAACAGTTATAGTTGTATATGGTCCAAGTGAAGACGAAAGGGTTAGAATAAAAGATGAATTTTGGAATCAACTGACGGAAGTAATAGAAGTAAGTAGGGGAAGGATGTTGATAATAGGTGATATAAATGGGCGAGTAGGGAAAAAAGACTATGAATCTGGAGAGACAATAGGTATACATGGAGAAATCACTAGAAACAATAATGGAAGGAGATTGATAGAGTTGTGTATGCTAAATAATCTTATAGTAACAAATACTTTCTTCGAACATAAAGAGACACATAAATATACGAGAGAATGTTTGAGTAGGGGAGAAAGATCAATAATCGATTATATAATAATCAACAGAGAATTTAGAAAAAAGGTAAAAGACACAAGAGTAAGACGAGGACCTGAAATATATTCGGACCACTATCTAGTTTTGACAAAATTAAAAATAGGCAACACAAAGCAGCAAGAAAATACCAGTGCAAATATAAACAAAAAGTGTGAAAATAAGCAAGTAATTAAAACATACAAATTAAGGGAAGATGAGACAGCTAAATTATAAAAAGAGAAAATAGAAACGGAGATTATTAAAATCAAAGAAAGTATGAGCAGCATGTCAGTAGAAGATGCATGGAGAAATATCAAGGAAATAATAACAAAAACAGCGAGAGAGACATGTGGATATATTAAAATCAACAAAAACAAAAAACAAACTAAATGGTGGAACGACGAAGTAAAAATGGAAGTAAAAATGAAAAAACAAGAATGGAAAAAGTACCTTACGAACAGAACTACAGAGAAGTATAATAATTATAAAGAACAGAGAATGAAAGTGAAAGAATTAGTGAAAACATTGAAGCAACAATCCTGGGAAGAATTCGGACGCAAGACCGAATAAGATAGCAAAGGAAATCAAAAGTTATTTTACAGGGTCTTAAAAACACTACGAAAAGGAAAACCGAATAACAGCATAGCCATCAAATCTAAAGAGGGAAACTTAATAGAAAACTATAATATATACTATGAAAAATATAAACTATGAAAAATAATATAAACTATTAAAAATATAATGGCACGATGGAAGGAGTACTTTGAAGATATGTTAAATACAAAGCAAAATAATACAGGAAATAAAACATACGAAAAAAATTTTGAGTGGTTTGCGAAAATATTTTTTTCTAATAATCTCTTTAAATTTTATATCTTCTAAATAATTATCTGATCTATTGATTATCTTATCTGATATATACATAGAGAACGAATTAACATGGGAAGTAAACAAAATCCAAAGAGAAATAAGAAAAATTAATAAATAGGAAACAAGGAGAATATGATAGATGAAGACATAAAGACAGAAGAAGTAATTGAAGCTATAAAAATGTTAAAACGGGGAAAGGCTGCTGGACATGCTGGAATAACAACAGAGATGGTAAAGAACATGGGCAACAATGGAATAGAAGTATTAGTAAAATTTTTTAAGGGAGACACTGCATAAAAAGGGAGACAACAAAGATTGCAATAATTATAGAGGTATAACATTGATGAGTACGATGGTCAAGATATATGAGAGAATCCTGGAAAAAAGATTAAAAACTGTGACTGAAGCCCAGATGGAAGAAGCCCAGAGCGGTTTTAGAAAAGGTAGAGGAGTACAAGATCACATATTTACCATGAAGCAACTAATAGAAAAGAACGTAAGCGTTGAAAAAGCATTTGATAGCATCCCAAGAATGGAAGTATGGAACAGCCTTAGACAAAGAGGAATCAGTAACAAGCTAGGAAAAGCTATTTTCAGTCTTTATAAAAATACAAGAAACTATGTTAGAAAAGGAAACTTACAGTCAGAGGAGTTCGTAACTAAAAAGGGATTAAGACAAGGGGGAGTACTGAGCCCGACTCTATTCAATGTAGTCCTGGATGACATAATAAAAGAAACAAAGAGAAAAACAAAGAAATTAGAAGTAGGGTATAGAAACATGCAGAGGGTGGAAATAGTGGAATGTGCTTTTGCCGACGACCCAATGATTTATGCAAAGAACGAAAAGGATTTACAAACGAACCTAGACATCTGGAAGACAGCGTTAGAAAACAAAAATATGAAAATAAACGTCGCCAAAACCAAAGTAATGACCATCGGGAAAGCAGAACCAAGCATAACGATAAAAATAGATGGAAAAGATGTAGAACAAACAGAAACATTTAAATACTTAGGAGTAATTATACACAATGACGGAAAGGAAGAGGCTGAAATCAACACCAGAATTGAAAATACAACAAAACTATTCTATGCACTTAATAACACGTTTATAAGAAACAAAGATATATCGAAGAACACGAAAATGACAGTGTACAAAACTATATACAAACCAATTCTGACATACGGTCGTGAAAGCTGGGTGCTAAGCAGTCAAATGAAAAGTAAAATATAGGCGCTAGAAATGAAATACCTAAGAAGCACTACTAAAGGTATTACTAAAAGAGACAAAATAAGAAATGAAACAATTAGAGCAGAACTTAACGTTGAACCAGTCCTGGAAAGCATAGAAAAAAGGCGATTAAAATGGTTTGGGCATCTAGTAAGGATGGAAGAAGGAAGACAAACGAAAAGAGTATGGCTAACATGGAACCAAGCAGTTGCAGATTCGTTGAAGGAACGAGGAATATCCTGTAATGAGGGGTTGAAGATAGCAAAAAACAAGAAAGAATGAGCAAAATTTATTTATGCATGAAATGAATCAACCCATTATTTTATAGTTTAAATTTGATTTATTGTTTTAAGTTTTTGTATTAATTTTAATTATATTAAATTTATTGTATTAAGATATTGTAATAAGTACCTTTACACCTTAGGGTAACAATGGATTTTACTGATAAAAAAAAGATCTTCTAAATAAGCAGGTAGTAAAATAAATCTATCTGTTTTTGACAGAAAATTTCACAGTTTTTTGGGTCATGATTTCGAGTTATTAAATAAATAATAATAATACATCTTAATTTATATACTTATTATAGATATAAATACAACAATTGGCTATAGACCCGCGGACTTTCAGCCTACTATATATTGCAAAACTGGTGCAAAAATTTACAAAAAATAGCAAAACCACATTTTGATTGACAAAATTATTTAATTTTTGTAAAAACCGATTTAAATTCCAATTTTGGGTGGTTTGTTTAAATATTTTAAAATTGGTAAAATTTGCAATACATTTTTTCCAAAAAAGGAGACTATACTAGTCTTAAAGGTTAAAATGTATAATTAAAAATATTTTTTTAAGCAGAAACTACGAAAATAAAATATTCAAGTTAAATATTTCAGGTTTTTATTGTGTTGTAATATTCAGGATTTTTGAAAATATTCTGTTTTTTTTTATTCCAAAACGTCAGTTTTTTAGCTTCATTTTTTTACTGCATTTCTAGTACATATTAATCATAAGTTATTCCTAAAATTAAATCACTAACCTTCCATTAGTCGCATATATACATTTATAGTCTGCCTTCTTGCCTATAAGACGAATTTTGAAAAATGGAAAAAAATGGCAGGAAAATGGTAAATCGTCTTATAAACCGGATACAAACTTATTGTTAGTTCAATTAGAAATATTTTAACTATAATTTTAATGATAAATTTTGCTCAACATTTGTCTGTTTAGATATAACACTAGTCAAAAATAGTAAAATTTACTAGCAGAGTTGAAAACAAAATAAATTAATCTTTCAAGTCTTATAAGCCAGTATATCGGTAAGTTGATACACTGCATTTTAATTTAGGTGGATAGGACACAGAGCATTTTGACTTATTTTTAATTAAAAGTGAGGATTAAAAAAATAGTTTGAATTTTCAAAATAGTATATTAAAGGACGAGTTCAGTCAGCGCGATTTTACAGCACGCGTCCAAGTTTGGAAAACGACGAGCGTGGCGAGGAGTTTTCTAATGGACAAGTGCTGAAAAACGCATTACGAACGAGTTTTTTATGGTATTTTTTCTATCTTGCGCCCTTTTATGCCATTTCTAAATAAAGAAATCGCCCATACATGTTCATAAAATTTTATGGTGATTGGTTACTCTAATAATTGACACTTTGACACTTTTGAAATTAATTTAAAGGTTATAATTAAAATGGGTGAAAAAAATTTCTTGCACTCCACCAGATTTGAAAGAAATAGCTGCAAATAAATAAATTGTTGCCAGATAAATCGCGAGCAAGATATGAAAAAGAATACTGCAAATTTAAGGAGTGGTGTAATCTAAATAAAGTTACAGTTGTTTCGGAAATTGTTTTACTTGCTTACTTCAAATTACAACGTAAGAAGTATATACCATCAAGTTTATGGACGATATATTCTATGTTGAGGCCCTGCTTATCTACACATAAGGATGTAGATATATCCAAATATTGTAAATTACAGGCCTTATTGAATCGGATATCTCAGGGCTGTGCACCTAAAAAGTCAAAGATTTTAGAAGAAGAATTCATAAATTTATAAGGGACGTAGATGATAAGTCTTATCTGGCTAGGAAGGTGGGTAAATTTGTATGTATATTGCAGCTTTGTATGTAACGGTATTCATTTTAGATTGCCTTGATAATGGGTTATAATGGTGCGCCTAGGCGTCAGGAATTAACGGATATGTCTGTCGATGACATACAATACAGATCTGATTCCATCATTGTGTCTGTATCTAAAACAAAAAATTACATTCCAAGAATGTTTGCAATTACAGATCCTCATTGGATTGACTTAATTAAAAAATATGTTAACTCACGTACTAATAATGTTACGCATAAGAAATTTTTCTTAACTTTTCGTAATCGGTCATCGTATTAATAGTCCAATTGGTATTAATATTATGGGAAGAATATCAAAAGACATTGCGACATTTCTCAAATTACCAAACTCCGATCTTTATACTGGACATTGTTTCCGAAGAAGTAGTGGTGGACGGAAGTCTTCTACTGTTGCGGAGGGGTATGTTGACGCTTCATTAATACAGAAGATTGACGCGAAGACTTCGACTAGAAACAAACCACACCAAACCCGGAGTCGCTTCCCCCTTCATTGGGAGAAGTTGACCAGATCATTCAACTTCTTAAGAATAATAATATCAAAATATCTTAAGAAGTTATATCTTAAGAATTATCTTAAGAAGTTGAATGATCTGGCCAACTTCTCCCAATGAAGGGGGAAGCGACTCCGGGTTTGGTGTGGTTTGTTTCTAGTCGAAGTCTTCGCGTCAATCTTCTGTATTAATGAAGCGTCAACATACCCCTCCGCAACAGTAGAAGACTTCCATCCACCATGATTTTTTATTGTTAACAAATCACCACCATGGTTGGTCAAATGTGTGCACTACTTCTTCGGAAACAATGTCCAGTATAAAGATCGGAGTTTGGTAATTTGAGAAATGTCGCAATGTCTTTTGATATTATTAGGATATATACTGGATATATGCTGGAGAGGACTCTATCGTTTCTGAACTGTGGAAAGGTGCTGGAAACAATGTCGTGCGCAAGCTAGCCGAGATCATCCAGGACATCTGGGAAACAGAGAAATAACCACCCGATTGGAAATCTGCTCTGATCCACCCGCTTCACAAAAAGGGAGATTTTACTAATCTAAGCAACTACCGCGGAATTTCTCTCGTCCCGGTAACATGCAAGATTCTCCCGAAGGCGTTACAAACAAGGGCAGAAAATGGGCTTCAGGAAGACCCGATGCTGTGTTGAACAGATCCTCAATCTTAAAACTGTACTTGCATACTCCAAGATGAGAAACCGCAAGGTGGTCGTCGCCTTTATTGATTTTAGGAAGGCCTACGATTCCATTGATAGAGAAACGCTTAAAAAAGTACTCCAGGAACTAGCATTAGACAACAAAATCCGCAGACTCATCCTAGAAACTTTGACCAACATCCATTCCAAGGTTAAATTTAGAGGCGAGATTTCAGAAAGCTTCGAAATAAAAACTGGAGTGAGACAAGGAGATGGACTTACCCCACTTCTCTTCAACTGTGTCCTTGAAAAGGTTATTAGAGAGTGGCGCAAGGAACTGAACAATTTGAGTGCTCAGAGTGGTATCTACCTGGGACGAAAGAACGATGGACTGGTTGTAGATTGCCTGGCCTTTGCAGATGACATGGCACTGTTTGCTGATTCTCTTGAGATGGCAACAATACAGGTAAACTGCCTCAGAAAACAGGCTGCCAAAGTGGGTCTTCAAGTGTCGCTGGAGAAAACAGAATTCTTCCCAAACATCAGAGAAGCAAATAAAGAGATCTTACTAGAACAGGGAATCATCAAGAGGACTGAGAAGAATAAGTATCTCGGCGGATTGATTGAACCCAACTTATCAGAAAGAGCATCATTATCCAAGAGAGTCAACAAGTTAGAACTAGCCTATCGACTGACTAAGAACACTTACTATAGGAAATGCCTGTCACGCAACCTGAAACTTAAGCACTACACATCAGTCTTACGACTAGAAGACCTGTATGCCGTGAAGTGTCTTTCCTTGAACCGAACTGGTCTAATAGAGAAATTAGAAATCAGAGAGAGGAGAACCCTCAGGAAGATCCTAGGCCCGGTAAAGGAAGATTGGGAATTCCGAAGGCGGCATAACTCTGAGCTCTACGAATATATTGAGATGCTCTCTGACTATGAAAAGACTAGGAAAAGAAGAGTAGCTTTATATGGCCACGTTGCAAGATTGCCCCCAAACCGACTAACCAACCGTCTGTTCACCTTCTGGCAAAACAAGAAGCTTCGTACCACTTGGTTGACAGAGACCGAGAAGGATATTAAAGAACTGGGAATAACAGATCTCAAAAACAGACAGTCTGTGAGACGCATCCTGAAGGAAGTCCGTGGTTTTCAGGAAAAACCTCTTAGGAAAGGTACCCCCTAAACAGAAGAGAGAAAGGAGTTACACTGGCAGAAGATGCGACAATACTGGGCAAAGGTCAAAGCCCAACAATTGAACAAGCGTGGTCCAAAGTAAGCCTATTCGAAAGAAGAAGAAGAAGACAAAAGATTGAAATATCTAAAATGCTTAGGTCTGAGCAAGCAAATATCAACTTACCTTGATGTTCTTTTAGTGCGCCAGATTTGCAATTTTATATCAACAGTAGTAGTAGCACTGTATATAATGTCTCTGGAGTGAGTGTTACTGCTCAATAATCTAATGTTACTATAAATATTTTTAATAATTGTTCCATTGAAAAGATTTTTTTTTAAATGTGTAATATCGTTTATTACCATTAATTAATTAAATTTGTGTATTCACGATTTCCACACATCATATAACCTCAAAACTATCTCGCCGAAAATTTGACACTGACAGCTCTGAATTTCTGTGCCAACCTTGAATAAATTAACTAACTAAGAAAATTACAGCAATCAGCGAGCCATTGCAGCACGCATATGAGTGCTGTAATGAGTCCATTACTGACGCAAAATAAATAAATACTTAAATGAACTACATCTTTTGTTCGTAATAATAAGGTTTTCCCAGAAATATTTTACCGATTGGTCAGGCCCGCCGGGACTGGGCGGCACTTGCAAGGGGGCGCAAATATAGAAATGTCCTTAGTGAACACATTGTCATAATTTGCCTATTTGTATTTGTTTTTATTATGTCTTTACAACAATATCTATTTCAACAATATATTGAACTACATGGAAAATAAACGTAAACGTTTTATGCACGTGAGGAATTCCCTTTTCTACCATACCGGACGATAGTTTAACGTACAGTAGT
Source organism: Phosphuga atrata (assembly GCA_944588485.1). Classification (NCBI taxonomy): domain Eukaryota; kingdom Metazoa; phylum Arthropoda; class Insecta; order Coleoptera; family Silphidae; genus Phosphuga; species Phosphuga atrata. The sequence goes on from OX155901.1 coordinate 13,844,913, forward strand.
ACAGAACCTATAGCTCGCGGAAAGCGGAATCTCTCGCCTGGAATGATTAAAAAATAAGCAGATAGGTAAAGAGGGGGCGGCATTGTCAGTTTTGCAAGCGGGCGGTGAAGCGCCCAGCGGCAGGCCTGCGATTGGTTATATTGAACTTCCGTGACAATTAAACCCGATGTATTGTTGTTAAAAAGCAACGATTTACTTAATGAATCGTGAGTTTGGATAGTTCATAAGTCAATTTCAATAGTTCAGTTTTCTTTATTACTAAATTATTGAAATTGTGTTGAAAACATTGGATAGCCATTTTATAACATGGTTTAGGATGAAATCAGGAAAATATAAATGTAAAAAAATTGCTTGAAAAAATAGGATCATGTAGGTGAAATCGAACTTTCTCTTTTGATTCCCAAAATTCTCGTTTACGTACAAAACCCCTTTAGAACTCTCGTCTCCGATATGATATTTTTTGTACTGTAAATTTGTTTAACAATTTCGGCAATTTACTTACTTAACTTTTGATGTTTAAAACTTTTAATAATTTCATTACTTTCAATGTTTTAAGTTTGTTGATTTTGTTGACTTTTAATCTTGTCCGTCTTACATTAAACAGATAAATAAGATAAATATTGATTGAAAAAATGTTCGTTTTGCAGTCTCAATATTTATTTAACTGTCTCTTGTTTGGATTTAGACATTATTTTTAATATAAATTATTAAAAAAAGTATTAAATCTTGAACAAAAATAAATAAAGTTGAATGAATGTTATTTTGCGGATTTCGTGTTAGAATTTTAGTAAATGTTTTTTGTTTTGCCGCAAAGGTGATATTAAAAAATGAAAATGCTTGACGTCACGTTGTGGAAATTATCAGTTTGGAGTGTCGGTGTCGGCGTCGTTGCGAAGAAGAAAGTCACAGGGATTTTTTCTGCGGTCCTTATGTAATTAGCGAAGGGGGTTCGTGTTGTGGCGTTGCGCAACTGAAGGGATCCAACCCCCCTGCGCCGCGCTTGCGCCACCGCGGACCCGCGATGTCGCGACGTCCGTGCGGCTATGCGCGAATTCCATCGTCAGTCCCTTGCCTACCGCCAGACCGCTTAGCTTGCCCGCTTGAACCAGTCAGTGTCTCTATACCGAGGCGTGCACACTCTTGTACACTCATTTACTCGTGGTGTGAGAGCTTGTTCAAATAAAACATTCGTGTTTCCACTTGGAGTTTGACGCGCCGCGTTCGTTCCTCTCTCTATCTTAAAAAAAGAACAAACAGTTTGTTGAAATAAAAATCGCTTGTGTGCGAAAAGTTTTTGACTTTTTAAAAACTAATTCGTTTCACTGGAACTTAAAAAAAAAACTATATATTGGTGCTTCGTGTTATTTAACAAGACCTGAAATCAAAAGTGAGTGCAACTAAATTTATATGTTATTTCACTTTTTTATTATTTTAAACCAGAAATTGCATAATACGCGAATACCAGACTTTTTAATCATCCTTATCGCTATTTTTATCGCGCTGCGTATCTCACTTACTAATATGTTTAGTAAATAGAAAGAAAATCCATATTAGAAACAAACTACGTTGCTATTTGCTAGACTGGAAAATCGTTTCAATAAGCTATTATTAATGTATAGCGCAGACTGTCGCCATCAAATTGTCATGGAAATTAGTGGGATTAGCTCTAATACTAATTCCTTAAAAATAAACCATCATTATCAAGTTTTCTCCTCAAAGCATTACTTGAAATATTATTTATTCAATGAACAATTAGCAAAAACACTATTCCTAGATTAAATCATAAACTTACATTTCCATTTTACGCCTTCAAGTATCAAAAGTAAATGTTAGCACTAGTAAAAGTGAACATTTAAAATGTGTCTCGTTTTGTTTTACAACCTCTTGTTTTTTTTACACGAAAAATCAATTACGAAAATGACGGTATTTTTTTAACCTTTTTTTATCCATTGTTATAAATAAAATTTATCAGTCATTGTAAATATTGTGTAAGGAAATAAACTGGAATGTAACGATCAAAAATTTAATTCTATTCAGCATATTCACCTTTGTATATATGTATAAAAATACACAATTTTACTACTAAAATTCTAAAATAAACTTTATAGTGGAATATTTTTTTTTGGATCAATACATTATCATTAATGTATAACAGATTTTATCACCGCAGTATATCAAAACTTAGTAAAAGCATAAATCAGATAATGTTGAAACGTTACCTTGTAATTGACCAATGCATGGAATTTTTTTTCATTTCAAAAATTTGGAATCCCAAATATTTTTTTATTGTAAGAGAATCTCTTTGGAAAGGCAAATTTAGAATCCCGGATGATTTTTTGTCAGAAGAAAAACTAAACAAAAATTCTGATTGGAAAACAGATTTGGAATCCCTCCCAGAACATTCTTACCGTAAGAGAAACTAAACTTTTAAATTCTGTTGGGAAAAAAATAGTTGGATGAGTAGTACTATCCATAGATTTTTTACCTTGTCAAACTTTCGAATCGTGCAATTTTAAACTCTCTTTCCAAATCCTGATTGCATTTTAAAAGATCATTAAACTGAGAAATACTTTATTTTTTGTACAAATTGATGTGAAAATGCATTTTAAGGTGAGGGGATATGAAATGTTTTTTATTGCTGAAATTGTGAGGGAGCTTTTTTGGGGTCAATGTCTTTTTTGGTAAAATCAGATAAGTGTGCGCACCCTTCAAAATAATGCAGTTTGTGCCGAAACGAACGGAATGAGAAGCTGTTATTTTTTATTATTGCATCAAGTGGCCAATTAAATAATACATTTTTTTTTAATTAGTGCTTGCTCCGCTGAGTCGAGAGTTTTTAATGTATATTTTAGGTGAAGAATACGCCGCCGCGTACTCCATGTGCAACTAATGATTTAATCCAAGGTTTCGTTGCACTTTAATTCCCATCGCTGTAATTATTAAGCTGCTTAAGCGAAACGGCTGCACAATTAATAAATTTAATAATTGTCCGCCTTTTTTGCGACTATCTCCTTTATTCAGATTTTGCGTCCCCGACGCTGCTTTTCCGTTCATTAATTACTTATGTCACAACAAAGATGGCTTCTACCCACACAATGTGACGTTAAAAAATTACAGTCGCAAACGTTAACTGTTTGGTAGCCCTCAGCACCCGCTTCAGATTGTAATTAGTCACTTATGCACTCCAGAGCTGATATGACGGAGATAATGTCGCCAACGTTCCGTTCGCGCTGTTTAAATCACGTAATATATTACTGTTAACCGACCACCGAGTGTCCTGATATGAATATTTATCTCACACCTCCCCCAAAAAAGTAATACACATTAACCACAAAAAATCTTTCATCTACATTTATACATTTAACAAAAACTTATACTCGTAACATTAATTTCTCTATGAATCCAAATTACCTTTCATCTACCCAAAAAAGTTAATTATCCCAATACAAATACTATCTAATATAAATGCACAAATAAATTGTAATGGCTTGTTAAAAAGAATTTTATGCAAATATTTGCAAGGAGAATTCATTCATAATATATTCATTTTTTTTCTTACTACTTTTTTTATATAAATTCCAATTCATCCAAACAGAAAATTTATGTTTGGGAATGAAAAGTTTTGCACTAGCCGTAACTCCGACGCAGAAAACTTCCCCGTAAACATTCGCGAAATATCAATACATTTGATTTGTGAGTAAAAGTTTCCTTACCCAATTAAAACACTTCTCTGAATTATAAAAAAAAACTTTTTATACCATTAAGTCTTTTTACAAAAGATTCAAAGCTTTGTTGAGGAATTAATATTTATTTATTCAAAACGTATATATTATCTAATTCAAGTGAATTTATTATCGATTCAATAAAGAAACTAAAACGTTCGTAATTTGATATTAATTCAAGGTTTTCTTTTTACACCAAGGGAAGTACTGTTAAAAAAGCTTTAACATACATGAAACCAATTTAACTTGTAAATTTACAACGAAATTCTTTTTAGAACGCAACTATTACCTTAATAAAATTCACTTTTTGATCTTCCTGCAAACTTTATCACAACCTTTTTAAAACCTAATAAACGCGTATTGTTTTACGTGATTCAACTTTTATATGAATCAACATTTGTATAAAACTTTTATTTAGCAATAAACACAAATCTCTCGACCATAAACCACCGAGAAATTATAACATTAACGTTTTTTTTTTTGTGAAAGCAAGTAATTTGTAATTATCAAAATAGAATTGCGTTTTAACTAATTTAAATTTTCATCGATTTTGAACTAGAAAACGTTGAATTATTTATTACAAGAAAAATTTACTTGAAAATGCATTTATAGTTGATTAAACCAAATATGAACTTGAAATTATTATGATAAATGCCTTTATTGTATACATTTTACGGTTTATTATCTTCGTCGTATTATTATTTTATGAATTACTTTTATTTTATGGTCATTAGAACATAATATTACACGTGAAAGTATTCAAATTGTTGTGTATAAAATTATAGCTGATATGGTAATATAAAAAGGGGACGTTGTACAATATGGGCGGACAAGGGCGGACGAGGATGCGAGAGCGTACGAGTTTATCCGATAATTCAGAATTTGCAACTTGCAGACTATAGATTTGCGACGCATTGTTGTGTGAAATTGGATTTTGTCATTTTAATTATAATTTTATCTGTTACGTATGCGATTTTAATTAACCCGATCGAAATTGATTGCCTTGTACAAAATTATTTACAAAAAAGAGAATAATAAAAAAGGAAATGGAACAAATATCATAAGACGTTAAAATAGGGGTCGAAAATTGACGGCCTGACAAGGGTTCACGTCCGGATCATGGCTATATTTTTTGACGTCATTGTTTTTAAAAAAATTGAAATTTATTTAGGGTTGTATGCTTCAAATTTGTAAATTATTGCGGGAAATAATGTTAATTTTGATGTGTAATGTTAATTTTTACAGGTTTTTAAGTAAGTTTGAGTAATTATGAATCTTTCATTGATGTAACTAGGGCTGTTTAAAAAATTCATACAACCTAATAGAAAATCAATGCACTTAAAATTTGTACAAAATCCATTCTTGCTTTTTTTGCTAAATGTTGGCTATTTGTTCCAAATTAAATAAAGCGGCTTCTGTAGTGGCTAGAATTTTTTCTGAAACATAACATATACAATCAAAAAGGTTTGCAAATTTGTACAAATTTCAAAGGTTTCATTATTTCGTAATGATTTTTGAGAATTTGAAATTGGAAAATTGGTTCAAATTAATGTATTTACTTATTAACTAAAAATGTTAAATGTTTTTAGGGAAGAATATTTCAGATTAAACATTGTTGAGATTTGGTTGAATTTTGACATCTTATTAGTTTTGTTAAAAATTGTTCGGCTGTTTTAATTTTTTTTTTTAGTTTGATGGATATTTTGTGAATTTTCCAATAAAATTTTGCATCCATTTATTCGAAATTTAATTAAAATTCTTCATGTTAATGGAATTTTAGTGAAACATAACCAAAACCAAAGTTATTTAAAAAATACCTACAACAACAACCAACCAAATTAAAAAATGTTCTCGAATTTTTGTTTTCAAATTTTTAACCAATTTGTCTTAAATTAAATCAAGAAACTGGTAGAATTATCACCGATACCGAGATATTTAAAAAGATAACAAGTGCCAAATTCCAAATCAAAACAGTTTGTGCTTTATTTATAGAAATTTGATGTCTTTTGACGATTTTGTTCAAAATTATATTACACGTCTTCAGAATTTTCACTGAAAAGTATTTAACATTGGTATTTTCACATTGTTTTTTTTGCCAAATTTTGTGAAAATATTTAAAATATATATGGGGAAATATTTAATTTATTGCAAATTTTTGTTAACAAATCTGAACTGTTTGAATTTTAGATATGATCTGTTAGATTTTGAATTTTATTAAAGATCTCCGTTAAAATCCTTCCATAAATTTGTTTGGAAACTATTCAGGAATTTTGGTGGTGAAATTCAGGTGAAAAAAATTTTGCTGAATTCAATTATTTCAAGAACACTTAAAGTAAAATCCAAAATCTATACAGTTTTTATCTATACATTGCGATTTGTTTTTTTGTGAAAGTTTAAGAAAATTAATTAAAAAATGTTCAGCTCGAACATTATTGCTGATACCAAATTCCAAAACCTAAAAATGTTTTTGTTGAAGTGTATACAATTTTAAAAAGTCCATAACTTGCCATCCACATTTTTTCAAAATTAAATAAAGCGTCTTCGGATAAAGGAACTTAAAATTAAGCTACAACCTGGTAATTTTTTGTAAAATGTTTTTTGAATTTTCCATAAATTTATTCGATATTTAGGCATGAATCTGAAACTCAACCTTATTGGTATAAACTTATCCATATTATTTTCTTAAAACTTAAAGTATAATTGAACCGTTTATTTTGAAAATTATTTTTAAGTTCATTTTTTTAAAATATCGAGTTAGCTACCTTAATAGTTTTACTTGATCTTTTTATTCTGAAGTAACTTGTTACTAATATATTTAAAATCATTAAGATTTTGTAACACCAAAATTTTCTGGGTTAATGAAGTGAAAAAGATTTATTTTGAAAGTGATGGTCCCATTGTGAGAATTTCAAACCGATATGGAAAATATGCAATTAAAGTTTATGTGATCTCGTAAGCTTTATGTTTAACTATTAAAGTAGCAGTTGAATTATCAATGTGCAATGAATTTATTATAAACAATTTAATTTCAAATTTCAGTTTCGCTTTGCTAATGAATTCATATGGGTCTCCTGATATACCATTGTAATTTTCAGCAATTCGTTAATAATTTCTTTATAACAAATTAAATTGCAAAAAATCTGTATGAGAGTATGAATATATTAAAATATCCCAAGAGAAAACTTATGAATCTTCGAATATGAATTTCAATTTAAAAATTAAAAAGTATAAAAATATACGAGACTACTCACAAACTTCAAATTCAAGGAATTGTTTGTATACCACCTTTGTATGCCACATTGTATACCACCTGCCCACAGTAATTATTTTAAATCCCTCCCGCATACACAAATTGAAGAAGACTGATAATAATTATTAAAACGATATTAATTTGAATGTAAAAATTATTTATCAACTGTTATTTAGTAGTATAATCTTATATTTTATAACACAAAAGTCTATGCATTTATCTTTATTTTTAGGAAAATTTATTTTATGTATAGATAGAATTGTGCTTTCTTAAGAATTGGAAACGTGATTCCATTGATTTTGAACGTGGCCAAAGTCCATTTACAGCCATCAAAAACATATTATTTCTTAAATATCGTTAAATATGCTAATCGGGCTGATAAACTTGACACCCTTAGAAACACCAAAACATTATTCTACTATGTTATCTGTTACCCATATTTTTAAATTTTATCCAGCGCAAACCCTTCAATATCTCTATTCGAACATAAATGGAAATCACTTCCAAAATGAACGGCTCAACTGATGAAACCTATGATATGTCACAAATAGCAACAGCAAAATCTAAAACAAAAAGAAATTGTTCAAAAGTAAATAAAGCAGAAAATAAAAAAATCTTAAGAAGAAAACAAAAAGTACTAAGTTGAAAACAAAATTATTAAATAAAATCCATAACTTAGCTTCAAATTTCATTTCTTATAACTAGACATCGGATTATAGCATCATCTTCATGTTTGCATATGCAAATGCATAAAACGCTATTTTTATAGCATTATTGCATATTTCAGCACTTTTTCATTTATAGTGGCGGGCCACAGCCAGTGACGTGCCACGCGGGCAACTCACACTCGGCAAACCGATTTACTGGCTTGCACTAGGCGAAGGCGTTTGCGGGATGCGGCAATTTTCGGATTTCTTATCAAGTCGCTCGCAGTGTTTGTAAACCTAGGAAAATCTTGTTTTTGTTAAATAATGTCGCCAGTGAAAAAACCTAGATTTTAATGGAATCTTGGATTAAAAATTACCCAAGCCAATTTACGACTGATGGCACTGTGATTTTCTGCGAGGTTTGTGACAATCAAATACCTTCATCAAAAAATTAGCTGATCGATCAACATATGAATACTGCTTCACATATATCTGCAAGACAGAAAACCTTCAAAAAGTCGTCAACAACTGGTTATTCCAATTTCGTCTTCTAATTCGGATACTACAAAGAAAATAGAATTCAACAAAGATTTATATCCGCGACAGCACATAATAATCCGCTTTGTGTCCATAAACGAATGTAAAAAAAAATCCCGTTCTCCCATTTCCAGGGAAAATGGGGTCGCGATAACTTAACAAAAAGTTAGCAGAACCCACCCTAAAAATAACTATTTTGAAGAAATAAGTGCACCGCAATTATCCGCTTTTTATCCGCAAACTAATGCCAGGAGAAAAATTTCCGCACTTTTCATTTCCCGGGAAAATTCGCGAAATTTTCGCGGAATTTCTTTGTGGATAAAAAGCGGATAATTTCGGTTATTTTCTTTTCCTTAAAAAATAATTTTAGGGTATGCTTTTCCACGGTGGAAAACACAAATTTGTTTTCATTGACAAATAATTACAATTATAAATAAAATTGACAATTTTCACAAATTTGTCCATTTTCCATCTATGTGTTTTGCGACGATCTCATTCTCTCTATTCAATAAATTTTTATGGATTTCAACATCATTGGATGATATTTTATTCGAGGAGAAAAATAACGATCTAATGATTTTCATTTTCAAAACATGCCGCTTGCACCTTTGAAAGGCCCTAGCATTCGCCGCCGATGCGTCTTTGAACGGACCAATAGAAATAATAAAGAAAGCAGGAGACACGTGGCTTATATGGCTTATTGTGACAAATTTTCCCGGCAAATAAAAATTTTTGAAAGCGGAATTTTTTTCTTGCGTAATTCGTTTGCGGATGAAAAGCGGATAATTCCGATGCATTTATTTCCTCAAAATAATTATTTTTGGGACTCGCCCGCTAACTTTCTGTTAAATTAGCGGGACCCCATTTTCTCGGGAAGTGCGGGATATTTTTTTTTTAACAATCGTTTGCGGATAAAAAGTGGATTATTATGTGCCGTCGCGGATTTTTTTTCCTCATTGGTCCTTCCAACATAACAGCGGTAGATTTATGCGAGTTATTTGTTGCGAGTTATTTGTTGCAATATTCATTTTCATCAATTGAATAACGATATATGCCAAAGAATCCTTAGAAGTATTGTACTAATCAGATAATTCCTGAAGAATCCACGATTGGAAAAAACTACCTGTCAAAAATCTACGAAGAAGTGATAAGTGAAATACGCACTGATCTTTCAAACAATTTAATATGGATCTCAGCCGATGAAAGAACAGATTCATGTGGACGTTATATAGCGAATTTGATTGTTGGAAAATTATCCAAAGAGCCCTTCATCTACTCTCTATTTGGTTGCCTGCAAGGTCCTAGAAAAAACAAATTATTCAACTAACGCCCGGTTCATAAATGATTCCATCAAATCACTATTTTCGATTCTTCTATGGACGAGAGAATATGTGTTTTTATTTCTGACGGTGCACCTTATATAGTGATAGCTGGTCAAGCTCTGAAAGTGTTTTACCCATACTTGCTTCACATCACTTGTCTAGCCCACGGATAACATCGACTTGCGGAAGAGATCACGATAGAGTTGGGGAATATCAATACATTGATTTCCTCTACAAGGAAAGTGTTTTTAAAAGCACCATCTCGCGTACAAAAAATATAAAGAGCGACTGCCATAATAACGCGGTGGTTAAAAGCGGTATTGTTTTATGCTTAGAATTTTGAGGCCATAAAAGAATTAGTTGGTCAAATTTACAGTTCAGAAGCCATTGCAATTAATTTCAAGCCAGCTGGTATTTGAGAATCCTTTAATCAGAAAAAATATTGATCTAATTGTCACACATTTCAGCAATATTCCCTACGCTATTGAGAGACTAGAAACTAAAAACCTTCCTCTGTGCAAGTCCTTGGAAATATTGGAAAAGATGATTGAATAGAGCAACGACCTTCCGAGTTCACTATCGGGAAAGGTCCGCGGCAAATTAAATGCTGTTCTATATAAAAACCTAGGACTTGAAGGAAAAAAGAAAGTAAACACATTTATCAAAGGCCTGAGGAGATTTTGCAGAAATGACGCCAAATTTCAGGTTCTGTCCAGTAACGTCAGTTGACGTAGAGAGGTCATGTTCAGCCTACAAACTAATATTAAGTGACAAAGGTCACAAGTTTGCTCTAGAAACTCTAGAAAAATATTTATTTATTTTCTTCTCACAAGAACTACAACTGTATATTGTAAAAAGTAAATTCCAATAATAAATAGTATTTTGATTGTGCATATTTTGTTCATATTTCGCCTATTTTTAGTGCATATTTGCATGCATATTTTGGCATGTTGATATTGCTGTTCACAATGAATTTTCTTTTTGAAATTTTTTGAGAAAATTGCTTAATTGAAACAATAATCATATTGAAATATTTTCAAATGCTAATTAAAATTAAAATAGGGAGGTGAGCCTACTATTTAGAGCAAAATTTCACAAATTATGCATTTATATGTTCTATACATTCGGCACAATAACCTATACGTTTCTAAAAAAAAAATATTTACAATTTTCAACACAATTATTATCATTTGGTGTTATCAGTCATAATATCTCAAGATAATAATTTTGTATCTACGTTTGGGTGCAAACAATTGTTTTTTTACAGAAATAAAAACAGTTTAAAATCAATTTTTAATGTTCTTGCTTCAGAAAATCTCGAGTCGAGTAGCCAATTATGCTTTAAAGTAGCAACACGTCAGATCCTTTTACTGCAACGCGACACGGCCCCAGGTTTATTTCCTATGCTGTCTAACGTCGCCTGTTGCGAAATTTACAATGACAATTTATCCCTCATTAAAACTGTTTATTCACACGTTCCCTTATATCCAGAGATAGCGGAAATTGGAATTGAATGGCGGTCTATAAAACACGGATGCCACATTCGAACTCGATTTATTTAGTTTCCAAGTGAAAATGATCCAGGAATTATTTTCGGCCATTAACAAAGTTTCCCGAACTAAATACAACTTTCCGAACTAAACACTTTCCCTTCCCCCCTTTACCTACAATACATCTTCACCCCACCTCTTCCGAAACCTTTTCTATAATTAACAGCTTGAATTAAGATTCCAAAATAATGCAAAAATAAGAATATTCCAAATAGTTTTGGTAGTTATATTTAGATATTTATTATAATTATATTTTTAGGATATTTTTGTTTTGGTATAGAGGTTGTTTCCCTTTGAGTGGGAGTCTGCATAATTACAAATAGAAATCTTGATAAAGCGCAATGTCCTAAATTCGTCTTTTAAAAATAGATCTAGTCATATAGTGAGAGCATAAAAAGTTTCCTAGCAATTTCACACTTTCAGTTGAATTTTTAACTTGTAGCAAGACATTGTTACTAGCAAAGCGGGACAGAAGTTATTTAAATAACTTCTCATTAGCGTTGATTAGTGTGTTTAACTACACAGGTAAAGGTGCTTATTCTTTGTATACGTAGTCTTTGTACAAGATTACGAAGCTTCAAATATTATACGCTTTAAAATTATGTTTTTTTAATGTTTGGGGGTCGTGGAACTCGGACGTCGTTTTTTATTTTAATTTAAAACGCGATTTATAATAATCAACTGGGTAATTTTTACTTATTAGATAAGCCGGTTGCCTTTATAAATATTTAACGGATGATTATGATACGGTGTTGTAATAATTCCATTGCAGACTCGTTAAGTTTTACGGCGTTTCCAGGGATTATGTAGGCATTTCATTTTTACCGACGCCCGTAAGGTTAATAACTAATAAATTGAAACGGCTCCTTTAATATGAAGTAATTGTTCAGAGAGAATTGTTATATTTGCAAACTGACACGGTGTATTATTTACCCTTTTATGTGTTTGTTTAAAGTACTGTGAAATGAGTAAATGTTTATTTATAGACGTGATTATATTAATATTTTTAACGTTTTAATATGTATGGTCATGGTCTCGTCTTTATCCTTGGAATTTTTAATAAAATGTATAGTGCAGAACTCTATTGAATGTAATGCACGTTTTAGCATGTTTGGGCTGTTGCGTAATCCAACCTTAAAGATTATTATAGTAATATCGCCGACCCACGCATAAATAAGAAAACCGTTTTCGGTTGTGCTATTTGAATTTACATAAAAAATGGCCGACGTCTGCAACGTTATATAAGCAGCAGGAAAAACTGTGAGGTAGAGAGGGGGAATATTATACGAAGGATGACTCATTCCTCGTGCACTTATAATTTGTTTAGCTTCGAAAGTTGCAATTACGACACCGGAATTGCTCGCTAACGGAGTTAATCCCAAGAAGATTCGTCTTTTACTGAAAGTTAAATTGTATTGGACCCTTAATACGTTTTTATGGGATGATAATGCTAAATCCCTTTTATTTTAGTGTAGTTTAAATTAACATTTCTTAATCGTTTTCTTTCTATTTTTTTTTAGATCGCTGACGAAGTCAGAAGCAGTACCATCGGCAGTAGACACAGGGCTTGCTGATCCGTTTATATACCGACCAACATGCGCTAGCTTCTCTACGACAGCCGCTTCGCTTCGCCTTCCTGCTTTCTGCGTTAAGTCAATCAACCCGTTTGTCTTTCGCAGTAGTCCCCTACTCTTTTTCTAGTCCTCAGTACTAAAACACTGCGACAGTAATTTTGCGATTTAACTTCGGCCCATAATCCGATTTTGAGTTTAAATATCCACACTTAAACCCGTCTTAAACGTGCGTGTGTTAAGTTGACGTGCTTTTAGTTTCCTGCAATATGAACAATTGTTGCACATGAATTAAGCTACAAATCTTGTATCCCGCATAAAGAGCAGAACGTACGTTAAAGTTTTTCTGTGCTAATCAATCGCGAGACCAGATCCAGTGTTTCGCGTCGCATCACTCAATCAAATTAAAACCGTTTAATTATTGATTATACACTACATATTCAGTAAACATGGCTATGGTGAACATGAATAATCTACTTAACGGGAAGGATTCTCGCTGGTTGCAGTTAGAAGTCTGCAGGGAGTTTCAGAGAAACAAATGCTCCAGGCCAGACACAGAGTGCAAGTTCGCACATCCACCGGCCAACGTGGAAGTACAGAACGGCCGCGTTACTGCTTGTTACGACAGTATCAAGGTAAGAACTTTTACCACATGCTATTTTTATACTTATTCATAACCATTTATTCATACATTCCTCTATCTTAAAAGTTCAAACACCATTTCATAACTAAGTTATTTTCTTTTATTCAAATTTATTCGCACGCATACTTTTAACAACAATTCATAATTACCTCATGACACACCAACATTGTCTACATTATTTCTAAAATAAATAAACGTAATATTACGATGCAGAGATTGAGACAAACAATTTCATGCAATGCAGAAAACATGCAAACTTTTCCAACGATTACACTTAATAACTCCAAAATATATGCAAAATGTATCAATCAATCAATCATCAATTCTGTATAATTAAATACATTTCCAAATATTGTGTTATTAAATTATCAACACTAATTAAGAAATTGAAATGAAATTTAAATATAATACCAAAATTGGAAATTATCTAAATAGTACTTTTCGATTATATAAGTTTCCGACTCAAATTTTTAAAGGTTTCATATTTGTTATAAATTTGCAAAAATGTGTTTATCAACTTGCTATTTTTACATATTATATATGATATGTCAAAATTTTCGACAAATAACCCCAATATTTCCAGAAAGCTATTGCAAACATGTTATTGTAACAAATCGATAAATACTTAAATTGGACTGGATATAACGTATTTTGTAACGGAAACCTTATTTTTCACGAACGTGAAACATTTACACTAAACATTTTTACGTTAAACAACAGATAAATGCGTAAGACTGGCCCTTATCGCCGTAAAATCATCACATGACGTAGTTAAAAACCCAATTTTAAATGAATCTTTGTATCAGGGCCATCGATTAGAAACTCGTGATTTTATTGCGGAAATGATTCGTCAAGGGTGTCATAGCACGTATCTTGTTAAGGAAAGACATATCAATCCGATTACATAAAACGCACTAATCAATTAAACGAGGTTGATGGCTTTAATTTCATTAAATGAATACGAAAATTTCATAAATATTTTACATAACAGAGACAATTTTGTAGATTTGCTGTTGTTTAACAAGTGAGCGGCACCTATTTATGTTTGGCTTGTATACAATTTTGAGCTAATACAGCGTGAGATCCAAAAAAGTGAAAATAGTCTTAGCTTAGTTTATGTAATTATATCTCGTGTCACATAGTTGTGTTACTTAGTTTTATTGCTGTTTTCATATTTTGTAAGTTTTAAAAGTTAAAAAAAAACAAAAAACTTATTTTACCACGTTTTTATTAACTCCCCTTCTTGTCTGTCTGTTCTCTTGTCTGTCTGTTCTTTTGTATGTATGTTCTCTTGTCTGTCTGTTCTCTTGTATGTCTGTTCTCTAGTCTCTCTGTTTTCTAGTGTGTCTATCCACTAGTCTGTCTGTTCTCTAGTCTGTCTCTTCTCTTATCTGCTTGTTATCATCTCTGTGATTTTTTTCAATCGATTTAAACTAACTTCCCGATGAGCTAGAGACTTGAAACTTTAAACATGAACTCTATGACAATGCAATATTGTAATACTTTAGACACTTAGTTTTATTTTAATGAATTTATATTCCTTCTGTTCAGCAATGGCTTGATGTAGCAACCCTGTGTGATAAAAAATAAAATCAATTACAAGATGTGTAAAGACTGAAAAGTTTGAAAACATTTTTTTATAAATTTCATTTTCTAGTTTATAGTTCTTACATCTTGTAACCGATTTTATTTTTGATCAGATAACTTCGGAGTTGCTCAGCACACAACTTTTATATTTAATTTGTGATTATGTCGGCCCAGACAAAATTAAAATAGAGTACTAAGCAATGACGAAGAAGTATTAATTTAGTAAGTCTTAATTTATAAGCAGAAAACACATACACCATCAACTCCATTAGGTTTATAGCTGACAACTTTGTTTAAATAGTTTTGGAGAACAATAAACCATTGTATCCGAATTCCTTTTCTCCGCTATATTTAAACGAAAATTGTAAGAAAACTAAAGAAATTGCTAGAAATATCCATCCACCTCCTTACTAAACACTTGACGCATCTTTTTGTGTAATTAAAAACACTCGGCAAAGTTTCTGAAATTACACGAGTAACATCTTTTGGTAATTGGCTCCCTTATTGCTTGTGCATTGTTTACAGTATTCTTGGAACTTGTGTATTTAAGGTAATTGAGCCAAAACGTAAGGCTGTGGGGTTAAAGCACGGAAATCTCGGTGTAATTTCTGCACTACATCGTTGATTTTCATAATTTAGATATTTGAAATGTATGAATCAGGGTGAGCCACTCGTTTAAAATCCTTCAGTATCATCTTATACCAGTTTTACGTGATCGTTATGGGCAATATGTAAATAGACTAGTATCTACTAGTACAGAAGAATAGTCGTTTTAACGCAATCATTGTGACGGATAAAGTAGTTTATTGATATGGAATAACTGTGTGTTGATTCGTTGACCGTTGATTCGGATGAAATCAATTTTCATCGATGCTGTCAGCTTTGAAATGTGATATAATCATGGATTTTTCACAAAAAGTTTACTATGTAGCGTATAGCTAACGTTGATAATAGAAATATTAGATATGAAGTTATATTCAAAATTAAAAGTCAAATGTGCTAACAGAAGTTTCAAGGAATAACATTGGCTAGTATGACTTACCAACTTAAAATTGCTGAAAAAAATACTATCAACTTATTAAAGGGGAACACAGCTTGAATATATAAATATATTCAACCTTTCCGAATCTCTATAATATTAAGTCTTTTTAAGACTACAAAACATCTCTTGTTTTGTGTCACGAAAGTGACCTTGTGAATAACGTAAATATCTGTTGTGTTTCAACATGAGATTTGTTTTATAGTCTTAAAAAAGACTTAATAATATTATAGAGCTTCGGAGAGGTTGAATATATTTATATATTCAAGCTGTGTTCCCCTTTAATAAGTTGATAGTAATTTTTTCAGCAATTTTAAGTTGGTAAGTCATACTAGCCAGTTTGACCAGTTTATTTTCAACCCTTTCAATTCAAAGTTACTAAATTTCGTAACAAATCCTTGTTTGTAAATTCGCCTTGAAAACTATTGGAAAGGCAAGAAAAAGTATTTGCTGTTTTTTTGTTATGATGACCATAAGATGATCAAAGAATATTCGCAAGCACTCATTTTTCTTTCAACCGAAAACAAATTTGTTTATTCCTCGAATGCGTTTTAAGTTGTCGGTTGATCTTTGAAAACTCTTCTCTCGTGGGAAATCGCTCACAAAGTTTAGGTTATAAAATAATGAAATGAAAATTAAATCTGGAGAAGAATGTGGAATACGTCAGGTTTAACATCTTGTCGTACGTTCTGATCAAGAATAATTTTTTATAATAGTGAACAAAATCTTGTTTAGCCTTTCTTTTGGAAATTTTAGTGCTTACTCTCGGTCTATGCCAGTGATGGCCTATTTTTAGCTAGGCATGTCAAAATTCACAAAATACCTCAAAATTTGCCTTTCGACATGACCTGACTACATAATTTTTAGTCAAGGAAAATAAGTTTGTTGAAATTCATTTTCAATGGCTTTCAAACATTTCGCCAATACTTTTGCCAGTAGCTTGTAAATTTGTGCCATACATTGATTTGAACATAGAGATATGTGCAACAGAATTCTGATCCGCGTATGTAAATTGTATTACTTGATTATTCTCAACATGTGCCTTAATTTCATCAAACTACTTCATAAATTGTTTTTGCTTGGACTTTTGTTTTTAAAGACATGTTGAGGAGGGGCACAGTGATCTGAAATCCCAAAAAGCTGGCAAAAATATATTCACTATAAAAATATATGACTTCAGTTTCGACTGCTGAAGTTCTCATCTTCAAGTTGGTGAAGGTCATTTTCACTTGAAAATGACCTTCAACAGTCAAAACTCGAGTTATATAACAGTTTGTTATTTTACTTCAAAAGTTATATAATATTTTCATAAAAGTTAGTGGTAAAAATATTAATATTTAAAATATTATTGAATAAGGAGCAGTTCTTCAGTTCAGCCTGCTCCTCCGTCATCTTTATAAACATATACACTATTCTCTCATTTTTTTGTAAACATACAAAAATTCGTATGAAACTAAAAGGGCAGCTAAGGGCAACATTTTCCTTTTTTTGCAATATTGTAGAAAAACCTATTATTAACACTATCCCATTCGTTAGATAGCCGCTTTATGCAGCTTCTTTAAATTTTGTCCTAGATGAAGGCAATTGAGAAAAGAAATTCTTCACAATTTTACGAAAATGCATCCGATTTTTTTTGCAAGATATTAATAAAATAAAAAACTTAATATAGCAGTTACTGTCTACATGCCTACATGCCTACAAACCTTCATTAGAAGAATACATTTTTTTTGGTTGGAAACGATGAATTTTATGGTATAATATTTATTTCACTCCGCACTTATTGACCAACTCTCAAGCATGAAGTGAGGCACGAGAATAGGCCCAGTTTGAATTTATACCCAGCATCAGGTACAATTGTGTTTTTGAGCATTTTTAGCCCTCATATTGAAAGCACGAGACCCTTTTGTACCGATTACAAAACTAAAAATTACCAATATATAAACTTTTTTTGATAGCCTTTTCGGATTTCCGACCACTGTGTGGTTGGAAATCCGAAACAGTGAGCTGGATTGTCGAAAAGGCGGACAAAAATAGAATGCCTCTACATATATATTTGAAATTTTGGTCGCAGGTGTTGTTTGCGTCGTTGATTACGAATCTGTTATGAAAATGTTCAAAAGAAAATTGGCGGATTTAATATGGCTGCCTATTTTTCGAAAAACTTCTTCAAGTTTTACAAAATTCCGTACCTAGGGGTTCATAATCTAGCTGATTACGAATGAGTTATCAAAATTTTACAAAACAAATTGGCGGATCAAATATGGCGGATAATTTTTCGAAATCTTATCAGATTGAAATTGCGTATTTAGAAGTTTTTCACGTCGCTGATCAGGTATCAATTATCCGGATTCCAAAATACAAAATAGCGGGTCCAATACGGCGATTTTTTTTTTAACTTTCGCATTAAGGGTTATTTACACTGTACCAAATACGTAAAGGCAGGTTTCAACATGCAATCCGTTAGAATTCTGAATGCATACATTATTACCTATGCAATAAACATGAAACTAGCCCGGGATGTATTAGGCGATTCATTATTTTTACAGTTTTGTATCAATATAATATTTAGAAAACGGTTTCCCCTCGCAGTTGTCAGTAGTTTCCTTGAATTAGCATAAACTGTTGTTTAATAATGTGAAAACATTCAAAATCAGCCTGCAATAAGCAGAGTTAATATCACACACTTCAACGAAAAATTATCAGCGGCAACGCGGAGAACGCGTTTCAAGAAATTCTGATCAGAAATTCGTAATCAGCGTCGTAAAAAGCCCGTATGTACCCCATTTTGTAAAAAATGGATGATTACGTCGAAGAAACATCCGCCATTTTGTTTTTTAAATGTTTGATTACATATTCGTGATGAGAAAAAAATAACCCCTGTAACCAAAATTTCAGATATATAAGACGAGGCATTGCATTTTTGTCCACTTTTTCGGCAATTCAACCCACTGTGCGGCGGGACAATTTATGAGTTTTCTCACACATTCGCATTTGACCACAATTTTGTACATTTACTCGACCAAATTTCCCCCAAAGTTTGAGCAGTATATATAATATATTTTCAAATTTCATTACAATTGGTAGTGAGATGAAGATCAATTTTTATTTTATTACACGAAAGAAACGGAATTAACGCCAAATTGCTTAATCCTCGTTTTGTTTGTGCGACGTCCAAACATCAAGCTGTCTTATTTTTTTAAATGAAGAAATTGAATAAATGTTGAATAGCAAGCAAGCACTGAGTCCTGATACCTATCGACTTACCTAAGGCTGCACTAATGGCTCTCAAAACATTTTGTCTATAACGGCCTAACGCCCTAAACATCATCAAGCATCACGCTCTTCATCAAGTCTTGCGATTCTATCTGGGAAAAAAATGGGATCAATTTGTGGGATCAGTATTAAGTTTTTCATTAATTGCCTTTTTGTCATTAACAAATTTTATGTTTAAAGGATTTGTGGAGCAATCAGACTTGTTCGTTTATAGTGTATATCTATCTAATCTTGTCCAATTATGCCTAGTCAACATTTTGTATAATCTTTTATGTAGTATATTATCTTTTTGTAGTAATCTTTTCAGCAAGCAATCTATAATAATTTCTAGTCTAGTCAAACTTGCTCATTTCTAAACTTGATGTACATAGTTCAAGCTTAAACACACTCTTGTCATGCTTTATAAAGTATTCTACAATCTCATGTGTATCTCATCATAATATAGTTGTGTTTAGTCGAACTGATCTAGTTTTACTAATCTACCAGTGGTCAATCCATAGTCTCATCTAGTATACTCAGGTTTGCTCGGTTCCAGTATTGTTTAGTCAAGTCCGATCTTGTTAGTTTGTTTTTTTTCTCATCCCAATGTGGGTTCATGGATTTACATAAATACTTTGAAACACATTATTCCATTCAAGCAAATAGATCCAGACCATGTATTAGGTCCAGAAGTCTAGGTGATTTGTGATTCGGCAGAAGTCCCTCAGCTGTGATGTGGGTTTTATTCTCTTGCTCCCGATTGCTTGGCAGTGGAAGATTATATGAGAGACTGTTTCGTCCTCTTCGTTCCAGAGTCTGCATAGTGGTTCATGGATCCAAATGCCCATCTTCTGCAGGTGCCTTCACAGTGCGCAGTGTTCCGTTAAGAGACCTGCAAGAGTTGCAATATACTTCCTTGACATTTTGTTGTTGTTAACATTTCAGCTATTAGGGTGTTAAATATAGAATAACCTAACATCCGTTTGCTGTGTTGCTACCTACTTGTGTGGACCCATTGTAGTTGGTGGGACTTCTTCCTGGCAATCGGGAGAGCTGCAGCAGCGCCCTATTTTGCAAGTGCTTCCGCCTTTTCGTTTCCTTCTAGATCTATGTTACTTAGCACCTACGCATGTGGGCGTAACTCTGTTGTGTTGCACCAGATGTTTTAAGTTCTGCAGGCACTCCCAAACTGTGCTAGATTTGTTTCTATGACATGTTAGAGCGTTTATCTCTGCCTGACTGTCCTTGAATATATAGATGTTTCTACTTTTGTAGTCTATTCTTAAATTTTCCCGGACACATGTCTCTATTGTGAGAATTTCCGATTGAAAGACCGTGTAGTGTTTCTCCAGCGCCAGTTACACTATCCTTCTTGGAGCAGTCTATGTACCAGAATAGGTCTCCTTGACTTTTCTTATAGTAATTTCATTCTGTCCACTGTAGTTGTGTTTTGAAGGGTATTTCGAATGAAAGCCTTTGAGGCATCGAGTCTCCTTCCTTGCTAATGATTGGCTCTTTTATTAAACCCGTTATTGTGGTATGCCCTGACGATGCCAGGGTTTGCCATGTATTTTTGAACTTGCATCTAGAAGTTCCCATCCTTGCCTCTCTTGTGATGAAAATGTCCAGAAGAGGGAGGCTTAATATTGCATCCAGAGCAGCTGATGGTTCTCATCGATCCCGTGATTAGTAAGCAGGCTAGTCTCTATACGCTGGAAAGTTTCTTGGTAGCCTGCTACTGTTTCAGTTTGGACCTCCAAATTGTGGACCCATACGTCAAAATGGGTCTTACTTCTGCCTTTTACAACTACCATGTCAAAATGAACTACAATGTACCATGTTTGTTTTTAAGCCTCTGGATTTTCCTAGTGTTCTCCAGGTCATCATCAATGCCATTTTACATTTGTAGGTCGCCCTTGTGAGGTGCTGGTTCCAGATCAATTTTTGCATATAGGACTATGCCTAGATATATGACCTCGTCACTTGCCTTTAATTCCTCGTTATAGAAAATTGAGAGGCCCTCAAATTTCCTCATTTTCTAAAGGCATTATGGTGTATTTGTGGGTTTTAACCCGAAGGTCTTCTCCATCACACCATCTTTCTGTCTCGTTCAGAGATTTCTTCTGCGTAAGATTTAAAATAATGCAAGGAAACTTCTGCCTTATGAGAATGACTATGTCATCCTCATAGCCTTGGGTGTAGAACTGTTTAATATTTAATGAGAGAAGCAGGCTCTCAGGAACCAGATTCCAGAGGAGTGGGAATAGAACCCCACCCTGTGGTCATCCTTTGTTGACTTATACCCGCATTGTGTCGCCAGCAACTGTAGTTTGTACAGTTCAGCTTTGCATCATAGATTTTATCCATGTGGTTTGATGTCATGTCGACACGATGGCTGCGGGCTGCACTAACTATGCTTCCGAATGACGTATTGTCAAACCCATTTTAATGTTTTACGTTAAATATAATTC